>CM035096.1:73039857-73207357 GCA_020205505.1 Panax japonicus | reverse complement strand
AAATGAGGGCCACTCATTGATTAGAGGAGGAGGTTTTCTTTTATAATTTTTAGTTGATGCTTGGTGTTGCATTGAACATGCACGGCAATTCTGGGTTCTTGCTAATCAAAAAACACTACGATCTGAAGTCTACAATAACATTATAGATTGTGTGAATAGAGGAGATACTAATGCATCTATTGTTGGCAAACGTATTGTGCTACCTGCATCTTATACTGGCAGCCCACGATTCATGCAACAAATTTATCAAGACTTCTTAGCAGTGTGCCGTAAACTTGGTCATCCAGATTTATTCATAACATTTACGTGCAACCCCAAATGGCCCGAAATTGGAAATTTGGTACACAAGATTCGTAACTCAGATGCCTCGGTGAGGCCTGACATCATATCTAGAGTTTTCAAGATAAAGGTAGACTTACTAATAGAATATTTGACTAAGAACAATATCTTTGGGCGTGTGATTACAAGTAAGAAAACTTATACTTACAAAATTTAAAAATACTAATTTTTACCTTAAAGAAATAATTATTGTTATTTTTTTTGATGTCTCATATAACAGTTGCATACAAAATAGAATTCCAAAAATGGGGACTTCCAAATGTTCACATAATTGTTTGGTTGGCAGAGGCCGACAAATGCCACACTGCTCAAGATATTGACTTAATGATTTCAGCTGAAATTCCAGATAGAGTGACTGATCCTTTGGCATACGCAGCAGTGTCACAGTACATGATTCTTGGCCCATGTGGTCCATGCAACCAAAATTGTCCATGTATGAAAAATAACAAATGTTCAAAGCATTTGTCCCAAGAGTTTTATGTCAGCTACAACAATGGATGAAAATGGTTTCCCAATATACCGTAGACGTGATGATTGAAGGAAAATCACACGTAATGGAATACAAATTGACAAAAAGTAAGATTATCTTCATAGATGAAAAAATATTTCAGTTTTTACTATTATATACCTTTGACTAAAAATTACTGTTCTAACAGGTTTATTTTACCATATAACAGAGGTCTACTTATCGAATATCAAGCCCATATTAATGTGGAATGGTGCAATAAAGGTCGGCTGATAAAGTATTTATTCAAATATGTGTCGAAAGGTCCATACATGGCTACAATGATGCTTGAATCTATAGACAATAAAAAAGTAGGAAATACATCTCAGCTACCATATTCAAATCCTAATGATGAAGTGCAGAATTACCTATCTTGCCGATACATATCATGTTTTGAAGCATGTTGGCGAATCTTTGATTTCCCAATTCACTATCGCAAGCCTGCAGTCTAACGTTTATATTTTCATCAACAAAATGAACAACAGATATGCTTCATTGAGAACGAAGAGTTGCCATTAGTACTTGACCGTAGTGACCCAATAAAAAATATGTTTATGCAGTGGATGGAGTGCAATAGACACTACAATAGTAGTCAAAATTTAACATTTGTTAACTTTCCCGAACATTATAGATGGGACAAACAAAAAAGAACATGGGTGCAAAGGAAAAAAGTAATACCAGTCGTAGGGCGGATGGTTTAAGCCCATCCAACTAGCGGAGAACGATTTTATTTAAGAATGTTGTTGAATATGCTGCGAGGTGTTACATCATATGAGCAAATTAGAACCGTTGATGGAATACTTTACAACACTTTCAAGGAAGCATGTTACCATCGAGAATTGTTAGACTCGGACAATGAATGGCATGCGGCATTAAGTGATGCAGCAGCTCATCAATCAGGTCAGCAATTATGGGCATTATTTGTCACACTTTTGTTATTCTGTGAACCATCAAATGTTTTAGAATTGTGGCTCAAACATTGAAAGGATTTATGTGATGATGTTCAATACATGCAAAGGAAAATCTACAACATGCTAAACTTGATTCTATCAGAAGAATGTGTGCAGTCTTTAGCTCTTTATGACATTGACTTACTTCTGCGTAAAAATGGTAAGACCATTGTAACGCCCCAAAATAGGTCCAATCCAACCAACCTATTATGAGTCGCCAAAAACATGGTACAGAAAACAACTATAACTTTATTACTACAATTGTTGTGCAAAATATAACAACACATATGTTGTGAGTTTTGATACAAATATATACCAACTGTGACTCATGTCCCAACCTTGGATAGTACGTCACAATGGCACCTTACATAAAGGTATAGTCAATAACTATTTTAGAAATTAAAATCTTTGGAAAGTGCTCAAGGAAACCTTCGTACATGAGAGGCCATGCGTCTAGGTTATGATAGATATCATATGCCCACAGAATTATCCTTGGTTGACCCAATAAACCCCAAAGAAAAATAAGAAGATTACTATCATATTCTTTCCAATGGTGAGTCTTCTCTTGACATATCATTATCTTCACCATCTCTAATTGAGAATTATACTTCAACCAAACTCCAAGATCATATAGGTAGTGCTTGTAGATATACTCAGCAAGGGGATATGCACAACCATGTCTTATGATAACTCAAAGTCGCATGTCATTAGACATCCTGTATGATAGTGGCAAAACACCCTTCCAAACATTGGGTTCGCCTCACCCTATTTGGTTCACCAAATATAACTACTAAATGATGTATAAAATATAACCCACTTTTCTATACCGTTTAGGGAGAACCTCCACAGCTAGAGACCACCGTTCTATTCCCCTGTTACCCCCGCTCGACCCAGCTACACTCTTATTACCTGAAAGTAATTGTGAAGCAAAAGGGTTAGCACAACTAGCTCAGTAAAAAATATTATGACTAAGGATAATTAAATTCTCAATAGCCTTCATCAATAATAAATCAGAGATTTAAAACATATGGTAGATGATTAAACTTTTCAACCATAGTTGCAGCGGAACGAGCAATCCATTAGAAGAGTCAAATAGACCATAAAGTCTATTATTTTCTCCATGTTAAAAGTCCACCAACAATATTTTAACCCTGTAACATCAATCAACAGTTCCTATCCACAATCATGTGAATAACTCGTAATCATAATTGTAGTTCTAAATTCCTTTTCGCATTTAGGACGAAGATAATTTTCATCACCTATCTTTACCTGAAACATCAAAGATCATGGTTATACCAAATCAAATTTCATGTTCATAATCATACTAATAAATTCATCTCTGCACTACGAGCCAAAGATATTCATCAACAGTTCATCTTTACACTACAGGACAAAGATATTCAACAACAGGCCATCTTTGCACTACAGGCCAAAGACATTCATATCTCAAAGAAATACATAATCATTTCAGAATTTATATAAACCATAATTACAACCATGTTAATCAATTCACCTTGCACTTAAGCTAAAAATATTCCATTGTAAATTCAATGGTCATGAACATACTAGTCAACAATTCAACTTTGCACTACTGGCTAAAGAGAACCCATAGTCACGATTATACCAATACTTTATGTGACGCTCCCAAAATAGGTATACAACACCCATTCTGAGTCGCCAAATACATGGTACAGAAAGCAAACTACAACTTCAATAATACAATTGTCGTGCAAAATACGACAACATATACTATGAGTTTAAATACAAATATTGTCTTTTAGACAATATCTACACTCAAATAAGTCCTCATTACAATTATTCAAACACTATATTTTAGAAATAGTGAGAAGTGCTAAAATATCTTTCTAGAACCATCACTCCATACCTCGACTAGATCCTGCTATGTTCTCACCTCCTGAGAAGAAAAATGGAACAAAAAGAAAAAGGGTGAGCTCAACTAGCCCAGTAAAGAATATTATGACTAAGATAATATACAACAATTTATCATTAGTCTTCAATAGGTAAAAATGATAAAATATAATAGACAACAAGTTTTAGATCAACAACTGCAGCGGAAACAACAATCCATTAGAAGAGTCAAATAGAGAAAGAATTCCACTATCTTCTAAGATTTAAAAGTTCATCATCAATATTTTATCCCTGTAACAACAATCAATATACATCTTTAATCAAATATTAATCTTTGCACTACAGGCCAAAGATATTCATTTGTATCACCAGTTAGTCATGTTCATTTCAACACCTGTTCATATTTGCACTACGGGCCAAAGATATTCATTAGGTAATCATTCATCTTTGCACTACAGGCCAAAGATATTCATCAGTTAATCATTCATCTTTGCACTACAGGCCAAAGATATTCAGTAATATCATCATTTAGGACTGAGGATGATGAAAAATATTTTAAAGGAACGAATCTAGTGAAACAAAATAACAATTATTAGAGATTCGTATTACAGTATATCCAAGATCAATAATACTCTATAATAACTAATTTTGAAGCAAAATTCAAGAATAAAGATTAAAACATGGATACAATCAAAAGATAGCAACCATAATAGGCATCTTGGACAAAAAAGAGAAAATTTTATTTTTCGGTGAATAGTGTCGTATTCGTGAATAGTACCGTAGTCGTGAATAGTGCCGTATACGTGAATAGTGTCGTATATATAAATAGTAACCCCGACACAAAAAGTTCCAAATTTGATAAAAAGTTCAAACCAATATTCCGGCATAATGATATTGAAGAAATAATATCATTTTTGAAGAAAATAACATCCCTTACTTCAAAAAGACAGTACTTCTGACTGGAATACAAGATATAGTGCTGAAGAAACTTGCACTGTATAGCAACACTCAAAGTATCAAAATACTCTCAAGAATACACTCGATAATATAGAGAGAGAAAGCTTGTTTTTGGTGTGATTTTTAATTCTAACTTAGCCCTCTATTTATAGGAAAATGTTAGCATGCCGAAGCAGACTTGACCTGCAACCTGATGACTTTACCTGATACTATTCCCACCCACCACATTTGAATAAAAATTCTAGCACATTTCTCACCAACCAAAAGTGGGGCCCACCAATTCTAGAATTTTCCACCAAAATGGTAAATTCTGAAACTTTAATAATTTCTGAGTCAGTCACCTCTTAAAATTCATAACAAATCATATGTTCATTTTTAACGGTTCAAAATTTATGGATATATACTCAACTTATATATGTATAACATATCCAAAAATTACAACGATCCAACGGTCGAATTAAAAATTATAACTCACACAATATATCTCAAAAATACTGGTTTAATTTTTAATACCTCCATTCCGACAAAAATACTTATAAAACACCCCAACATTAACTCCTTCATTTTTAACCACAATAAATATATCCAATATTTATATCCACATAAAATAAATATTTTCTTATCATATGAATCAATAATTAATTATTCACAAATAATATTACAGAATCATATTTATGACAACCAGGCCGTTCCCGGGAAAGAGGGGGCTTTCCAATAAGGATTTCTCCTTACTGGCGCGCAATTAGGTGACAAAACCTCTCCTTGACAGAACTTTCTAGACATTGCCAATAATGTTATCTCATAATATTATTCAAATAATATGAATTATTTGTCCGATAATGGGAAATACCGTGTAGTGATAATTATTGACACAACAATAATATAAAATATCTACGCAACAATTATTGAACCAATAAAATAAAATATTGAACAGTAATTACTATAACAATTATTGAGTAGTGTCTTCTTACGTAAGGATCAATAATTCATCAATACTGTGCAATACCGTGTGCTACTGTGCAATCACGCATATTACTGTATTTTAACCATCGGGTATTCCAACAGTGTTAACAGTATCAACTACGCCGTTATTTATAAAAACTCATACTTTGTCATTTTCTTCATTCGACAGTTATCCGTTATGGAGCCCACAAATGGTTGCGTCGTCATACGAATATTCCCCGACAACAAGAATATTCCACGACTAAACGAATATTCCCCGACAATAATGAATATTTTATAACCACTTGCTTATTTTGAAAAATTTGCACATTTCACCCATAACCAAAGCATTATATCAAATTAACACTTTATTATTCACAATAATAAATAGAGGAAAAATGATTTTATTTATAATAAGTTGGGGTCTTACAACATCCCCTCCTTATGAAATTTCGTCCTCGAAATTGACGTACGTACCTGGTGTTTCAAAAAGGTGAGGATACCTCGCTTTCATTTCTGATTCCAGCTTTCAGTTCATTTCTTCAATAGCATGGTTCCTCCATAAAATCTTAACTTTAGGTATAACCTTTGTGCATAGGATATGTTCTTTCCTATCCAAGATCTTTACATGTACCTCCTCGTACCTTAAATATTCGGCTATCTCGTCTGGTTCTAACCCAATAGGTTCATCCACATATTTACGTTACATCAGTACGTGAAATATGTTATGAACACGCGACATACTTAGCGTTAAGGCGAGTCTATAGGCCACAGTTCCTACTCGATCGAGGATTTGAAATAAATCGAAGGCTTGAGCATTCTTCTCTTCATCGACTCTTACTTCTAGAATAACGCATTCTTGCACCTTCTTCTTTATATTCATCAGCTCCAGGTCTGTAGCTTGAGCAGCTTTAACGTTATCGATTAAAGTCGATTTTACTCGTATATCATCACGTGGGTCCCTAGAGTCTTTAATTCTATCTTCATCATTTGTAAGTTATACGAAATTGGTTTTTGTGTTAACAACATCGCACTCATAAATGCATACTGTGACGCCCCCAAAATTAGGTATACATCACCCATCTTAGGTCGTCAAATACATGGTACATCATTCAAATACAACTTACTAATACAACTGTCGTGTACAATACGACAAAACATAAAGGTGAGTTTGAATACAATTATTATCTACTAGAGATTATACAAACTCAAAAAGAGTCCTCATTACAATTATTAATACACTATTTCACAGAATAGTGAAGACTACTAAGGCTATCCTCTGGACCGTCACTTCGTTCCCCGACTAGTCCCTGCTATGTTCTCATTTCCTGAAGAGAACAGTGAAAGAAAGGGTGAGCTCAACTAGCCCAGTAAGAAATATTATGACTAAGATAATG
The DNA here is from genome assembly GCA_020205505.1 of Panax japonicus. Lineage (NCBI taxonomy): Eukaryota > Viridiplantae > Streptophyta > Magnoliopsida > Apiales > Araliaceae > Panax > Panax japonicus. Next base: position 73,200,398 of record CM035096.1, on the reverse strand, counting down.
CAGAATAAATTATCGTTAGCCTTCAACAGTATTAAACTGATAAAATGTAACAACATCAAGTTTAACAGCAGCGGATCAAGCAATCCATTAAAAGAGTCAAGTAGAGAATAGAATCTACTATCTTTTATGATTTAAAAAGTTTTTAATCACTTTTATCGCTGAGACTCAGCTTAATAAATAATCCACATCATCCCTGCACTACGGCCAAGGATACTCATTAGGGTCACGACCACAAATTCCATGCACTACGGGCCAAGGATATTTGTGTATTCATCAACGGTCATGATCATGCCAACAACTGTCCATCAATGCACTACGGTCCAATGAGGACTTTTACCACATCATTTGTAACATTACGGTCATGATTACACCGAATAATCCCTGGTCATAATCATACCAAGTCCATCTATGCACTACAGGCCACAGATGACTTTCAAAAAAAATATAAACATGAGGATGATGACAATGATATAAGAATTCAATAAAACAAGTTCAAGAATTAATTTGTCCAAGAACTACTAATGTCCAAATTGTCCACATGATACTGCTTTGTAGAATAAAATTCAAGAATGATCAGAAGAATATTTCCATGAAAAGATACTGGATGAAACGCAAATATCAAGGATATTCTACTAATTTCATGGAGTATAGAAGTCAAAACTTTAACCAACTGAGTATAATAAAGAATGGAATAACTACAGAAATCACCATGCATGCGGTACTTCGCATAGACAGGTTATTCCAACAGAATAATAACAACGGAACCAGGTCAGGCAAAATTTGTACCGACAGGATGTTCCAACAGAATAATAAAGACGGAACCAGGTCTGGTGTAAACACACAGACAGGATGTTCCAACGGAATAGTAATAAAGACGGAACCAGGTCCGGTGTAAAACACACAGACAGGATGTTCCAACAGAATAATAATAAAGACGGAACCAGGTCCGGTGTAAAACACACAGACAGGATGTTCCAACAGAATAATAGAAGAATGCCACCAAGTATAGGGTAGACCGCGTATACAGGTTATTCCAACAGAATAATAAGAAATGGAATAACAACAGTTCTCTTCATGAATAAGAAAGAATAACTCCCCTTATCGTAACAGAAACTGGTTATAGGAAAAGAAAAGTTATGTAGCAAAAAGCTTTTCTTTTATCTCTCTATAGTTTCTCTCTCTAGAGTTCAGTGAATTCGTAAGAAAATAATGAAGGAAATAGCTTCTATTTATAGGAAAATGGAATGTATAGTAACTAATCCATGAACGGTCCGGATTGATTTACTTTAATCTGACGGTCCATATTTAAAGAAAAATCTTTTAAATAAAATATAATATATTCTATTTATATAAAAAGATTTTTACTATGCAAACACTATGAAACACTATGCAAAACACTATGCAACACTATGCATAATAAAATATAATATATTCTATTTATAAAATAACTTTAATAAAGTATTCTGTTTTATATAAAAAGATGTTTCTATTTTATTACGTTAATAATACGAATAAAACAAAACGTCATCATCGCTATAATAATTCATATTATTAATCGACAATAATTGAATCAAACTGAGCGACTTCTCACATAAATATCAATAATCAATACCGTGTGCTACTATGCAACAACGCGTATTACTGTACTTTTACTACCCAGTAGTTCAACAGTATCAACGGTAAAACTTTCGCCGTTATTTTCAATAAAATATTTTTGTCGTTTTCTCAATCCGACAATAATTCTGTTATGGGGTCCACCAATAATTTTGTCGTCGTACGAATATTTTCTGTTTAAAACAAATATTCCCCGACCAATCGAATATTATATGACAACTTGCATACTTTACAAAATTTATAAATATTACCCACAACTATAACATTATATTAAATTCATTCCATAATATTCAAAAATGATAATTATAGAAAATCCATTTTTATTTAAAAAGTTGGGTTCTTACAACCTCCCCTTCTTAAGAAATTTTTCCCTCGAAATTAGGGTACGTACCTGGTATGTCGAAGAGGTAAGGATACCTTGATTTCATTTCAGATTCTAACTCCCAAGTCATTTCCTCAACATCGTGATTTCTCCACAAAACTTTGACTTGAGGTATAACTTTGGTGCGTAAAATATGTTCCTTTTTATCCAAGATTTTAACAGGAACCTCTTCATACGTTAAATCTTCCGCTATTTCGTCCGGTTCTAACTCAATAATGTGGTTCGGGTCTTTCACATATTTACGTAGCATGGATATGTGAAAAACGTTATGAACACGAGACATACTTGGCGGTAAAGCGAGTCTATAGGCCACAGTTCCTACTCGATCGAGGATTAAAAATGGGCCGATGAATCGAGGACTGAGCTTTCCTCTCTTTCCAAATCTCGTAACTCCTTTCCATGGAGCAACACGTAACAACACATGATCTCCTATATCGAATTCCACGTCCTTTCGATGAAGATCAGCATAACTCTTTTGTCGATCTTGTGAGGTTTTTATGCGTTTCCGGATCGTTTGAATCTTTTCCGTAGTCATATGTACCAAATCTGGTCCCAACAACGTTGCTTCACCCACCTCATCCCAACATACTGGAGAACGACACTTTCTTCCATACAACGCCTCGAACGGAGCCATGCCAATACTTGCTTGATAACTGTTGTTGTAGGAAAACTCCACCAATGGTAAGAACTTGTCCCAACTTCCCTTGAAATCAAGGACACAGAGTCTTAATAGATATTCAAGAGTTTGAATAGTCCTCTCTGACTGTCCGTCCGTTTGAGGATGATATGCTGAGCTAAATCGTAAATCTGTGCCCAAAGCTTTTTGCAAACTAACCCAAAATCGCGAAGTGAATCTTGGGTCTCGATCAAAAACTATGGATACTGGCATACCATGCAATCTTACAACCTCGTTTATGAACATATGAGCAAGACGTTCAGGTGTATAAGTTTCTCGTATCGGTAAGAAATGAGCAGACTTGGTCAATCTATCAACAATGACCCAAATCGTATCTATGCCTTGAGAAACTTTGGGAAGACCAGTAACGAAATCCATGGTAATGTGCTCCCACTTCCATTCTAGAATTTCAAGTGGTTGCAATGGTCCTTTTGGTATTTGATGCTCCGCCTTGACTCGTTGACACGTTAGACACCTTGAGATAAAAAGCGCTATCTCTCTCTTCATATTGCCCCACCAAAATGTATGTCGAAGATCATGATACATTTTGGTACTCCCAGGATGGATTGCAAACGGTGTATTGTGCGCCTCCATCATGATTTTATACTTTAAATCAGGGTCGTTAGGAACACAAAGTCTGGAGTTGACTCGAAGTATTCCTTCTTCATTGATTCTTGCTTCCGGTATCGTACCTTCTTGTACTTTCTTCCTCATACGCATCAGCTCCGTATCTATAACTTGAGCAGCTTTAATTTTATCAATTAAAGTCGGTTCTACTCGTATATTCGCCATCATCACGTGGGTCCTTGGAGTCTTTATCTCTATCTCCATCCTTTGCAAGTCATACAAAATGGGCCTTTGCGTTGACAATATTGCACTCGCACCCGCATATGATCTTCTACTCAATGCGTCAGCTACCACGTTCGCTTTTCCAGGATGGTATTGGATGGTATGATCATAATCTTTCAACAGTTCAAGCCAACGTCGTTGTCACATGTTGAGTTCCTTTTGAGTGAAAAAATATTTGAGGCTTTTATAATCCGTAAAGATCTCCACTTTCTCCCCATACAAGTAATGCCTCCAAATTTTAAGTGCGAAGGCAACAGCTGATAACTCTAGGTCATGAGTAGGATAATTTCTCTCATATTCTTTGAGTTGTCGTGAGGCATAGGCTATGACTTTCCCATGTTGCATGAGAACACATCCTAACCCTTTGCCCGAAGCATCACTGTAGATGACAAATCCCTCCGAACCAGATGGTATTGTCAGAACAGGTGCTGAAATGAGTCTCCTCTTGAGTTCTTGAAAACTCTTCTCACATTCCTCGCTCCAACCGAACTTTGTATCTTTCCGAGTCAGCTGAGTTAGTGGAGTAGCGATTCGAGAAAACCCTTCTATGAATCTCCGATAATAACCAGCTAAGCCGAGAAAGTTTCGTACTTCGGTCACTAATTTAGGTTGCTCCCAGCTTTGAATAGCTTCAATCTTTGCTGGGTCAACAGATATTCCATGACTTGATACCACGTGCCCAAGGAATGCTACTTCCTCAAGCCAGAACTCGCATTTCTTCAACTTGGCATAAAGCTTATATTCACGAAGCTTTTGGAGTATTAGCCTCAAGTGTTCCTCATGATCTTCACGGCTTTTGGAATAAATAAGGATGTCATCAATAAAGACGACCACAAAGTGATCCAAATATTCCTTGAATACTCGGTTCATCATATCCATGAAGGCAGCAGGAGCATTAGTCAATCCAAAGGACATGACTAGGAATTCATAATGCCCGTACTGAGTTCTGAAAGTCGTCTTTGGAATGTCATCGGTTCTAATCTTCAATTGGTGATATCCGGAACGAAGATCAATCTTTGAAAAGAATTTGGCTCCTTGCAACTGGTCAAACAGGTCATCAATATGTGGCAATGGATACCGCATACTCCCATCTTTCTTCTTCACGAATAAAACAGGAGCACCCCAAGGAGAAGTACTAGGACGAATAAAGCCAATGTCTAACAATTCCTGCAGTTGAGTCTTTAACTCCTGAAGTTCAATAGGAGCCATTCGATATGGGGCTTTGGATATGGGTTTTGTACCGGGTTCAAGGTCGATACAAAATTCAATTTCACGCTCTGGGGTAGGCCAGGAAGTTCTTCAGGGAATACGTCAGGAAATTCATTAACAATAGAAATATTATTCAAAACTGACGTATTTTTGTTTAGATCTGTGACATGTGCTAAGAAAGCTTGACATCCGTTTTTTAATAAACGAATAGCTTTATGGCTTGAGATGACAGTGATTGATTTTAATGGTTTGGTTGCTTGAATTCGCATAATAGGTCGATTAGGAATATGAAAGCTAACAACCTTATGAAAACAATCAATTTTTGCATGATGAGTAGTTAACCAATCAATCCCTAGAATTACATCAAATGCAAGTATTTTTAATGCAATAAGATCGACAGGTAATGCGTGGGTACCAACTTGAACCAAACAAGACTTATAAACCATGGATGTAATGAAGGTTTCTCCCAACAGAGTTTCCACAGATAAGTCAAAGTCTAATTTCTCCGGAGTCAAATTTAATCGTTGAGCGCAAGTAGGAGAAATAAAAGAATGGGTAGAACCGGTATCAAATAAAGTGTAGACTTTGCTAGAGTTTATGATAAGCTTACCCGTGATGACCTCATGCGGGTTCCTTGCTTTCTGGGAGGTCACAACAAACGCTCTCCCTTGTACTACCGGCTTTGACTTTTCTGGGACAGCCTTTGGTGCCTCCATCCTAGTTGAATTTGTCTTCAGTGAACGACAAAATCGGGCTAAGTGGCCTTCTCTTCCACAATTATAACATGCTTTGGACGGCATCGCGCAATTTGGACTGATGTGTCCCTCCCCTCCGCATTTGAAGCATATGATAGGTGATCTTTCTCCTTCCTTAACAACGGTTGCTGATGCTGACGTCTTTCCATCATTGTTGAATCTCCTCTTCTTGAAATGTCCATTCTTATTGTTTTGGCCCTGATTACCACCGAAGTGGTTACCATTTCTGGCCTGATGATTTCCTCCACGATTGTTGTCACCGCTTCGATGACTGCTCTCACTGGTATTATCATTTTGTCAGCTGCTCTCTTTTGATTGCGTTGACTCGTTATCGCGCTCTACCAACTGAGCCCTATTTACAACATCTGAATACAAACACAGTTTATGAGAAATAAGATGTTGACGTATCTCCGGCTTCAAACCTCTTAAAATCAATCGTGCCATTCTCTCTTCATTATCCACCAAGTGGGACGCAAATCGGGATAACTCCGCAAATTTTGCCTCGTATTGCGACACGATCATATTGTTTTGCTCCAATTTGATAAACTCCACCTCCTTCATGTGACGAATACTTTCGGGAAAGTATTTGTCTTTCAACAGCTCTTGGAACTTCTCCCAAGACATCTTCAGTACGGCAGGTTGAGTACGTTTTACCGATTCCCACCAGTAATCTGCCTCTCCGCGTAACATAAAGGCGGCAAAGGGAACCTTTTGCTCCTCGGAGCATCCCAAGACATCAAATATTTTGGTGATCTGCTTTATCTATGCTTCCACAATAAGTGGTTTTGGCTCTCCGTTAAACTCCGGTGGTCCCAGCTCCTTGAACTGTTTAGCGGTGACCGCCCGAGAATTTCCAGTGTTTCCACCTACATTTTGAACAGGAGCCGCTCTCGCTTGCTGTTGCATGAATTGCATAAAGCCTCTGAACAATCCATCATTCATCATTTGGTCAGTGTTGTTGTTTGCAGGAGGATTGTCACCTTCCTGATACACATTCTCCTGATTATTGATATGTGGAGACTCAACGGTCTCTTGTGCTCCATTGTTATTCTCAACATTTTCGGAAGTCATTTTCAGATACTGCCACAAAACAAAGATTAATTGACATGTAACATAATATCTCAAAACTTTGACCAACTAATTTAAATACAAAATAAATTTAAGTAGGTCATACTAGCGAAGGAATTCCCCGTCTCTCCCCTCCTAGTTCTAGTCTCACATCTTAGCCAGGGATCATATCCCTAAGCTTTGATACCAACTGTGATGCCCCCAAAATTAGGTATACATCACCCATCTTAGGTCGTCAAATACATGGTACATCATTCAAATACAACTTACTAAAACAACTGTCGTGTACAATACGACAAAACATAACTGTGAGTTTAAATACAATTATTATCTACTAGAGATTATACAAACTCAAAAAGAGTCCTCATTACAATTATTAACACACTATTTCACAGAATAGTGAGGACTACTAAGGCTATCCTCTGGACCGTCACTCCGTTCCCCGACTAGTCCCTGCTATGTTCTCATTTCCTGAAGAGAACAGTGAAAGAAAGGGTGAGCTCAACTAGCCCAGTAAGAAATATTATGACTAAGATACTGCAGAATAAATTATCGTTAGCCTTCAACAGTATTAAACTGATAAAATGTAACAACATCAAGTTTAACAGCAGCGGATCAAGCAATCCATTAAAAGAGTCAAGTAGAGAATAGAATCTACTATCTTTTATGATTTAAAAAGTTTTTAATCACTTTTATCGCTGAGACTCAGCTTAATAAATAATCCACATCATCCCTGCACTACGGCCAAGGATACTCATTAGGGTCACGACCACAAATTCCATGCACTACGGGCCAAGGATATTTGTGTATTCATCAATGGTCATGATCATGCCAACAACTGTCCATCAATGCACTACGGTCCAATGAGGACTTTTACCACATCATTTGTAACATTACGGTCATGATTACATCGAATAATCCCTGGTCATAATCATACCAAGTCCATCTATGCACTACAGGCCACAGATGACTTTCAAAAAAAATATAAACATGAGGATGATGACAATGATATAAGAATTCAATAAAATAAGTTCAAGAATTAATTTGTCCAAGAACTACAAATGTCCAAATTGTCCACATGATACTGCTTTGTAGAGTAAAATTCAAGAATGGTCAGAAGAATATTTCCATGAAAAGATACTGGATGAAGCGCAAATATCAAGGATATTCTACTAATTTCATGGAGTATAGAAGTTAAAACTTTAACCAACTGAGTATAATAAAGAATGGAATAACAACAGAAATCACCATGCATGCGGTACTTCGCATAGACAGGTTATTCCAACAGAATAATAACAACGGAACCAGGTCAGGCAAAATTTGCACCGACAGGATGTTCCAACAGAATAATAAAGACGGAACCAGGTCTGGTGTAAACACACAGACAGGATGTTCCAACGGAATAGTAATAAAGACGGAACCAGGTCCGGTGTAAAACACACAGACATGATGTTCCAACAGAATAATAATAAAGACGGAACCAGGTCCGGTGTAAAACACACAGACAGGATGTTCCAACAGAATAATAGAAGAATGTCACCAAGTATAGGGTAGACATTCTAAATATTACCCACAACTATAACATTATATTAAATTCATTCCATAATATTCAAAAATGATAATTATAGAAAATCCATTTTTATTTAAAAAGTTGGGTTCTTACACATACGATCTTCTACTCAATGCGTCAGCTACCAAATTCGCTTTCCCACGATGGTATTGAATGGTACGATCATAATCTTCAGCAGCTCGAGCCAACGTCTTTGGCGCATTATACGTTCTTTTTGGTTGAAAAAAATATTTAAGGGTTTTATAAATGGGTTTTATACTAGAGTCAATACAAAATTTGATTTCACGCTCTAGGGGTAGGCTAAGAAGTCCTTCAGGAATACGTCAGGAAATTCATTAACAACAGAAATATCATTCAAATCTGACGTATTTTTGTTTAAATCCATGAAATGGGCTAAGAAAGCTTGACATCCGTTTTTCAATAAACGAATGGCTTTATGGCTTGATATGAAAGTGTTTGACTTCAATGATTTGGTTTCTTGAATTCGCATAACAGGTTAGTTAGGAATATTAAAACTAACAACCTTACGAAAATAATCAATTTTGGCATGATGAGTGGTTAACCAATCAATCCCAAAAATCACATCAAAAGCAAGTATCTTTAAAGAGATAAGATCAACAGGTAATGTGATTGTGCCCACTTGGATCAAACAAGATTTATAAACAGTGGATTTGATAAAAGTTTCTCCTAACGGAGTTTCCACAGATAAGTCAAATTCCAATTTCTCCGAAGTCAAGTTTAAACGTTGAGTACAAGCAGGAGAAATAAAAGAGTGGGTAGAACCGGTATCTAATAAGGTATAGACTTTGAAAGAATTTATAATTAACTAACCCGTGCTAACCTCGTTCGGGTTACTCGCTCTTTGAGAAGTCACGAAAAACGCTCTTCCTGAAACCACCGACTTTGTTTTGTCCGTATCCACCTTTGGTGCCACCGTCCCAACTGGACTTGATTTCGCTACAGGACAAAATCGAGCTATGTGACCGTCTTTTCTATAACTAAAACATATCTTGGAAAGTTGTGAACAGTTTGGACTTATATGTCCCTCATCTCCGCATCTATAGCATATAACTGACGGTCGTTCTCCTCCCCTAGAATTTGTTGCTGATGCTGGTGATGGTGCCGACGTCTTCCCATCATCGTTAAACTTCTCTTCTTGAAATTTCCACTTGAATCATTTCTTCTATGATCTTGGCCATGATTACCACCGAAGTGGTTACCATTTCTGACATGATAATTTCCTACATGATGGTTATCATTATTCCAATGACTGTTGCCACCAGTACGATTATTATCGTGTTGTTGCTCATTATCCTTTGGTTGGACTGGCTCATTATCGCGCTCCAATAACTGAGCCCTATTCACTACATCTGAATATAAACAAAGTTTATGAGAAATGAGGTATTGACGTATTTTGGGTTTCAAACCTCGTAGAAATATTCACGTCATTCTCTCCTCATTATCAACCAAATGGGTTGCAAATCGGGATAACTCGGCAAACTTAGCTTCGTACTGCAACACGTTCATATTGTTTTGCTCCAGCTTGATGAACTCTACCTCCTTCATGTGATGAATACTTTCGGGAAAGTACTTGTCGTTGAAAAATTCTTGGAACTTCTCCCAAGACATCTTCAGTGCGGCAGGCTGAGTACGCTTTACCGATTTCCACCAGTAATCTGCCTCTCCTCGTAACATGAAGGTGGCAAAGGGAACCATTTACTACTCGGAATATCCCAAGACATCAAATATCTTGGTGATCTTCTTTATTCACGTCTCCGCCGTAAGTGGTTCTGGCTTTCCCAAAAACTTCGGTGGTCCCAGCTCCTTGAATTGCTTGGGTATGACAGACCGCGCGTTGCTATCACTTCCACCCGTATTTTATACACGAGTCTCCCTCATCTGATTTTTCATGAACTTCAAAAAGCTCCTAAACATTCTATCATTCATTGTTTGCTCGGTAGTGATGTTTACAGGAGGAATTTTGCCTTCCTGTTGCACCTTATCCTGGGTATTGATTAAAGGTGTCTCAACGGTCTCATTCACTCCATCGTTAATATTTCCTGCTGCCATTCTTAAATACTGCCATAAAACAAGGGTTAATTAAACAAATTAACATATTATCCCTATACTCTGACCGACCAAATAAATACCAAATAAACTTAGTCAGGTCATACTAGCGAAGGAATTCCCCATCTCTTCCCTCCTAGTTCTTGTCTCACATCTCAGCCAGGGATCATATCCCTAAGCTTTGATACTAACTGTGACGCCCCAAAAATAGGTATACAACACCCATTCTGAGTTGCTAAATACATAGTACAGAAAGAAAACTACAACTTCAATAATACAATTGTCGTGCAAAATACTACAACACATACTGTGAGTTTAAATACAAATATTGTCTTCTAGACAATATCCACACTCAAATAAGTCCTCATTATAATTATTCAAACACTATTTTTCAGAAATAGTGAGGAGTGTTAAAATATCTTTCTAGAACCATCACTCCATACCCCGACTAGATCCTGCTATGTTCTCACCTCCTGAGAAGAAAAATTGAACAAAAAGGAAAAGGGTGAGTTCAACTAGCCCAGTAAAGAATATTATGACTAAGATAGTATACAAATATTTATCATTAGTCTTTAATAGGGAAAAATCTGATAAAATATAATAGACAACAAGTTTTAGATCAACAACTGCAGCGGAAACAACAATCCATTAGAAGAGTCAAGTAGAGAAAGAATTCCACTATCTTCTAAGATTTAAAAGTTCATCATCAATATTTTATCCCTGTAACAACAATCAATATACATCTTTAATCAAATATTCATCTTTGCACTACAGGCTAAAGATATTCATTTGTATCACCAGTTGGTCATGTTCATCTCAACACCTGTTCATCTTTGCACTACGGGCCAAAGATATTCATTAGGTAATCATTCATTTTTGCACTACAGGCCAAAGATATTCATCAGTTAATCATTCATCTTTGCACAACAGGCCAAAGATATTCAGTAATATCATCATTTAGGACTGAGGATGATGAAAAATATTTTAAAGGAACGAATCTAGTGAAACAAAATAACAATTATTAGAGATTCGTATTACAGTTTATCCAAGATCAATAATACTTCATAGTAACCAATTTTGAAGCAAAATTCAAGAATAAAGATCAAAATATGGATACAATCAAAAGATAGTAACCATAATAGACATCTTGGACAAAAAGGAGAAAAATTCATTTTTCGGTGAAAAGTGTCGTATTCGTGAATAGTGCCGTATATGTGAATAGTGTCGTATACGTAAATAGTAACCCCAACACAAAAAGTTCCAAATTTAATAAAAAGTTCAGACCAATATTTCGGCATAATGATATTGAAGAAATAATTTCATTTACGAAGAAAATAACACCCCTTACCTGAAAAAAAATAGTACTTCTGACTGGAATACTGGATATAGTGCTGAAGAAACTTGCACCATATAGCAAAACTCAAAGTATCAAAATACTCACAAGAATACGCTCTATAATATAAAGAGAGAAAGCTTGTTTCTAGTGTGATTTTCAATTCTAACTTAGCCCTCTATTTATAGGAAAATATTAGAACGCTGAAGCAGACTTGACCTACAACATGATGTCTTTACCTGCTACTATTCCCACCCACCACATTTGAATAAAAATTCTAGCACATTTCTCACCAACCAAAAGTGGGGCCCACCAATTTTAGAATTTTCCACCAAAATGATAAATTCTGAAACTTTAACAATTTCTGAGCCAGTAACCTCTTAAAATTAATAACAAATCATACGTTCATTTTTAACGGTTCAAAATTTGTGGACATATACTCAACTTTTATATGTATAACATATCCAAAAATCACAACGATCCAACGGTCGGATTAAAAATTATAACTCACGCAATATATCTCAAAAATACTGGTTTAATTTTTAATACCTCCATTCCGACAAGAATACTGATAAAACTCCTCAACATTAACTCCTTCATTTTTAACCACAATAAATATATCCAATATTTATATCTAAATAAAATAAATATTTTCTTATCATATGAATCAATAATTAATTATTCACAAATAATATTACAGAATCACATTTATGACAATCAGGCCGTTCCCGGGAAAGAGGGGGCTTTCCAATAAGGATTTCTCCTTACTGGCGCGCAATTAGGTGATAAAACCTCTTCTTGACAGAACTTTCTAGACATTACCAATAATGCTATCTCATAATATTATTCAAATAATATGAATTATTGATCCGATAATGGGAAATACTGTGTAGTGACAATTATTGACACAATAATACTATAAAATATCTACGCAACAATTATTGAACCAATAAAATAAAATATTGAACAGTAATTACTGTAATAATTATTGAGTAGTGCCTTCTTACGTAAGGATCAATAATTCATCAATACTGTGCAATACCGTGTTTTACTATGCAACCACGCATATTAATGTATTTTAACCACCGGGTATTCCAACAGTGTTAACGGTAACAACTACGCCATTATTTATAAAAACTCATACTTTATCGTTTTCTTCATCCAACAGTTATCCGTTATGGGGCCCACAAATGGTTGCGCTGTCGTACGAATATTCCCCGACAACAAGAATATTTCACGACCAAACGAATATTTCCCGACAACAATGAATATATTATAACCACTTGTTTATTTTGAAAATTTTGTACATTTCACCCATAACCAAAGCATTATATCAAATTAACACTTTATTATTCACAATAATAAATAGAAGAAATTTGATTTTATTTATAATAATTTGGGGTCTTACAACATCCCCTCCTTATGAAATTTCGTCCTCGAAATTGACGTAAGTACCTGGTGTTTCGAAAAGGTGAGGATACCTCACTTTCATTTCTGATTCCAGCTCTCAGTTCATTTCTTCAATAGCATGGTTCATCGACAAAACCTTAACTTTAGGTATAACCTTTGTGCATAGGACATGTTCTTTCCTATCCAAGATCTTGACAGGTAGCTCCTCGTACGTTAAATCTTCGGCTATCTCATCTGGTTCTAACGCAATATGGTCATCCACATATTTACGTAACATCGATACGTGAAAAACGTTATGAACAAGCGACATACTTAGCGTTAAGGCGAGTCTATAGACCACAGTTCCTACTCGATCGAGGATTTCAAATAAATTGAAGGCTTGAGCTTTCTTTTCTTCATCGACTCTTACTTCTAGAATAACGCATTCTTGCACCTTCTTCTTTTTATTCATTAGCTCCTGGTCTGTAGCTTGAGCGGCTTTAACGTTATCGATTAAAGTCGATTTTACTCGTATATCATCACCTGGTTCCCTAGAGTATTTAATTCTATCTTCATCATTTGTAAGTTATACGAAATTGGTTTTTGTGTTAACAACATCGCACTCGTAAACGCATACGATCTTCTACTCAACGCATCAGCTACCACGTTCGCTTTCCCACGATGGTATTGAATGGTACGATCGTAATCTTCAACAGCTCGACCCAACGTCTTTGGCGCATTATACGTTCGTTTTGGTTGAAGAAATATTTAAGGGTTTTATAAATGGGTTTTGTACTAGGGTCAATACAAAATTCGATTTCACGCTCTAGGGGTAGGCTAATAAGTCCTTCAGGAATACGTTAGGAAATTCACTAACAACAGAAATATATTTCAAATCTGACGTATTTTTGTTTAAATCCATGAAATGGGCTAAGAAAGCTTGACATCTGTTTTTCAATAAATGAGTGGCTTTATGGCTTGATATGAAAGTGTTTGACTTCAATGATTTGGTTTCTTGAATTCGTATAATAGGTTAGTTAGGAATATTAAAACTAACAACCTTACGAAAATAATCAATTTTGGCATGATGAGTGGTTAACCAATCAATCCCTAAAATCACATCAAAAGCAAGTACCTTTAAAGAGATAAGATCAATAGGTAATGTGATTGTGCCCATTTGGATCAAACAATATTTATAAATAGTGGATATGATAAAAGTTTCTCCTAACGGAGTTTCCACAGATAAGTCAAATTCCAATTTCTCCAGAGTCAAGTTTAAAGGTTGAGTACAAGCAGGAGAAATAAAAGAGTGGATAGAACCGGTATCTAATAAGGTATAGACTTTGCAAGAATTTATAATTAACTAACCCGTGCTAACCTCGTTCGGGTTACTCGCTCTTTGAGAAGTCACAAAAAACGCTCTTCCTAAAACCACCGATTTTATTTTGTCCGTATCCACCTTTGGTGTCACCGTCCCAACTGGACTTGATTTCGCTACAGGACAAAATCGAGCTATGTGACCGTCTTTTCCATAACTAAAACATATCTTGGAAAGTTGTGAACAGTTTGGACTTATATGTCCCTCTTCTCCGCATCTGTAGCATCTAACTGGTGGTCGTTCTCCTCCCCTAGAATTTGTTGATGGTGCTGGTACTGTTGCCGACGTCTTCCCATCATCGTTAAACCTTCTCTTCCTGAAATTTCCACTTGAATCATTTCTTCTATTATCTTGGCCATGATTACCACCGAAGTGGTTACCATTTCTGGCATGATAATTTCCTACACGATGGTTATCATTGTTCCGATGACCGTTGCCACCGGTGCGATTATTATCGTGTTGTTGGTCGTTATCTTTTAGTTGGGCTGGCTCATTATCGCGATCCAATAACTGAGCCCTATTCACTACATCTGAATATAAACAAATTTTGTAAGAAATGAGGTATTGACGTATTTCGGGTTTCAAACCTCGCAGAAACATTCGCGTCATTCTCTCCTCATTATCAACCAAATGGGATGCAAATCGGGACAACTAGGCAATCTTAGCTTCGTACTGCAACACGTTCATATTGTTTTGTTCTAACTTGATGAACTCTACCTCCTTCATTTGACGAATACTTTCGGGAAAGTACTTGTCGTTGAAGAATTCTTGGAACTTCTCCCAAGACATCTTCAATGTGGCAGGCTGGGTACGCTTTACCGATTCCCACCAGTAATCTGCCTCTCCTCGCAACATGAAGGTGGCAAAGGGAACCTTTTGCTCCTCGGAATATCTCAAGAGATCAAATATCTTGGTGATCTGCTTTATCCACGTCTCTGCCGTAAGTGGTTCTGGCTTTCCCAAAAACTTCGGTGGTTCCAGCTCCTTGAACTGCTTGGGTGTGACAGACCGCGCGTTGCTATCACTTCCACCGTATTTTGTACACGAGTCTCCCTCGTCTGATTTTTCATGAACTTCAAAAAGCTCCTAAACATTCCATCATTCATCGTTTGCTCGGTAGTGATGTTTACAAGAGGAATATTGTCTTCCTGTTGCACCTTATCCTGGTTATTGATTAAAGGTGTCTCAACTGTCTCATTCACTCCATCGTTAATATTTCATGCTATCATTCTTAAATACTGCCATAAAACAAGGGTTTATTAAACAAATTAACATATTATCCCTATACTCTGACCAACCAAATAAATGCCAAATAAACTTAGTCAGGTCATACTAGCGAAGGAATTCCCCATCTCTTCCCTCCTAGTTCTTGTCTCACATCTCAGTCAGGGATCATATCCCAAAGCTTTGATACCAACTGTGACACCCCCAAAATAGGTATACAACACCCATTCTGAGTCGCCAAATACATGGTACAGAGAGCAAACTACAACTTTAATAATACAATTGTCGTGCAAAATACAACAACACATACTGTGAGTTTAAATACAAATATTGTCTTCTAGACAATATCCACACTCAAATAAGTCCTCATTACAATTACTCAAACACTATTTTTCAGAAATAGTGAGGAGTACTAAAATATCTTTCTAGAACCATCACTCCATACCCCGACTAGATCCTGCTATGTTCTCACCTCCTGAGAAGAAAAATGGAACAAAAAGAAAAAGGGTGAGTTCAACTCGCCCAGTAAAGAATATTATGACTAAGATAATATACAACAATTTATCATTAGTCTTTAACAGAGAAAAATCTGATAAAATATAATAGACAACAAGTTTTAGATCAACAACTGCAGCGAAAATAACAATCCATTAGAAGAGTCAAGTAGAGAAAGAATTCCACTATCTTCTAAGATTTAAAAGTTCATCATCAATATTTTATCCCTATAACAACAATCAATATAAATCTTTAATCAAATATTAATCTTTGCACTACAGGCCAAAGATATTCATTTGTATCACCAGTTAGTCATGTTCATTTCAACACCTGTTCATCTTTGCACTACGGGCCAAAGATATTCATTAGGTAATCATTCATCTTTGCACTACAGGCCAAAGATATTCATCAGTTAATCATTCATCTTTGCACTACAGGCCAAAGATCTTCAGTAATATCATCATTTAGGAGTGAGGATGATGAAAAATATTTTAAAGGAACGAATCCAGTGAAACAAAATAACAATTATTAGAGATTCGTATTACAGTTTATCCAAGATCAATAATACTCCATAATAACCAATTTTGAAGCAAAATTCAAGAATAAAGATTAAAACGTGGATACAATCAAAAGATAGCAACCATAATAGGCATCTTGGACAAAAAAGAGAAAATTTCATTTTTCGGTGAATAGTGTCGTATTTGTGAATAGTGCCATATACGTGAATAGTGCCGTATACGTGAATAGTAACCCCAACACAAAAAGTTCCAAATTTGAGAAAAAGTTCAAACCAATATTCTGGAATAATGATATTGAAGAAATAATATCATTTTTGAAGAAAATAACATCCCTTACCTCAAAAAGACAGTACTTCTGACTGGAATACAAGATATAGGGCTGAAGAAACTTGCACCGTATAGCAACACTCAAAGTATCAAAATACTCACAAGAATACGCTCGATAATATAGAGAGAGAAAGCTTGTTTTTGGTGTGATTTTCAATTCTAACTTAGCCCTCTATTTATAGAAAAATGTTAGCACGCCGAAGCAGACTTGACCTGCAACCTGATGACTTTATCTGCCACTATTCCCACCCACCACATTTGAATAAAAATTCTAGCACATTTTTCACCAACCAAAAGTGGGGCCCACCAATTCTAGAATTTACAACCAAAATGATAAATTCAGAAACTTTAACAATTTCTGAGTCAGTCACCTCTTAAAATTCATAACGAATCATATGTTCATTTTTAACGGTTCAAAATTTATGGATATATACTCAACTTATATATGTATAACATATCCAAAAATCACAACGATCCAACGGTCGGATTAAAAATTATAACTCACACAATATATCTCAAAAATACTGGTTTAATTTTTAATACCTCCATTCCGACAAAAATACTTATAAAATACCTCAACATTAACTCCTTCATTTTTAACCACAATAAATATATCCAATTTTTATATCCACATAAAATAAATATTTTCTTATCATATGAATCAATAATTAATTATTCACAAATAATATTACAGAATCACATTTATGACAACCAGGCCGTTTTCGGGAAAGAGGGGGCTTTCCAATAAGGATTTCTCCTTACTGGCGCGCAATTAGGTGACCAAACCTCTCATTGACAGAACTTTCTAGACATTGCCAATAATGTTATCTCATAATATTATTCAAATAATATGAATTATTGATCTGATAATGGGAAATACTGTGTAGTGACAATTATTGACACAACAATAATATAAAATATCTACGTAGCAATTATTGAACCAATAAAATAAAATATTGAACAGTAATTACTGTAACAATTATTGAGTAGTGCCTTCTTACGTAAGGGTCAATAATTCATCAATACTGTGCAATACCGTGTGCTACTGTGCAACCACGCATATTACTGTATTTTAACCACCGGGTATTCCAACAGTGTTAATGGTAACAACTACGCCGTTATTTATAAAAACTCATACTTTGTCGTTTTCTTCTTCCGACAGTTATCCGTTATGGGACCCACAAATGGCTGCGCCGTCGTACGAATATTCTTTGACAACAAGAATATTCCATGACCAAACGAATATTCCCCGACAACAATGAATATTTTATATCCACTTGCTTATTTTGAAAATTTTGCACATTTCACCCATAACCAAAGCATTATATCAAATTAGCACTTTATTATTCACAATAATAAATTGAGGAAATTTGATTTTATTTATAATAAGTTGGGGTCTTACACTTTACCCATCTTTACACTCAAGTCAAAGAGAAATTCTATCACCAAGGTTATAAAAATGTTATATATGATAATAAAAACAATATGATCAACAACTACATTTAATTTCAAGAGCAAGATTCATAAATCAATGATTTCATAACACCTTAATCTAAATATTATAAATCACTTAATAATCTCATAATCTAATATTATTAATATTACCACAATATCTTAATCATTTCTTAAACTTATAAATAATTTATTTTAATTGTTTATACTTTACTAATTAATGCATTTAATCATTCTAAAATGTAAAACTCATAAGATTTCATCACCAATAATCAAAACCCTCAATAAATATCTGGATATACCTTATATAGGATTCTTAAGCCATAAAATCCAATTTTCCAAATTTCTTACTTCAGATAACATATTTAATTCATTTACTCATAACTAGACCATTTTCATGAAAAATACCAAATCAGTTCTAAAAATATTTATTTTCTGGGATTTAGCATAATATAGTCCCATATTGAACATATATTTTTCTCAGAATTTTTAAAATTCATTTACTATTTTTCATATGGCCAAAACTACCGAATATTTAGACATTTATCGTAAATTGTACTTTAGTCCAAAAATTTTGAAATTTACACGGTATACTTCTGTTATATACATGTACTCCCAATAAAAATTTCATTAATTTTGGGGTTAACCATAAGGAGTTATAAGTGTTTACTTTTAAAATAGTTTTTTCTCATAAAATCTATAACTCTTAATCTATATATCCAAAAATCACCATTTTTGGACACAATCAACAAAAATCATCAAATTACCATTTTAAATTTTTCTAGAATTTTTGAAGGTTCGAAAAAAATTTGAAACTGAAAAACATAATAATCTTTAAAATCTCTTACTATCCCTTACCTCAAAAGAGCAGTACTGGAATGTCGGATATAACGTTGAACGAACTTGCACCGTATAGTAACACTCAAGATATCAAAATACTCACATAATACGCTCGATAATATAGAGAGAGAAAACTTCAGTTTCTGGTGTGATTTTCAATTCTAACCTAAGCACCCTATTTATAAGAAATTGCTTAGAACACTAAAGCAGAAAATTTAATAAAATATTAATATATTTATATTATTTTCTTACGCACACCTTGCCATCTGAATTCAGCCATAAACATATGCAAGTGGGTCTCACAAACACACCAAACATTTTTTTCTTTTAAAAAATATTTAAAACTTCAAAAATCAATTATTCCGGAACTTTAATAATTCATAATAAATAGCCCTTTATCAGAAAAATTCAAATCTTATGTCCATTCTATAGGAAATTTAATTCTCTACAACTTTGCAGAAGAAAGTTTTTCCAAATTCCAAACAGAGATTGACTGAAATCTACAAACGGACGATTTTACAGGCTATAATCAAATTTCAGTCAAGAAACGGGCCCACAAACATGTTTAACATGTTTTTAATATTTTTAGTAACAAAAATACTATTCCTCCTCATTTACTCATACATCACACATTCATTGTAAAAATATCACCATTATTATATTATTATAATATAATAATATATTAAATGAATTATTTTATCAAAAAAGATAAAATATCAATTTTAAACAATTGTCACTTTAAAAAAAATCTCCATCTATATCCACATAAAATGAATATTTTCCTTATCATATAAATTAATAATTAATTATTCACAAATAATATTACAGAATCACAGAACTGGCAACCAGGTCGTTCCTAGGAAAGATGGGGCTTTCCAATAAGAAATTCTCCTTACTGGCGCGCAATTAGGTGACCAAACCTCTCATTAGACAGAACTTTCTAGATATTACCAATAATGTTATCTAATAATATTATTCAGATAATATTAATTATTACTTCGATAATGGAAAATATTGTGTAGTGACAATTATTGAAACAACAGTAATATAAAATATCAACGTAGCAATTATTGAATCAATAAAATAAAATATTGAACAGTAATTACTGTAATAATTATTGAGTAGTGCCTTCTTACGTAAAAAAAAATATCATGCTTCGTGAATAGTACTCGTGAATAGTAACTCATGAATAGTAGTTTGTGAATAGTAACTCATGAATAGTAACTCATAAATAGTAACTCAAGAATAGTAATTATAAGAAAATTTGAATATTTTTTTCATAAAATTCGGGGTCTTACAACCATATCAGACTTCCTAGCCTTACCAGCATTTGATGTTGAATTGTTGCAAGAATTTAATAACAGGTTGTTGTATAAGGAAACAACATATGACAGAATTTCATTGGCATCTGAAAGTGCAAGTTATATTAACATGCTTAATGAAAAACAACAAGAAGTGTTTGAGGCTGTCCTTCAATCAGTTGAAAAAGAAGAAGGTGAGCTATTTTTTGTCTATGGTCATGGAGGTACAGGCAAAACCTTCTTATGGAAAAGCATCATTGCAAAGTTAAGATCATAAGGTAAGATCGTGTTACAAGTTGCTTCTTCCGCCATTGCTTCATTGTTAGTAGAGGGCGGTAGAACAACTCACTCGCGGTTCAGGATTCTGTTAAAGATAGATGAAAATAGCAGTTGTGATATAAAACACAATACTATGCTAAGTGAGCTAATTTGTCTTATAAATTTGGTTATTTGGGACGAAGCTCCTATGAATCACAAATTTGTATTTGAGGCGGTTGACAGAAGATTTTGTGATATGCTTCAAAAGATAGATCCAAACTCAATGAACAAACCATTTGGAGGAAAAACAATTTTGTTAGGAGGTGATTTCCGCCAAATTTTACCTGTGATACCTAAGAAGGGAAGAGAAGAAATTGTAACTTTGACAACCCCAAAACAGGTCCAGTCCATCCAACCTATTCTAAGTCGCCTAATACATGGTATAGAAAACAACTACAACTTTATTACAACAATTGTCGTGCAAAATACAACAACACATATGCTGTGAATTTTGATACAAATATATACCAACTGTGACTCTCATCCCAACCTTGGATAGCACGTCACAATGGCACCTTACATAAAGGTATAGTCAAAAACTATTTTAGAAATTAAAATCTTTAGGAAGTGCTCAAGGAAACCTTCGTACATGGGAGGCCATGCTTCCAGGTTATAATAGATATCATATGTCCACAAAATTATCCTTGGTTGACCTAATAGACCCCAAAGAAAAATAAGAAGATTACTATTATATTCTTTCCAATGGTGAGTTTTCTCTTGCCATATCATTATCTCCACTGTCTCTAATCGTGAATTATACTTCAAACAAACACCAAGATTATATAGGTAGTGCTCGTAAATATACTCAGCAAGTGGATGTGCACAACCCTGTCTTATAATGACACGAGGTTGTATGACATTAGAAATCTTGTATGATAGTGGAAAAACACCCTTCCAATGTTGGGTTCACCTCACCCTATTGGATTCATCAAATATAACTATTAAATGATGACCATCGTGAAAGTAGTATGCACACAAGCCAATCATGTTTGATGATAAAGCATATACTTTGTAAACAATCTTATTCATTTATTAATAAAAAGTATTAATTTATTAAAGGCTTTTAATTATCTACATGATGCTGTTTTATAATATATGATAAACCCATAGTTTTAAGCAATGCTTTTAGAATAATGATGATGATCATTCTAATGAGATCTAAATTCTTAGAAAGCTTAAAACTAAAATAGTTCCCAATCGTTGGATTACTAAATTGGGGATTAGTGAATCCGGATAGATTGGTACATACGTTGCTTGCTCATTGGATGAGGATGATTGATCTCATGATCATTTGTGTGGAGACACTAAAGCAAGTATGTAGGTGCTTATTAGAGAATAAGTTCACTGAACGTGACTCGCTAAGGAATACCTAATGGAGTTTTACTTGCATGTCAATAGGAATTCCTGTAGTGATAGTAGTACAAGTGATCCTTGGACTTGAGATCATCATAGTATCTTGTGTATGATGAGTTATACTTTGACTTATTCCTTAAGACCCTTAGGGTATATCAAAGGATATGCTTGGGTATAATAAGTTATACATGAAGATAATGTATGATCAATAAAGAATCTACCACTTCTAGTAAAAGAAGAGAAATGTCCTATGTGATTCGATAAATGACAACCCAGTAGTCATTGGCCAAGGCAGAATGAAATTAGAAAGGAGTTTCTAATTTGCATTATTTGGAGTTGTGCATTTAAGGATCGAAATACATATAATTGAATAAAATAAGACTTGACAGTAATTCCATGTCTTATATTTAATTGGAACATTGTATGGTGGAAGGATTGAATTGTACGGTAACTATTTACTCAAAGGTTCTTTTATGATTAATGTTGAAATCTATATTATCTGGAAAGTCGTTGATCGCTTGGGAGGCTTATCCCTATTGTAGAATAAATATTATTTATTTAAATAAATTATTTATTTAATTTATTTATTTAAATTAGATTAGAATTGTTCTAATTGATTTATTCACAACCGGTTTAATATGGAGAACCTAAAGGGTCACACCATAAAAGGAAGAATAATTATTTAAGAAGTTAATGGTATAATCGTAATAATATGTTAAGTATATTTAATTTAATCTATGGTGATAGAATAAATTAAATAGCTTAATATTTATTATTTAATATTTTAGAAATATTAAATATAAATTAATAAGAGGAGTCTTATTAATATTATTACAATTATTATTATTTTAATTTCTAAAAGAGTTTAGGAATTAATTTAATATAAGTACTCTCATTTATTCCTAATAAGATTAGGAGGTTAATTAATTAAAAGGTTAATTAATTATTCCTAATAAGATTAAGAGCCTAATTAATTAAAGGAGTTTAATTAATTAAAATAAAACCCAATTGCTTAATTGTTAAGGAGGGTTGCCCACATCTATAAATAAGAGGAGTCTTATTATGGGTGTGAGAGGTGGTTGACGTATTCATAGAATACGTAATTCCAATAGTTGGGAGAGTACACCCCTTTCTATGAGAGATAGAAAAACTAGGGTTTAGCCAAATACCCATCTTCTTGAATCTCTATTCTTTCTTGGTGGATCACCTCTAGAGGCCAAACACTTGGGTGGCTAACGTTGATCAAAGGAAGGAACCAAACCCGGTGGATTCAAGTTGAACGCGAAAAGGATTGGAGGTGAACTTGTACCTGAGGAAGCTCGGATCTTCAAGGGTATGGTTCTTATTCTTTCTTTTTCGTTTAATTAATAATTGTGCATAAAGGGTGATCCGGGTATATGGTTTGTAAAAATTTAAAACTCTGATTTTACACGCTTCCGCATATTTTTGCAATTTGATTGCGTTCTTGAATATTACAAACCTAACACATCGTTCTATTCCCATGTTACCCCCGCTCGACGCAGCTACACTCGTATTACCTGAAAGAAATTTTGAAACAGAAGGGTGAGCACAACTAGCTCAGTAAAGAATATCATGACTAAAGATAAATAAATTATCAATAGCCTTCAACAGTAATAAATCAGAGATTTAGAACATATGGTAGATGATAAATTTTTTCAACCATAGTTGCAGCGGAACGAGCAATCCATTAGAAGAGTCAAATAGACCATAAAGTCTATTATCTTCTCCACATTAAAAGTTCAACAACAATATTTTATCCCTGTAACATTAATCAACAGTTCCTTTCCACAATTATATGAATAACTTATAATCATAATTGTAATTCTAAATTCATCTTCGCATCCAGGCTGAAGATAATTTTCATCACATGTCTTTACATGAAACATCAAAGATCATGGTTATACCAAATCACAGTTCCTGTTTATAATCATACTAACAATTTCATCTTTGCACTACGGCCAAAGATATTCATCAACAGACCATCTTTGCACTACAGGCCAAAGATATTCAACAACAGTTCATATTTGAACTACAGGCCAAATATATTCATCAACAGTTCATATTTGTACTATAGGCCAAATATATTAATATCTCAAAGAAATATATAATTATTTTAGAATTTATATAAACAATAATTATAACCATGTTGATCAATTCACCTTTGCACTTAAGCTAAAGATATTCAATTATAAATTCAATGTTCATGATCATACCAGTCAACAATTCAACTTTGCACTACTTGCCAAAGAGATCCCATAGTCATGATCATACCAAAAATCTACCCATCTTTACACTCAAGTCAAAGAGAAATATCATCATTAAGATTATAAAAATGTTATATATGATAATAAAAACAATATAATCAACATATAGATTTAATCTCAAAAGTAAGATTCATAAATTAACGATAATTTGGTCAGAAAAAGAAACCAATTTTGTCATGAATAGTAACTCGTGAATAGTAACCCCGACATGAAAAAGGTAGAAATTCCACAATAAAATCCATACCAATATTTCGGTATAATGATATTGAAAGAATAAAATTTCTTAAACTTATAAAAAAATTATTTTAATTGTTTACTCTTTACTAAATAATGCATTTAATTATTCTAAAATGTCAAACTCATAAGATTTCTTCACCAATAACCAAAACCCTCGTCAAAAATCTGCATATACCTCATATGTGATTCTCAAGCATAAAATCATATTTTCCAATTTTCTTCCTTCACCTAACATATTTAATTCATTTACTCATAACTAGTCCATTTTCATGAAAAATACCAAATCGGTACAAACAAATTTTCTTTTCTGGAATTTAGCATAATATAGTTCCATATTGAACATATATTTTTCTCAGAATTTTTAAAATTCATTTACTATTTTTCATATGGCCAAAACAGCCGAATATTTAGACATTTATCAAAAATTATACTTTTATCCAAAATTTACAGAGTATACTTCTATCATATACATGTACTCCCAATAAAAATTTCACCAATTTTGGAGTTAACCACAAGGAGTTATAAGCGATTACTTTTAAAATAGTCATTTCTCATAAAATTTACAACTCATAATCTATACATCCAAAAATCGCCATTTTTGGACACAATCAAGAAAACTCATCAAATTATCTTTTCAAATTTTTCCAGAATTTTTGAAGGTCTGAAAAATTACGAAACTGAAAAACATAACAACCCTTAAAATCCCTTACTATCCCTTACCTCAAAAGAGCAACACTTCTGACTGGATATCGAATATGACGCTGAAGGAAACTTGCACTGATGAATAGCAACTCACCAAGTGTCTAAATACTCATAAAATACACTCGATAATCTAGAGAGAAAACTTATGAATTCTGGTGTGATTTTCAATTCTAACTTAGCCCTCTATTTATAGGAAAATGTTAGCACGCCGAAGCAGACTTGACCTGCTACCTGATGGCTTTACCTACTATTATTTCACCAACCAAAAATCACACATCTTCCCCAACAACCAAAAGTGGGGCCCACCGATTACTAGAATTTTCCACCAAAATCATTTATAAACCTAATTTCCGAATCAGTCACCTTTTAAAATTCATAACAAATCATTCGTTCATTTTTAACGGTTCAAAATTTGTGAACATATACTCAACTTATATATGTATAACATATCTAAAAATCACAACGATTCAACGGTCGGATTAAATATTATAACTCACACAATAAAGTTGTAAGAACACAGATTTGATCTTTTAATACCTCCAATTCGACAAAATACTGATAAAACACCTCAACATTAACTCTTTCATTTATAACCACATAAATAAATCCATCATTTATATCCACATCAAATAAATATTTCATTATCATATAAATCAATAATTAATTATTCACATATAATATTACAGAATCACAATAATGACAACCAGGCAGTTCCCAGGAATGAGGGGGCTTTCCGATAAGAATTTCTCCTTACTGGCGCGCAATTAGGTGACCAAACCTCTCCTTGACAGAACTTTCTAGACATTGCCAATAATGCTATCTAATAATATTATTCAAATAATATGAATTATTGATCTGATAATGGAGATACTGTGCAGTGACAATTATTGAAACAACAATAATATAAAATATCAACGCAGCAAATATTGATTCAATAAAATAAAATATTGAACAATAATTACTGTAACAATTATTGAGTAGTGCCTTCTCACGTAAGCATTAATAATTGAAAAAAATAATTTGCAATATCGTGTGCTACTGTGCAACTACGCGTATTACAGTATTTTAACCACCGGGTATTCCAACAGTGTTAACGGTAATAACTACGCCGTTATTTATAAAAACTCAAATTTGTCGTTTTCTTCATCCAACGGTTATTTTGTTATGGGGCCCACAAATGGCTGCGCCGTCGTACAAATATTCCCTGACAGAAAGAATATTCCACGACCAAACGAATATTCCCCGACAACAATTGGGGATCGAACTTTAACTTTTTATCAATTTAACTATTTACTAAATAGAAAAATTGAATACTTTTATTTCATAAAATTCAGGGTCTTACAGTAATGTCCTAAATCAACAAATCATATTTATGGGAAAGTTGTAAGGTTATCAAATTAGAGGAAAATATGAGAATTTAGACAAATGTGCCACCTCTAACAATTGGGGATCGAACTGTTGCATTCCGAGATTGGGTACTTAATATCAGGGATGGCAAAGAGCTTTCTACATCACACATTGAAGATGAACCAAACTGGATACAAATTCCAAATGAAATATTGGTTCATGCAAGGGATAATGGAGTTGAGACAATTGTTCGAGAAATCTATTCAGATATACAGTATGAAGTGAATGAAGCACAATACATAAGGGACAGAGCCATTTTAACACCAAGGAATGAAGATGTATACTTAATTAATAATTATGTCTTGAAGTATTTACCAACTGAATCAATGGTGTATCATAGCTCTGACACAATATGCAAGAGTTCTGTGAATTTTGAAGCTCAAGAGACAATGTACCCAGTTAAGTTTTTAAACTCTCTAAAGTTTAATGGGATTCCAAACCATGAACTCAAACTAAAAATTGCAGCTCCAATTATGTTGCTAAGAAACATAAACCCAAGTAAGGGTTTGTGTAATGGTACAAGATTAATTGTGACACAGTTGTCAAAGTTGGTAATTGAAGCCATTGTCATTACAGGTAACAACATTGGTGAGAAAGTATTTATTCCTAGAATAATCATGACACCCACAGTTGCATCGCTGCCCTTCACTTTCAAGTGTAAGCAATTTCCCATTGCAGTTTGCTATGCAATGACGGTAAATAAAAGTCAAGGACAGACCTTACGAAATGTAGGCTTATATCTTCCCAAACTAGTGTTCAGTCATGGACAACTTTATGTGGCTATATCAAGAGTTACATCACCTACGGGCCTAAAATTATTATGTGAAGAAGAAAGTCATCCTGGAAAAGGTTTTACAAAAAATGTTGTCTACCATGAAGTTTTCAATAATTTGTAACCATTTTAAGTAATACAATTTTCTCTACCAAAGAAATATAATGTTATTTCTTCTTAATATCATTAGTAAATATTTGCATAAATTTTATAACAAAATTTCATCTAAAATAGATAAAATATCATTACTAAAATCATTAAGAATATGATAAAACTAGATTGAAGTACCTTGAAATGCTTGGATCTTTTAGGATTGAAGACTGCCTTCTCCCCTATTATGAGACAAGATGTTTTTTGTTGACTCGTAGCTTTATTAGCATTAATTGTGTACTTTTAATGTTTCCTATGGGAAAAAAGGAGTAGCATAGAAGTGAATTTATAATCATAATTGTGCGTCTATTTTGGGCCTTTATCTTCTTATGTTTTGATTATAGAATTGCATAGATGTTATGTTATCTAAAACAGATAAAATATCATTACAAAATATTTATTAAAACCATTAAAAATATGAGAACACAACATTAATGAACATTTAAAAACATCTTTAAAAAAATAATTAAGAATCTAGAAAAGGATTAGTCATAAACAGTAAAAAATCTTTAATAAAATCACTTCTCACTAAACAATACAAATGAAAGTTTAAATACATTTAATAAAAATAATACTTATCATAGTACTTCACCCTATAAAAACCTCATACTGCACACAAAAGTACTCCACATCTACAGTTGTTTTTACACTTATTCACTATGCCAAGAAATTATATAACCATTAAGAATATGATAAAAGAAGATTGATGAACGTTAACATTCATGAACATTTAAAATATAATTATTAAAACCAATAAAAATCTGAGAAAACAACATTCATGAACATTTAAAACATCTTTAAAAAAATATTTAAGAATCTGGAAAAGGAGGAGTCATGAACAGTAAAAAAATCTTTAATAAAATCATTAAGTATATGACTTCTCACTAAACAGTTACAAATGAAAATTTAAATACATTTAATAAAAATACTACTTGTCATAGTACTTCACCTTATAAAAATCTCATACTACACACAGAAGTACTCCACATCTACAGTTGTTTCTACACTTATTCACTATGCCAAGAAATTATATAACCATTAAGAATATGAAAAAAACAAGATTGATGAACATTAACATTCATGAACATTTAAAATATATTTATTAACATTCATGAACATTTAAAAAATCATTAAAAATATTTAAAAATCTGGAAAAGGAAGAGTCATGAACATTAACATTTAAAATATATTTATTAACATTCATGAACATTTAAAACATCATTATAAAAATAATTAAAAATTTGGAAAAGGAAGAGTCGTGAAAATTAAAAAAATCTTTAATAAAATCATTAAGTGTATGACTTCTCACTAAACAGTTACAAATGAAAATTTAAATACATTTAATAAAAATACTACTTATCATAGTACTTCACCCTATAAAAGCCTCATACTACACACAAAAGTACTCTACATCTACATTTGTTTCTACACTTATTCATTATGCCAAGAAATTATATAACTTTGAATGAATTAACAAGTCATAGAGATGATTATACAATAAAGGTCAGATTAACAAGAAAGTGGGATGGGATCAATTTGAGCACTGGACAGATTATCAACACCACAGCTATATTGCTTGATGAAGAGGTAGTATTCTAAATTTTATATTACTTCATAAATAAATATTACCAAGAATTAAAAGTTGTTATCTTATAAATAGATTATTTATTTTATCTATATTATGTGCAGGATAATCACGTGATGCTCATTTTGAGATTCAACCAACGAGCACAATACATCAAAAGATTTAACAAAGACAACGTATACATCATATCCAATTTTAAGATTGTACCAGCCCCACCTAGATATAAAGCAATTAACGGTGATAAGGTGATTAACGTTTTTCACAAGACAACGATAACTTAGGTAAACAACACAGATATAATTGTAAGGTATAAATTTGAGTTATCAACGTTTGCTGAAACAAGAAACAAGACTGGAGATAAAACACATCTCATAGGTAAAAAAATATTCAAAACTTCATTACACAACAAATACTTGAATTTTTTCTTCTTATGCTTATTAGATTTTATTTCCTCACAGATGTTATTGGAAAGCTTACAACGATAAATGATTTGCAAACTGTTGGACAAGGAATTCAAAAAATGGATATTCTCTTAACGAATGAGAGGAATGTGTCAAAAATAGTGTTATGTTTTTCCAATTCAAATTATTTTTCTCATACCACTAATAACAATTTTATGTTATTACAAACAGCCACCACACAATCACAGTAACTATATGGGGAAAACATGCATTAAATTTTCAACTAGATTTTTCAAGACAAAATGACAACTTGATTGTTGTAGTAGTGACTGGAACACTTGCAAAGGAATTTAAAGGTGATTTGGGAATTTTTTTAATTGTTTACAAGAATAATTACTAACATGCACTTATTTTATTTATAGGGGAGATCAATTTATCATCAACAGCTGCCACAAGGGTTTGTTTTAATATCCCTTACCAACCAATATCCACCCTAAGGAGTACTATACAAAATAATGAAGGAATCACCACAAGTATTGAAATTGTTACAAAAATTCAATTGAACATACATCCAGAAAACTATAACATTGAATGTTTTAGCATAAACTAGCTGTTAAATGCGAAATTACCACAGGGTTTAGAGGTAAATACCTACTATAACTATTTTTTTAACATTACTAAAAAGGTTTTTTCATTTAAAACTCTAAATTGACACATATTAAAGCCTCTCAAAATGCCAACAGTTTATGTATTTCATGTGTGAAGCAACAATTGATGATATAATGTTCGACCAAGGATGGTACTATGTTGAATTCAAAAAATGTTTCCGTAAGATAAAGGATCCATCAAGCAAATTATAATGTCAAAATCGCATAGGCAAAGAGATTGGGACTACACAGCGCTACAAAGTCACGCTCAAAGTTAAGGATAACACAGGCGAAACAACATTCGTTTTATTCAATCGAGAGGCTGCACAACTCATTGGTGTTCCTATTGACCATCTCATCAATCAAAGGAAGGAACTCACCTCAAATTCGGTACATTACTTAATAATAAACCCATTTTTTAATAACATCTACCATTATATATTGTTATATTTTTATAATGATTGGGTCATATCTACTAATAAAATCACAAAATACAGGATATATCAATGCAAGACATTCCACCAATTATATATAATATCCGAAAGAAGAGTTTTTTGTTTCAAGTCAAAATCACTCCATATTACACTCAAGAGGCTATGAATACACAGTCTCTAAGGTTCAGGTACTCAAACAACTGCCAAAAAATCCACCTAGAGGGAAAATGAACAAATAGATGATACAATTGAATGTTTCTGCATCAACCAAATTCTTACTATCAAGCTACCAGAGGGATCAGAAGTAAATTTCTTTACTTTTAACTTTTTAACATTCTATTTAAAAAATGTAATAATAACAAAAATTATAATGCTTATAAAATGAATATTACTGCTATAGATCATATACTGCACATGTGAGGTCACAAAAATTCAAATTCTACTGGAACAAGGATGATATTATGTCACTTGTAATAACTGCCTCAGACAAATTAAGGAGTTATCCACAAAATTACAATGCCATAATTGTCTGAGCGAAAAAATGCAAACTACCAAACGGTACAAGCTGACAATTAAGGTAAAGGATACCACATGAGAAACAACATTTGTCATGTTTAATCGAGAAACTGTGCATGTTATAGGAGTTCCTATCGAACAACTACTAAATGACATCAACAAAGAATATTCCCCAACAGTAAGTCTTTTTGTATATACACATTATTCAAAAAAATAATGTTGAATCACACACTGACACTTGCTAACCATTCAATATTGTGCAGGGTATAACTATGCAAGAACTGCCACAGGAAATTCAAAATATTTATGGAAAGAATTGCATGTTCCAGATCAAAATTACACCGTACAACACAGAATTGGGCTACGAAGAATATACAGTATCAAAGGTTCAAAAAATCAAATCAGAGGATAAATCTGGAGGGACAAAACATGACACCACAAAAAAATTGGGAGAGAGAAAGCATCAAAACAATGACAAAACTGATGAGCCAAAAATTACAACAGACTGGGAAAAGAAGAACAAAAGAAAGATAACTGATTTTGGGGAAGATTTGGAATAAGATATCCAAGTTAACTTGAAGTGTTTCCCATCTGTTTGATTGTTTTCAGTAGTATTGCATGAATTCCTTCAAGTTTGGCTAATGATGGGACTATTTTGTAATTGAAAAGTTGGAGTCTTCATAAACTTAAGATAAAACAAAGGAGTAATATATCTAATGTTACTTATCAAATAAATAAAGACATGTCTAATGTTCAAAGTTATAATAGTTTAGCTCAAAACAACTTTTTCTTGACAAATCAGTAACTCAAAACTTTCTATGGGAAACAGTTCCTCTTTCAAATTTTCATGATAATAGAGAATTATGAAGGAAAATAATTTACCTTCAAATTTACATCTAACTAGCAGGATATAGCTATTTTGAGTACTGACAATCTTTGGTAGTCCTTCAACTTTTGCAGCATGTACAAACTCCATGTCTCTATAAGAAGTTTCATTAGAAACGCCTAAGTAGCGCATCTAAAAAAATTTGTACACTGCTCATGTCAGCATAGTAATAATGATACAGCAGGGTACCAATAATCAGCCATATATAATGATGTGCAATTCTAACCTTAAATGGTAACATTTTCCATCTTTTTTTCTTTTCTTTTAGTCATCAGAAAAGTTTTTTTAATCTTTACTTGGTTATTGTTTTGCTATTTTTCAATAAAATCATTAAACAAATATTTGAAAATCCCAATATACATCATTATATTCCCTTTCATGTAGAGTATCATCTGAATTAGGGATGTGTTAGCGGGAAAATCACATAAGGTAATTATTTACCATGTTTCTTATGAGAAGACTTGGAGTCAAGGCTTTGAAAATAGCACAAAAACCAAAAAAATTGTTTTGATTCTGCAGTGTTCCACCTATTTTCTAGTAAAGTTCACCATCCAGTTTCTTTTGGCACGATCCTTACTACCAAGAACGTGGATCGATTCAGTACACAGAAAACGAAATCCTTAAACAATAACCAAACACTTAATATACTTCTGTTTGAAAAATAAACAGAGAAAGTAAAAACCAAATTAAAGAAAGATCTAACTTAAATAAAGGATCGAGAACCTACTGTGATAGTTGGATCCATAGTTATGCAAGGCCGGCGATGATCGGAAGTAAATCACGGACTAAAATCAAAAAAAAAAAAGACACCACCAAATAGAATAGCCGCATAAACTGCAACCACCCATATACAACTCCCTAACACGACGCTAAAATTCACACACCGGTGACTTCAACAAATCGATTACGATGATGGAATTCCCCCTTATTAGTCGAAAAATGTGACGCCCTAAAAATAGGTATACATCACCCATCTTGAGTCGCCAAATACATAGTACAAAATTCAAATACAATCTTAAATATACAACATGAGCTGTGAGTTTTAATACAAATATTGTCTTCTAGACAGCATTAAAACTCAAAATAAGTCCTCGATACATTTATTGTCACACTATTTAACAAAATAGTGAGGACTACTAATACTATCATCTGGTCCATCACTCAGTTCCCCGACTCGTCCCAGCTATATTCTCATTTCCTGAAGAGAACAGTGAAAGAAAGGGTGAGCTCAACTAGCCCAGTAAGAAATATTATGACTAAAATAATAAAAAAATAAATTATCATTAGCCTTAAACAGTGTTAAACTAATACAATATAACAAACATCAAGTTTAACTGCAGCGGAAAAAGCAATCCATTAAAAGAGTCAAGTAGAGAGTAAAATCTACTATCTTCTATGATTTAAAAGGTTTTTCATCACTTTTATCGATGGGACTCATCTTAATAAATAATCCACATCATCGAATCACCCCTGCACTACGGCCAAAGATATTATTTAGTATCACGACGACGAATTATCCATGCACTATGACTAAAGATAATCATATTTTCATCAACAGTCCTGATCATGCATAAAACAATTCATCTTTGCACTATGACTAAAGAGAATCCATAGCCATAATCATACCAAAAACTGTCCATCAATGCACTACGGGCCAATGAGGATTTTTTTCCACATCATTTGTAACATTACGGTTATGATTACACCGAATAATCCCTGGTCATAATCATAGCAAGTCCATCTATGCACTACAGGCCACAGATGACTTTCAACAAAATATAAACATGAGGATAATGACAATGATATAAGAATTCAATAAAACAAGTTCAAGAATTAATTTATCTAGGAATTAATAACGTCCAAATTGTCAACATGATACTGCTTTGTAGAGTAAAATTTAAGAATGCTCAGAAGAATATTTTCATGAAAAGATACTGGATGAATCGCAAATATCAAGGAAATTCCACTAATTTCATGGAGTATAGAAGTCAAAACTTTAACCAACTGAGTACAATAACGAATGGAATAACAAAAGAAATCACCATGCATGCGGTACTTCGCATAGACAAGTTATTCCAACAGAATAATAAGTAACGGAACCAGGTCAGGCGAAATTCGCACCGACAGGATGTTCCAACAGAATAATAAAGACGGAACCAGGTCCGGCGTAAACGCACAGATAGGATATTCCAATAGAATAATAATAAAGACGGAACCAGGTCCGGCGTAAACGTACAGACATGATATTCCAACAGAATAATAATAAAGAATGGAACCATGTCCGGCGTAAAACGCACAGACAGGATGTTCCAACGGAATAATAAATAATAGAATAACAGGAGAATTTTACCAAGTATAGGGTATCCCGCGTATACAGGTTATTCCAACAAAATAATAAAGAATGGAATAACAAAAGAGTTTCACCAATAAGAAAGAAAGAATACCCCTAACGAGTACAACAAATAATATCCCTTACCATAAAAGAAACTGAATATAAGAGTAGGGAAGGAACAGAATACTTTTCTTATTTCTCTCTATAGTTTATCTCTCTAAAGTTTCAGTGAATTCGTAAGAAATAATGAAGGAATGAGCTTCTATTTATAGAAAAATGGACTGCATAGTAACTAACTCACGAACAGTCCAGATTGATTTACTTTAATCTGACGGTCCATATTTAAAGCAAAATCTTTTAAATAAAATATAATATATTTTATTTATAATCTAATAAAACGAATAACTTTATAAAAGATTTTACTATGCAAACATTATGCAGGTGTAAGACCCTGAATTTTATGAAATAAAATTATTCAATTTTTCTTATAATTACTATTCAGTAAATGGTTAAATTGATAAAAAGTTAAAATTAAGGGTGATATGTGATTTTTTTTCCAAAATAAGTAAGTGGCTATAAAATACTTATTATTGTCGGGGAATATTCGTTTGGTTGTGGAATATTCTTGCTGTCGGGGAATATTCGTACGACGACGTTGTCATTTATGGGCCCCATAACAGAATAACTGTCGAATGAAGAAAATGACAAATTTGAGTTTTTATAAATAACGGCGTAATCGTTACCGTTAACACTGTTGGAATACCCGGTTGGTAAAGTAAAGTAATACGCGTTGTTGCACAGTAGCACACGGTATTGCACAAATTTTTTTTCAATTATTGATTCTTACGTGAGAAGGCACTACTCAATAATTGTTACAGTAATTATTGTTCAATATTTTATTTTATTGGTTCAATAATTGTTGTGTTGATATTTTTTATTATTATTGTTTTAATAATTGTCATTTCACAGTATTTCCCATTATCAGATCAATAATTCATATTATTTGAATAATATTATCAGATAGCATTATTGGCAATGTCTAGAAAATCTGTAAAGGAGAGTTTTGGTCACCTAATTGCGCGCCAGTAAGGAGAAATCCTTATAGGAAAGCCCCTTCTTTTCTGGGAACTGCCTGGTTATCATTATTGTGATTCTGTAATATTATTTGTGAATAATTAATTATTGATTTATATGATAATAAAATATTTATTTGATGTGGATATAAATGATGGATATATTTATGTGGTTATAAATGAAAGAGTTAATGTTGAGGTGTTTTATCAGTATTTTGTCGGATTGGAGGTATTAAAAGATCAAATCAGTGTTCTTACAGCTTTATTGTGTGAGTTATAATTTTTAATCTGACTGTTGGATCTTTGTAATTTTTGGATATGTTATACATATATAATTTGAGTATATGTCCACAAATTTTGAACCGTTAAAAATGAACGAATGATTTGTTATGAATTTTAAGAGGTGAATGATTCGTAAATTAGGTTTATAAATGATTTTGGTAGAAAATTTTAGAAATGGATGGGCCTCACTTTTGGTTGTTGGGGAAGATGGCTAATTTTTGGTGGGTGGAATAGTAGTAGGTAAAGCCATCAGGTAGCAGGTCAAGTCTGCTTCGACGTGCTAACATTTTCCTATAAATAGAGGGCTGGGTTAGAATTGAAAATCACACCAGAATTCATAAGTTTTCTCTCTTTTTCTCTCTAGATTATCGAGTGTATTTTGTGAGTATTTAGATACTTAGTGAGTTGTTATTCATCAGTGCAAGTTTCCTTCAGCGTTATATTCGATATCCAGTCAGAAGTGCTGCTCTTTTGAGGTAAGGGATAGTAAGGGATGTTATTTTTTTCTAATGATGTTATTCTTTCAATATCATTATACTGAAATATTGGTATGGATTTTATTGTGTAATTTCTACCTTTTCGAGTCGGGGTTACTATTCACGTATACGGCACTATTAACGTGTACGAAACTATTCATGTATATGGCACTATTTACGTATATGACATTATTTACGTATACGGTACTATGTATGAATACGGAGTACTATTCACGAGTTACTATTCATGAGTTACTATTCACAAGTTACTATTTATGAGTTACTATTCACGAGTTACTTTTCACGGGTATTATTTGTAGCGCCCCCAAATTCGGGTATCTTCCAACCCGACAGATGGTGCTATACTGTACAACATTCATACATTCATTCAATTGAAAAATCTCAAAGAACGAACATAACTTCTATATATTTAAAGTAATATTTACATTTCCCAGGTTCTATACCCATTACAAAGGTTCTTTATCATAATATCAGTTACATTACAACAATAGACATATACTATTACAAGACAGCTTAGTAATCTGCCTTACCTTTTCCCTTATCCTTTTTCGATCCTTCGGGACGTTCAGTCTTAGCTGCATTCACATGGTTCAAGCAAGAGTGAGCATAACTAGCTCAGCAAGTATAACAATTTAATAATAACAGGCTTGACACATACAAATTGTATATCTTCGATAACTGAACAATAGTTATGAAGTATTATTGATAATTTAAAGTAGCACTTCATCTTTTCTTTCAAAATTTTTTACAATAACAACAGTATTTAGTAAAACATTCACTCCGGTCAGAGACCTCGAGCATTCATTCTTTATTGAAAAAAGACAACCCGGATGCAAGTCCGTAAGCCCGATATTACTTATGAGCACTTCTAGGTGATCAGCCTATTGTACTCTATGTTGATCAACACTACATCCATTAAACGTATACACGTTTAAGCATCTGTCATTTTACCGACAAAACATTTGTTTAACATTTCAGTCTTTTTTTGAAAACCATATCAAGTAGTTGACAAAAGATAGCAACATTTGATAATTCATGAATAGATTATAAATACATCAAGTCTAGCCAAAGGAATTGGCTTCAACTTCAACATACCTCAATTCATGTGAAAGAATACATGAACCTCAAAAACTTGTTCAGATTGAACTGAGACAAGAGTTAGAATACTTAACTTTAGCGTCTGCTACGGTAAATTAACTTTATGTTCAAGTCATTCAAGTCTCTACAATACATGATCACATAATGCCTTAGATTAGGTCACATATAATCAAGTATGTATATGACTATATCATACCCTTTATTTCAATCTAATTGTGTATTAGATTCAGTTACTATTCATTCCGATTTATCATTATGCTTGCTTTATATATTCGACTAGGTTATCTCAACCTTTACGTTACATTCAGTAAGGTTTAACAATGTTACATTACATTCCTTAAGTTGTGTTTACTTCCTTTTCTTTTTTTGTACTTAAAAACCTTTATTACTATCTTTGTTCTGAGACTGGCGTTGCGGTGCCAGCTCTATGCTTACATCTCGCGCTGCGGCGCGAGCTCTTAATTTATGACTGTCCTGGACTTGGCGCTGCGGCGCGAGTCCTTACTTAATGGGCTGCGCTGCGGCGCCACTCTTCAGAGGATTTTGGTACTTTACATGGCACTGCGGTGCCACAATATATACTATAATTCGCGCTGCGGTGAACTCTTGCAGTGTGCTCGGTTACTGTTTCGCAGCGCGGGTCTTTTTGCTTAGGGTTGGTGCCGCAGCTCCAACTCTGTGCACCAGATACTAAATTCATTTTGTGAATTTTGTGAACTTTCCGGACGCATAACTTCTTCGTTATAAGTTCGAATTGGCTCGTTCAAAATCCTACGATTCACAAATTACGTAATCTACATGATCATTCAAGAATTTTATCTATTTGACTTCGTTTGCTAAAAATTCACCTATTGGTTCATTTTTAACGAAAACGATAAACGTTCGTGAACGTTCAACGCTCGTTTCTTTGTTCTAAGTCGGAATCCGGTCATTTTTGAGTCCGCAACTCTTAAATGCCAAATATGACTTGTCTCCATTGGAAAACAATGGTACCGAGTTCAAACACAAAATTTGACTTCCATTCCGAGAATTTTACGAATTCGACGATTATCGTCAAATCATGCAAATTCCGACAATTCTTCCTTCTTATGATTTGTTCAACATTACAAATGAACTTCATTCATCATGTGAACATTTTTACATACTTAATACAACAACTTAGATTCATTGTTGGATTTTTAGTCTTATTCTTCATGAGCTTATAACTTGTCAAATTATAAACTACTTAAGATTTCATTGTTAATGATTTATGACAACTTAAAGTTTCTTAAACATCATTGCTTATATGTTCTTAACATATAACTTAACTTAGGTATACATGATACATATGATCATATAAATTCTTTTACATTCATATCATTTCTATTAATAAACTTCTTACAAGTTCATATTATTTTCACATAAGTTTATAACTTATGCTAGCTTAAATGACTTATTACCAACTTAATTGGCTTAAGTTCATTACTTATTCATTCATATTTCTTAATCCAACTTTTCTTATCATCCTATCATGGTAGAGATAGAAGATAATTGGAGAAGATGTCTTACTCTTGAAGTCTTTGATAAATAGCTTCTTCTTCTTCTTGGCTTATGGAAGTGACTTATTGCTAGCTTATTCTCTCTAACACTTAAGCACTTTTAGAAGTGTTGGATTAATTGCTTGAACAATTGTTAAATGTCTAGCAAAGCTCTTCTATTTATAGACTTTCCAAGGTTAGGGTAGATTGGTCATTAAATCATCCCACCTCCTTAAGCCACCTCCTTACTATTCATTACTTGTTAACCACTCTCTTATCTTATACTTGACCATTACTTCAAATTCTTGGTCATTACTCCTAAGCCTTGGTCATAACACTTACTTGATCACCACATTACTTGGTCACCACAATAACCATATCAATATGGTTTGCCCCATGGGTCATACCACCCATGGATTCTAGCTTGGGCTTGCATTAATTCACTCTTTGGGCTTTGAATTAATAACCCCTAGTTGGTTCATTAATTAATAATTGGGCTTCTCTCTTTAATTCACTTGGACTTATATTAATTCTTATCAATCTTTCCAAGTCCATTAACATTCCATAATACATACACATATAGTTGATGAATTATTCTTGTATTCTAATTCATATAGAATTTATATACGGTATTTCATCCTTCATACAAACTTGTATAATACTTCGTATTATACTCACTTTCATTTCTTCTTACAATACCAAGTATCATACAATTATTACTTATTCCTTACTACTTCGCTTTACTTAAAGTTTATAAAATTAAGTCTACAAGCGAATTATTACTTTTTCCATAACTAGATTTTTATTACATAATCCATCTTACCTTGTTATTCCATCATTACTTATTTCTTGAAAACTCAAAATTATATCCCGAGCAAATACCGATGAATAATGTTTTTCGGAAAATTTCTCGAAAAACTTTTATTTTCGTCTTGAAAATTAAAACACTTTAATTCATCCACGCAGCTCAAATATTATGACATTCTAACATCAATAGGTTTACAATGACAACCATCTTGATAACACATGGAATATGATTTTATTATTATTTAATTTAATAAAATTATTTTACAATAAGATCCGAATTTCTCGGTTGTTACACTATTCACGACAAAGTTGGTTTCTTTTGCTGACCAAATTATCGTTGATTTATGAATCTTACTCTTGAGATTAAATTTATATGTTGATTATATTATTTTTATTATCATATATAACATTTTTATAACCCTGGTGAAGGAATTTCTCTTTGACTTGAGTGTAAAGATGGGTAGATTATTGATATAATCGTGACTATGGGTTCTCTTTGGCCAGTTGTGCAAAGTTGAATCGTTGACTGGTATGATCATGACCATTGAATTTATAATTAAATATTTTTAGCTTAAGTGCAAAGGTGAATTGATCAACATGGTTATAATTATGGTTTATATAAATTCTGAAATAATTATGTATTTCTTTGAGATATTAATATCTTTGGCCTATAGTAGAAAGATGAATTATTGATGAATATCTTTGGCTCGTAATGCAAAGATGACTTGTTGTTGAATATCTTTGGCCTGTAGTGCAAAGATGATTTAATGATTACGAGCATGAATTGTAATTTGATAATAGATTTTATGGTCTATTTAACTCTTCTAATGGATTTCTCTTTCCGCTGCAATTATGGTTAAAAAGTTTTATCATCTACCATATGTTCTAAATCTCTGATTTATTATTGATGAAGGCTATTGATAATTTAATTATCTTTAGTCATAATATTCTTTACTGGGCTAGTTGTGCTCACCCTTTTGCTTCACAATTCCTTTCAGGTAATAAGAGTGTAGTTGGGTCAACCAAGGATAATTCTGTGGCCATATGATATCTATCATAACCTAGACGCATGGCCCCCAATGTACGAAGGTTTCCTTGAGCACTTCCCAAAGATTCTAATTTCTAAAACAGTTTTTGACTACAACTTTATGTAAGGTGTCATGGTGACGTGCTACCCAAGTTGGTGTCAAGAGTCACAGTTGATATATATATTTGTAACAAAACTCACAACACATGAGTTGTTGTATTTTGCACGATAATTTTTGTAATAAAGTTGTAGTTATTTTCTGTACCATGTATTTGGCGACTCAGAATGGGTTGGAAGGAATGGACTTATTTTAGGGTTGTCACGGTTGGAATCAGAGCTTAGGGATATGATCTCTGGCGGAGACCGGGGAATAAAACTAGGAGGGGAGAGATGAGTAAATCCTTCGCTAGTGTGTCTTACCTAAGCTTATTTGTTAGTCAGTCATAATATCGGGATATTATGTGAAATGTTAATTTGCTCAATTAACCTTTGTTTTGAAGCTGTATTCTAGAATGATATCTGAAATATCGGAGATGAGCAATGAAGAAATCATGAGAACAATGAAGATGGAAGCAATGTATTCTCAACTCTTTGAAATATCAAGTATGTAAATTTTGGAGACGAAATTTCATAAGGATGGGAGATTGTAAGACCCCGAATTTTATGAAATAAAAGTATTCAATTTTTCTTATAATTACTATTCAGTAAATGGTTAAATTGATAAAAAGTTAAAGTTAAGGGTGATATGTGAATTTTTTTCAAAATAAGCAAGTGGCTATAAAATACTTATTATTGTTGGGGAATATTCGTTTGGTCGTGGAATATTCTTGCTGTCGTGGAATATTCGTACGACGACGTAGTCATTTGTGGACCCCATAACAGAATAACTGCCGAATGAAGAAAATGACAAATTTGAGTTTTTATAAATAACGGCGTAATCGTTACCGTTAACACTGTTGGAATACCCGGTTGGTAAAGTAAAGTAATACACGTTGTTGCACAGTAGCACACGGTATTGCACATAATTTTTTTCAATTATTTATTCTTACGTGAAAAGGCACTACTCAAAAATTGTTACAGTAATTACTGTTCAATATTTTATTTTATTGGTTCAATAATTGTTGTTTTGATATTTTATATTATTGCTATTTCAATAATTGTCATTTTACAGTATTTCCCATTATCAGATCAATAATTCATATTATTTGAATAATATTATGAGATAGCATTATTGTCAATGTCTAGAAAGTTCTGTCAAGGAGAGGTTTGGTCACCTAATTTCGCGCCAGTAAGGGGAAATCCCTATCGGAAAACCCCTTCTTTCCTGGGAACTACCTGGTTGTTATTATTTTGATTCTATAATATTATTTGTGAATAATTAATTATTGATTTATATGATAATGAAATATTTATTTGATGTGGATATACATGATGGATTTATTTATGTGGTTATAAATGAAAGAGTTAATGTTGAGGTGTTTTATCAGTATTTTGTCGGATTGGAGGTATTAAAAGATCACATCAGTGTTCTTACCGCTTTATTGTGTGAGTTATAATTTTTAATCTGACCGTTGGATTGTTGTGATTTTTGGATATGTTATACATATATAAGTTGAGTATATGTCCACAAATTTTGAACCGTTAAAAAAGAACGAATGATTTTTTATGAATTTTAAGAGGTGACTGATTCGGAAATTAGATTTATAAATGATTTTGGTGGAAAATTCTAGAAATGGATGGGCCCCACTTTTGGTTGTTGAGGAAGATGGCTGATTTTTGATGGGTGGAATAGTAGCAGGTAAAGCCATCAGGTAGCAGGTCAAGTCTGCTTCAACGTGCTAACATTTTCCTATAAATAGAGGGCTAAGTTAGAATTGAAAATCACACCAGAATTCATAAGTTTTCTCTCTTTTTCTTTCTAGATTATCGAGTGTATTTTGTGAGTATTTAGATACTTGGTGATTTGCTATTCATCAGTGCAAGTTTCCTTCAGCTTCATATCCGATATCAAGTCAGAAGTGTTTCTCTTTTAAGGTAAGGGATAGTAAGGGATAATACGGGATGTTATTTTCTTTCTAATGATGTTATTCTTTCAATATCATTATACTGAAATATTGGTATGGATTTTATTGTGGAATTTCTACCTTTTTGAGTCGAGGTTACTATTCACGTATACGGCACTATTCACGTATACGGCACTATTCATGTATATGGCACTATTTACGTATATGACATTATTTACATATATGGTACTATGTACGAAAACAGAGTACTATTCACGAGTTACTATTCACGGGTACTATTCATGACAAAGTTGGTTTCTTTTACTGACCAAATTATCGTTGATTTATGAATCTTACTCTTGAGATTAAATCTATATGTTGATTATATTATTTTTATTATCATATATAACATTTTTGTAACCCTGGTGATGGAATTTCTCTTTGACTTAAGTGTAAAGATGGGTAGATTATTGGTATGATCGTAACTATGGGTTCTCTTTGGCCAGTAGTGCAAAGTTGAATCGTTGACTGGTATGATCATGACCATTGAATTTACAATTGAATATTTTTAGCTTAAGTGCAAAGGTGAATTAATCAACATGGTTATAATTATGGTTTATATAAATTCTGA
Organism: Panax japonicus; assembly: GCA_020205505.1. NCBI lineage: Eukaryota > Viridiplantae > Streptophyta > Magnoliopsida > Apiales > Araliaceae > Panax > Panax japonicus. The sequence goes on along the minus strand of CM035096.1, from coordinate 73,156,991 downwards.
AATAATTATGTATTTCTTTGAGATATTAATATATTTGGCCTGTAGTGCAAAGATGAATTATTGATGAATATCTTTAGCTCGTAATGCAAAGATGACTTGTTGTTGAATATATTTGGCCTGTAGTGCAAAGATGATTTAATGATTACGAGCATGAATTGTGATTTGATAATATATTTTATGGTCTATTTAAATCTTCTAATGGATTGTTCTTTCCGCTGCAACTATGGTTGAAAAGTTTTATCATCTACCATATGTTCTAAATCTCTGATTTATTATTGATGAAGGCTATTGATAATTTAATTATCTTTAGTCATGATATTCTTTACTAGGCTAGTTGTGCTCACCCTTTTACTTCACAATTCCTTTCAGATAATAAGAGTGTAGTTGGGTCAACCAAGGATAATTCTGTGGCCATATGATATCTATCATAACCTAGACGCATGGCCTCCCATGTACTAAAGTTTTCTTGAGCACTTCCCAAAGATTCTAATTTCTAAAACAGTTTTTGACTATACCTTTATGTAAGGTGTCATGGTGACGTGCTACCGAAGTTGGTGTCAAGAGTCACAGTTGATATATATATTTGTATCAAAACTCACAACACATGAGTTGTTGAATTTTGCATGACAATTGTTGTAATAAAGTTGTAGTTATTTTTTGTACCATGTATTTGGCGACTCAGAATGTGTTGGACGGAATGGACCTATTTTGGGGTTGTCACAGTTGGTATCAGAGCTTAGGGATATGATCTCTGGCGCAGATCGAGGAATACAACTAGAAGGGGAGAGATGAGTAAATCCTTCGCTAGTGTGTCTTGCCTAAGCTTATTTGTTGGTCAGTTATAATATCGGAATATTATGTGATATGTTAATTTGCTCAATTAACCCTTGTTTTGAAGCTGTATTCTAGAATGATATCTAAAATACAGGAGATGAGCAATGGAGAAATCATGAGAACAAAGAAGATGGAAGCAAGGTATTCTCAACTCTTTGAAATACCAGGTACGTAAATTTTGGGGACGAAATTTCATAACGATGGGAGATTGTAAGACCCCGAATTTTATGAAATAAAAGTATTCAATTTTTCTTATAATTACTATTCAGTAAATGGTTAAATTGATAAAAGGTTAAAGTTAAGGGTGATATGTGAATTTTTTTTTCAAAATAAGCAAATGGCTATAAAATACTTATTATTGTTGGGGAATATTCGTTTGGTCGTGGAATATTCATGCTGTCGGAGAAGATTCGTACGACGACGCAGTCATTTGTGGACCCCATAACAGAATAACTATCGAATGAAAAAAAAATGATAAATTTGAGTTTTTATAAATAACGGCGTAATCATTACTGTTAACACTGTTGGAATACTCGATTGGTAAAGTAAAGTAATACACGTTGTTGAACAGTAACACACGGTATTGCACATAATTTTTTTCAATTATTGATTCTTACGTGAGAAGGCACTACTCAAAAATTGTTACAGTAATTACTGTTCAATATTTTATTTTATTGGTTCAATAATTGCTGTGTTGATATTTTATATTATTGTTATTTCAATAATTGTCATTTCACAGTATTTCCCATTATCAGATCAATAATTCATATTATTTGAATAATATTATGAGATAGCATTATTGGCAATGTCTAGAAAGTTCTGTCAAGGAAAGGTTTGGTCACCTAATTGCGCGCCAGTAAGGAGAAATCTCTATCGGAAAGCCCCCTCTTTCATGAGAACTGCCTGGTTGTTATTATTATGATTCTGTAATATTATTTTTGAATAATTAATTATTGATTTATATGATAATGAAATATTTATTTGATGTGGATATAAATGATGGATTTATTTATGTGGTTATAAATGAAAGAGTTAATGTTGAGGTGTTTTATCAGTATTTTATCGGATTGGAGGTATTAAAAGATAAAATCAGTGTTCTTACAGCTTTATTGTGTGAGTTATAATTTTTAATCTGACCGTTGGATCGTTGTGATTGTTAGATATGTTCTACATATATAAATTGAGTATATGTCCACAAATTTTGAACCGTTAAAAATGAACGAATGATTTGTTATGAATTTTAAGAGGTGACTGATTCGGAAATTAGGTTTATAAATGATTTTGGTGGAAAATTCAAGAAATGGATGGGCCCGACTTTTGGTTGTTGGGGAAGATGGTTGATTTTTGGTGGGTGGAATAGTAGCGGGTAAATCCATCAGGTAGCAGGTCAAGTCAGCTTCGGCGTGCTAACATTTTCCTATAAATAGTGGGCTAAGTTAGAATTGAAAATCACACCAGAATTCATAAGTTTTCTCTATTTTTCTCTCTAGATTATCGAGTGTATTTTGCGAGTATTTAGATACTTGGTGAGTTGCTATTTATCAGTGCAAGTTTCCTTCAGCGTCATATCCGATATCCAGTCAGAAGTGCTGCTCTTTTGAGGTAAGGGATAGTAAGGGATGTTATTTTCTTTCTAATGATGTTATTCTTTCAATATCATTATACTGAAATATTGGTATGGATTTTATTGTGGAATTTCTACCTTTTTGAGTCGGGATTACTATTCACGTATACGGCACTATTCGTGTATATGGCACTATTTACATATATGACATTATTTACGTATATGGTACAATGTACGAATACGGAGTACTATTCATGAGTTACTATTCACAAGTACTACTCACGACAAAGTTAGTTTCTTTTGCTGACCAAATTATCGTTGATTTATGAATCTTACTCTTGAGATTACATCTATATGTTGATTGTATTATTTTTATTATCATATATAATATTTTTGTAACCCTGGTGATGGAATTTCTCTTTGACTTGAGTGTAAAGATGGGTAGATTATTGGTATGATCGTGACTATGGGTTATCTTTGGCCAGTAGTGCAAAGTTGAATCGTTGACTGGTATGATCATGACCATTGAATTTACAATTGAATATTTTTAGCTGAAGTGCAAAGGTGAATTGATCAACATGGTTATAATTATGGTTTATATAAATTCTGAAATAATTATGTATTTCTTTGAGATATTAATATCTTTGGTCTGTAGTGCAAAGATGGTTTAATGATTACGAGCATGAATTGTGATTTGATAATATATTTTATGGTCTATTTAACTCTTCTAATGGATTGCTCTTTCCGCTGTAACTATGGTTAAAATTTTTTATCATCTACCATATGTTCTAAATCTATGATTTATTATTGATGAAGGCTATTGATAATTTAATTATCTTTAGTCATTATATTCTTTACTGGGCTAGTTGTGCTTACCCTTTTGCTTCACAATTCCTTTCAAGTAATAAGAGTGTAGTTGGGTCAACCAAAGATAATTTTGTGGTCATATGATATCTATCATAACCTAGACGCATGGCCTCCCATGTACGAAGATTTCCTTGAGAACTTCCCAAAGATTCTAATTTCTAAAATAGTTTTTGACTATACCTTTATGTAAGGTGTCATGGTGACGTGCTACCCAAGTTGGTGTCAAGAGTCACAGTTGATATATATATATTTGTATCAAAACTCACAACACATGAGTTGTTGTATTTTGCACGACAATTGTTGTAATAAAGTTGCAGTTGTTTTCTGTACCATGTATTTGGCGACTCAGAATGGGTTGGATGGATTGTACCTATTTTCGGGATGTCACAGCAGGCACTATGCAAATACTATGCATAATAAAATATAATATATTCTAATTATTGTCTAATAAAACAGATAACTTTATAAAAATATTATGTTTTATATAAAAAGAGTTTACTATGCAAAACACTATGCAGACACTATGCAACACTATGCATAATAGAATATAATATATTATATTTATAGAATAACTTTATAAAAGTAATATGTTTTATATAAAAAGTTTTTCTGTTTTATTACATTAATAATACCAATAAAACAAAACTGAGTGACTTATCACGTAAGCATCAATAATCAATACCGTGTGCTACTATGCAATCACGCGTATTACTGTACTTTTACTACCGAGTAGTTCAACAGTATTAACGGTAAAACTTCCGCCATTATTTTCATAAAATATTTTTGTCATTTTCTCAATTCGATAATAATTTCGTTGCTGGGTCCACCAATGATTGCGCCGTTGTACGAATATTCCCCGACAAAAAGAATATTCCCTGACCAATCGAATATTATACAACAATTTGTATACTTTTCAAAATTTATAAATACTACCCACAACTATAACATTATCTCAAATCCACACCATAATATTAAAAAAATATTTCGAGAAAATTATATCTTTATTCATAAAATCAGTGGTCTCATAGAAAAAATAAACGCCGGCGAAGGAAAATGGATAGACAGAAAAACGAAAAAAAAAAGAAAAACAAACAAACTTCAAATATTATTACATTCAATGAATAATTATGAGAAAAACCAAGCGGTGCAGTCCAGTTGTCCTCAAATAAAAAAATAACACATAAACACCAAAAGTCACCCACAAAAAACATAAAATATTAGAACTATAAAAATTGGTGCAATCAAATAAAAAAAATAACACATAAAAGACTCCAAAAGTCACCAACAAAAAAACATAAAATATTAGAACTATAAAAAGTTATAACATATAACGAATAATCATTAATTACAAAAAGAATTAATACTCATTAAATATAAAACACCTATAAATATCACTATCACATAAACAAAAAACCCAATACACAAACAAAATCATACAAAATACTAAGCAATGGATGTCAGGTAAAGTAATTAGTTTGTTTTTTAACTAATATATTCTTCCTATTTTGCATGTTATTTTTAAAAATTTATTGGTTTTCATTTATTTGCAGATATATACCAACAAAAAACAAAGGGCAGAACAAAAACCAAATTATTGAAATAAGCGATGATAGCAGTAGTGACAATGGTGGTTATGGATATACCAAGAATGCAAGGATCGAAGAAATTATTGTTACGCTACAAACAAAGATTGAAGCCATGAAAGAGAAGATTCAGAAAATTGAGCAACAACTGAATGATCTTAAATAAAATGGGTTATCGCAATAAAAGTGGAAGTAATAAAATAGCAATAGCAACATATTTAGACATGTAATTGCTATGCAATGCAAAAAAGAATCGAAAAGTTTATATGAAAAAAAGTATTATTATTATGAAAAATCTTTCTCATTCCAATTTTAGAAAATTATACAATCGAAAAACAAACTAGCCCGTGCATTGCACGGGCTATCAACTACTCCCTCATATTCAGATTAAATGACGTTTTAGGGAGTTTAATTTTATTCTATATAAGTGTCATTTTGGAATCTCTATGCAATATTGCACTATTTTTTTCTAATTTACCCCTCTATTTAATATGCTTAGTAAATGTAATTGTGGAGAGAGAAATAATTAATTAGGGACAATTGTGGAGAATGAGAAGAGATAATTGTGGAGAGAGAAATAATTAATTAGAGACATGTGAGTCCGAGTACAAAATTAGGGCTCACATGTGATCTAAAGAATTAAATGAACCGCAGAAGTCTCCACGTGTCCCGAGGCAGAAGGCTCGTGGGGACGACTCATTTTGGAAATTGATTGAGGGATTGGATTGGTGGCTAGAAGGACAGGATGATTTAGACATTACTTAAGTAATTAAGGGTATTTTTGGAATTTCTTCTGAAATCACATGCCAAGCACAAGACCCAGACATGTGCAAGGCACGTGACCATTTTCCAGGAAACTCTATAAATACCCCCTTTCATTTCAATAGAAGGGGACTTTTGAATTCTCTCTGAACTGAAGACTTTGAAGAAGGCTCTTGAATCCTAAGAGTTCTACCACGTATTACTCGAGCATTTGCTTACATGTTCTTCTCCCCTCTTCAACCACTCAATCAATACCGTACTCTTCGTGGATTTCTCTCCTCCTCGGCCAACACGAAACCCTAACCCTAGTAAGGTACGGTTTCTCTACCTACATTTATTTGGCGACTCCGCTGGGGAGGTGTAGAATTCGTGATGGGTATACCCACGACTCAAAGTGGGAGAACTATAGGAAGAGTTTCACCGACACCTAGCATTACTTCACCGAATCTGATTCCAAGGCAAACAAATCAACATTTCCAAGGCACAAATCTGGATCTCGATCAACCCCTCGTAGAAGACGTTTCTAAAGGAAGTTCAACATCACCACATATGACTGATCAACAACAAACCAATGTCAGGCAGATGGGCACAGGAAGACAAGGTGAGGAAGCAAGTGGAGAACAAATAACCACGAATGATGTGCAGTTGGAGATGCTCAAGGCCTTAAAGAAGGCAAGAGATGGACAAGGGATGATGATGGCCATGATGTAAAAAATGCGGAAGCAACAAGAAGAGATGGGAAATTTTTGTTAACAGTTAATGCAGATTCCAACCTTCAAAGCTATGTTTCCAGGAAGTTCGCAGGTAGAACGAACAGGAATGGATGTCAACAAGGACAATCAGAATGTGCCTCCAATAACGGAGAGTCAGCCGATTCCAATCATCCATTTAGAGCCCCAAACCAGTGGTGATGCACCACAACCCAGAGTGGAAACAAGCCAGCCTCAATCAATCGTCATTCCCACCACACTCCCATCTTTTTCACAAGTGCAGATACCGACTATACCGAGCCACGCCCAACAAATAAGCCAACAAGTAGAAGCAATGCAAGCTTTACATGATGCCAGTGTACAGCAGCAGATCTCCTTACCATATACACCGCCAGCGCAACAATACATTACAACCCCTCAGAGAGTCCATACAACAAGTCAGTATGTGACAAAGGATGATATGCTTGACGTAATCAATCAACTACGAAGACAGACAACCAGACCATCAAAATTGGACTTCACTCCACCATACCCAACACATATACGGAGACAGCCTTACCCAGTAGGGTATATTGAGCATCCACCACAATTCCCAAAGTACAATAGAGAAAAAGGGAATGCAAGAGAACATATAGCCAGGTTTATAGAGTCGATGTCTCCGTGGTTGGGTTATGATGAAGTAATCAACCATAACCTCTTGCTCCGTGAGTTCAGTAAAACATTGACAGATAGTGCCTTCAGTTGGTACTACAATCTAGAGAAAGGGTCAGTCCAAGATTGGGACGATTTGAAGTTATAATTTTTTAAGAAGTTTTTCTATATGCAGAAACAGGTGACCATCGTGGAGTTAATGAGATTCAAACAGAAGTCGAATGAAGAGCTGTCAGATTACGTGGACAGATTCAGGGCTCGGGCACAAAAATGTGTGGAGCCGATTGAGGAGAAGAATCTAGTGAGCATATGTAACAATGGTGCCCTAGATACCTTTAAGCCCCACTTGGTCACTAAAGCATGTGATTCCTTTGCAACACTATCAACATTTGCACAAGACTTGGGAGGAATTATGACTTTGCCCGCAAGCCATGCGAATGTTACGTGGAAGGGAAAAAGAACTGCTACTGTGGCTTTAGCAGATTCACAGCAAAAGCCACAAGGGGGCAAGAGGGAAAAGAATGGAAAGAATGAAAGGAACCATGGAAAACCAGGAGAAAAGTTTTCCAGATTGCCAATCCCAGGGGCTATTACATGCAGTGAGAAGGCATTTAGATGTAGGATTCATCAAACCAATTCAACATCCAGTATGGTTATCCAGCATAGTTCCAGTAAAGAAATCTAATGGATAGTTACGAATATGTGTGGATTTCAGAGACTTGAACAAGGCGTGCCCAAAGGACATGTATCCGCTACCCAATATAGACACTTTGGTGGATGCAACAGCAAATCATGAGATGATGTCATTCATGGATGGGTTCGTAGGCTACAATCAGATAAAAATGTCAGTAGAGGATGTGGAGATGACAGCCTTCCGTACCCCATTTGGGAATTTCTATTATGTAGTAATGCCATTCGGGTTGAAGAACGCGGGAGCAACTTACCAAAGGGCAATGCACGCCATCTTTCATGACATGATTCATGACATTGTAGAAGACTATGTGGATGACATAGTGGTGAAATCTAAAAAGGAGACAACCCACATAGAGGATTTAAGAAAGGTGTTTGAACGTTGTCGCAGGTATAAGTTAAAGATGAACCCAAAAAAGTGCGCCTTTGGGACGACATCTGGAAAATTTTTGGGCTTCTTGGTGCACAACAGAGGTTGGGAGGTAGACCCAAACAAGGCAAAGGCTATCAAAGATATGCCCCCACCAAAAACATAAAAATAGTTGAAGAGCTTTCTAGGGAAAGTTTCCTACATGAGGAGATTCATGCCAGCATTAGCAGAAGTTACGGAGCCTTTCAGAAAGTTATTAAAGGGAAAGACAGAATGGGACTGGGGGCAGGACCAGCAACAATCCTTTGTAAAAGTAAAAGAAATTTTGGCCTCAGCAAAAATGATGGTGGTACCACATAGAGGAATACCATTGCAGCTGTATATCACATCTACCGCAAAGTCTGTAGGAGGATTGATCACGCAAGAGGTAGATGGGGAAGAAAAGCATGTGTACTACATCAGCCGAATAATTAGAGGACCAGAGACCAGGTATTCACAGTTGGAGAGGCATTGTTTGGCACTGGTGTTTGTCGCAGAGAAAATGCGTCATTATTTTTTGGCACACGAAGTGAAACTTTCAACGAGAACTGACCTGATTAGATACTTGCTAACTAGGCCAGCGTTGGTAGGAAGACCTGCAAGATGGATGATGATCCTTTCAGAATATGACATTAAGTGTGTAACACCAAAGGAAATTAGATTTTAGGCATTAGCAGACCTGCTCACTCAGTTTTCGCATGGAGAATATGAACCTCCTTCAGAAGATCTTCCAGGGGGAGAAGTATAAAAAATTGATGCGGTGGATGAAGATTCAGAGTGGTGGAACTTGGCCTTTGACGGGTCATCCGCAGAAGGAAAAGGAGGAGCAGGTGTGGTGTTAACTACCAAGGAGGGAAAGGAAATGGACTTGTCATACAAACTAGATTTCCCTTGCACGAACAATGAAGCAGAATATGAGGTATTCATATTGGGATTATTAGCGGCTAGAGAATTGGGAGCCAAGTGCCTCAAAGTAAAGGGAGATTCAAATCTGATAGTTCAACAAATAAGAGGTCAATTCACAGTAAAGGAACCTATCTTGGCACCATACCGAACTGTAGTGCAAAAAGTGATGGAAGCCTTCAAGAAGGTAGTGATTGAGTACGTGCCAAGATTACAAAATAGACAACCTGATGCATTAGCCACAGTAGCATCTAGAGTGTATGTCAAAGGAAAAGACTTGGATGTAAAGGTAATCAAAAGAATCCTCCCAACCACGGTGCTGGAATTATTCCCCAAAGATTTGACAGAAGATTGGAGACATGACATCTTTCATCAATTTCGAACAAAGGAAGGAAATATATCACCGGCGGAGCTTCAGAAATATGGCATCATTAAAGGAGTATTGTACCATAAAGAAGCAGATGGTGTTTTGACAAGATGCTTGGGGAAGGATGAAGCAAATAAGATTTTATATCAGGTACATAAAGAAAACTGTGGATTGGCAGATATTGGATTATATCGAAGGTTGCAACGCCAAGGGTATTATTGGCCCGAAATGAAGAAAGAAGCAGATGCACTTCAACGACAATGTCTTCCATGCCAAAAATACCCTGGGGAGGAGGAATGCGCCTTCATCGATGACATAGAAGACTGGCGAAGCCCATATATGGAGTTTTTACAAAGCGGTAGTCTTCCTATCGAAAAGAAGGATGCAATCACTATAAAGAAGAAAGCACAACGATTCTTCTTACAAAACGGAGAATTATTTAGAAGAGGATTTAACGGCAAACCCTTACGGTGTTTGGAATTAGGAGAGGCCAAGGATTTGGTCTACCAAATGCATAAAGATGAACACCAAGGAGGAGCCAAGTTGTATAAACAGTTGATTGATCATGGTTAGTACTGGCCTAGAATGGAAGGCGATTGCTTAGAGTTTGCCAAGAAGTGTCACATATGCCAAATTCACGGAAACTTGATTCATGCTCCCAATGTGGATTTGCGAACCTTAACAACACCATGGCCTTTTCATACATGGGGAATGGATCTTATAGGTCCTATTCATCCCAATTCAAAAGGGAACATATGGATCTTGACCGCCACTAAGATGTACACAAAGTGGGTAGAAGCAATACCCTTGAAGAGGGCTACAGGACCAGTAGTGGCAAATTTCATCAAGGAGCGTATTATTTTTCGCTTCGGAATCCCAAATGTCATTTTATCAGATAATGGAACTCCCTTCATCAATAGGGATGTTAAGAGCCTGATAGATAGATACAGGGTAAAACATTACAAATCATCTCCTTATTACCCGAAAGGCAATGGACAAGCAGAGGCCACAAATAAAACTTTGATCAAGATTCTCTCGAAAACCCTGGACGATCACCCAAAAACATGGGCAGAACAGTTACCAATAGCACTATGGGCCTATCGAACTTCAAAAAGAAAGCCTACAGATGAAACCCCATACGCGCTAGTATATGGTGAAGAAGCTGTCTTGCCTGCTGAAATAGAGATCCCTTCGGCAAGGATGAGACTCCGAAGCTTAGTCGAAGAAGAGAACCGACTAGCTGCTCTAGAAGCATTAGCTGACTTCCGAGACAAAGCTAAAGAAAAATTAGAACGGTACCATGAAAAACTACGACAACAATACAATACTACAGTGGTACCTCGACAAATTCTGGTGGGGGACTTGGTGCTCAAGACAGCGAATCAAGTCATGAGGGGAACACCAACCACCAAATTTTTTCCCAAATGGGAAGGCCCGTATAGGGTGCGAGAGATCTCCGAAAGCGAATATTGCAAAATATCTCGTGTGGGATCAGATGTTATCTCGGGCCCATTGAACCTGAAATGGGTAAAGAAATATTATACATGAGATAGTCATCACAGAAAAGTTATACTTTCAACTTTAAAAGTAATTAAGGCACCTGAGTTTAAGTCCTTAAATCCAAGAAAGTTACACTTTATCTCTAAAAGTGGCGAACATTATGCTTTCACCGAAAAAAGCAAGATTTATTATTATGACAATTTGAAACGTTATGCTTTTCATTAAAAGCAACATGATTATCAATAAAATGTCAAACTTTCAATTATACTTGAATATTTTTTCTGATTTTAAAAAATATGAATTCAAGTATTGGTTTGCGAAAAAAATGTGTTTTATTCACATTCATGTTTGCCTTTTTTTTATTATTCAAAGTATAGTGTTAGAATATTAATTTGAATAACATGGGATTCAATGATAATCATTGAGTCTTAAAAAAGACATTCAAATTAAAGACAAAAGAAACTTTATTTCTGATAAAAGGAATATACGTAAATGAGTTTTTTGATAAAAAAAACTACAAAAAGTCATGATCTAAGGGCCATGACATATCAAACTGAAGCGGGGGCAAATCTAGGGCTTCCAATTTAGCAATGACAGCGTCGTGAGCCTTTACATTGGCGGTTTTCAGCTTTTGAAAAGTTTAGATATTTAACTTTAAACCATGAAGTTGGGTCTCCAGTTCGTTTGTGGTTTTCTCAAGATCCGAAAGTTGTTCTGAAAATGAGTTATTCTCACATTGATATATAGTAACCTCTGATCGTAGTGCAATGATCTGAAAAGTGGAACTGAGAAGATCTAACCGAGCCCAAAAGGGGGACATATCAAAGCCAACAATGGAGAAGTCATTAAGCTCACTTCTAAATCTATCTAAGTCTTCGGCTCGCAAAGAATAGAAAGAAAGATTGTGCAACTCAAGAATAAGCCTAGCAAGTAGATCCAAAAAGAAAGTCTGGATGGGGGCTATGCAGATAGTCAGATGGTCAAGTGTTTGTGGAAACCGAGTTAAGAGGCGATCGAGAATTTCCTGGCTGAAAGAAGATATCTGAAAAGCCCTCCAAGAAATAAGATCTCCACTTGGATTGAAGGAAGCTCTAGTAGGAGCCACTTTAGAAGCCACCATAGAATCATTTGGGACAATAGATGAAGACACATGTGGTTGATGTGCTGCTGATGACTCCTTAACAAAGGATGAAGAAACAGGCTGCTGTTGTGTTGTTGATAAACCCTTTAAGCCTTGGTCAGTAGGAGGATAACCAAGGTCATCATTAGATGACAAGGTGACGACACCCGGATGGAGAGCATCAAATAAAGCAAGCGACTCGACAGATAAGGGCAAATCTTTCTCCTCACTCTAAAAAAAAGAGGCAAAGAAGAAGAAAAATGATAAAACATAGTATATTATAGAAAAAAAAAATTTGTATATGTCAACTAAAGAAAATACTCACACTGATGGATAAAGAGTCATGAAATGCCGCTAAAAGCGGAATATCAGCAATAAGCTCAGAGGGATTCTCCTTCGAGAAAATAGGAGCATCACCGGTACCTTCTAGACTCTCATGAAGAGGTGCTATAAGAGGAAGTGAAAAGAGAGTTATACAATCTACAACATGACCCGAACTCACATCAGATAAAGAATCCTCAGCATCAAGACTAACACGATCATCATGCGGTGAAGAAGATTCGATAGCAACACTGATAGGCTGAGGAGGCTCACAAGTAGTGGAAGCCAGTATCGTCTCACTTACAGCACCCGTAGAAAGCCCAATAGGAACATCATGAACATCTTCTTCATCAGCATCGGCAATCTAAAAAATAAGGAAATAATAACATACGGAAACACGAAAATAATTGTATGAATGGTTGAAAGACAAATGAAAATGCTACAAATTTTACCAAAGTTTTGCGTTGTTTCTTAACCGGATCCTCAGCTGCCGACATACTAGAGCTAGAGTTATCAAGAGGGCACTTTGCCAAAGGCTTTAAGATAAGTGTTTGTCCATTTGGCATTCGTCTAGTGACAGAACGACTAGCAAGAACCACGGTAGAATCTGTAGGGGGGCATCACCTTTGAGTTAGTAATAACAGATGCTCTCATTTTAGAAGTAACTTTGATTTTAGAAGTAACTTTAAATACAACATAATTCCTAAATCATTAATATTTATTTAATATAAAATATTAATGAAAATCATTACATAATATTATAATATAATTATAATATCACAAAGTATTTTTAATACCTTAAAATCATAATTATATGATTTTTAAACACTTAAATCCATTATCCGATAATTAATATTAATATTAAAATATTAATATTTTCATGTCAAAATATCAAAAGTTATATTTTATAACTTAAAATATTTTTATAACACTTAAATCATTTTTATATGATTTTTAAATCATTATTACTAATTTTCCATAATTTATTTAATATATTCATTAAATAAATTAATTATCATTAATATTGATTAATTAATGAATTTCATCCCAAAATATTAAAAGTCATCAAAAATAATTTAAAATATTTTTTTATATCATAATATTATTTTTCATGATTTTTCATGAATTAAAAACTATTTTTAAATAATTTATTTAATATTATAATTAAATAAATAAATACCATTTATATTCCAAAAATATTAATTATTTTCGAAATATACTCAAAATAGTTAAAAACTATTTTTCAGACATTAAAATAATTTTTTATAATTTATTATGTATTTTTAATAATTAAAAACCTTTTATTTCAATTTATTAAATAATTTCTGGAAAATATCATAAATAATCTGTCGCTAAAGGCCTATAGCGACGCTTTCTGTCGCTATAGGTGTTCTTCACCAGCCCAGAATTTTCCGGCAGAGGCGAGGTTGGGTGGTTTAACCGGACTTAATTCCGTGTTTATTGCGTTTCTGGACATGTTGAAACTTTCAGATTGTAGTACTAATGCAATACTACAACTACAAACCAATTTCATGGCCAAACAACAACATAACAGCAAGATCTAAGCTTCCAAAAATGAGGTCAGGCCTTGTTCTTCAAATTCTGGGTTTTCCAGATTTGAAGAACAGCCTTAGGTACCTACTTTGACGCTTTATAACTTGGTGATCGAGCAACGTTTATGCGATCCATCAATTACAGTTTGTAGTTAACATGTAGCACTACAACTACAAAGCAAAATAACTCAAAAACATCACAGCATGAGCACGATATGACCGGTCAAAGTAGGACACGGACAACTGCTCTTAATTTTCTGGGTTCGCTAAATAGGTAGTTCGGTCAACGACGTTTGACCGTGTATATCTTGCAATCTATAATAGATCTAGGTCTGATTCTTTTTGCAACTTAAAGAACACATATCAGGCTACATGTTACAAGTTTTAGACATCAAAAACACGTAACACACTCGGATCTATAGACCTCGACATTCGACTGCAAATCACAGTTTTTCGGATTTCCAGATTTGCTAAAACTTTAAATTCGTGAACTTTGATGTTATGGGTTCATGATTTAACAACCCAGAACATCAATTGACACCCTATTACACCACTTTCAACAATCAATTGCAACAATTAACCACGAATTGAAGGATTTCAAAAATTAGAGATTTTATACCTCTTTTTGCTTGATTTTCGATTCTGATCCTTTGATCTGATTCTGATCAACGTGGGGCTTGATTTTAGAACTGATCTAGCTTAATATTTCGTGGGTTTAAGAGAGAATGGAAGTTGGTAAGAGAAAAAATTGATTTTGGTTACATTTTGTACATTTTCTCTCCCTCTCTAATCTAATATATAAATTAGAGTCATTGTATATAGTAAGTTGGCAAGCTAGATGGCTGATTTGCTGGAGATTGCTAGTCATTTTAGCCACATGCTAGTCTACATTTAGGTCTAGGGTTGGTCACCAACCAAGGATTTTGCCAAGATTGCAAGCTAACTAAAATAATGCACACAAAAAAACATTATGGTCATTTCCATTTTTTTCTAGATTTTCCAAATGATAAAACCCTTAGGGTTTAGGGTTTGAGCATACTTAGATTTATTGTTTGGACAAATTTAGGATTTAGGTTTTAATCCCCAAATTTTTAGCAACTTGGATTTCAAAAATTTTCTAATTAAATTAAAACAGAAAATTTTGATTTTCTCAATTATAATTAGGGCTTCCTAATTATATCATAATTTTCTAGTCACACAACAATCTTGTTAATTAGGACTAATTTATCCTAATTAAAATCACTAATTTAGCACTTAGGCCCACAATTGCACATTAGGTTTCAAAACCACATTTTAGGGTTTTTAAATAAGAAAATAATATTTAAATTTTTTTTTAAAATTATATTTCCTAATTAGATTAGGGTTTCTAATATCTTGACAATTAGGATTTATATTTTCTAATTAATAGTGCTATTATAGCAATTTAATCCACCACTGTACAATTAGGGTTCAAAAATCACTAATTAGGGTTTTCAGATCTGGTATTAGGGTTTTAAATTTGGAATTAGGATTTTGTAATCAATTGTCAAGGTTAACCCTAATTAATCTTTTAATTATTTACACTTATGCCATTAAGTTCCCAATTTAGGGTTTCATGCACTAAATTAGGGTTTCGGATTTCCGGAACTGAAACTAGGGTTTCCAGAACCGATTTCTAGGGTTTCTTGTTAAACGCTAGGATAACCGAACATTGTCGTTCTTATTATATTCTTAGGGTTTGTTACAGATATAATTTATCTGATCAACCCATGACCCTTAACCACATTCTGAACACAGAACATAACCATATTCACAGAACTTAATCACATAAACACTTAATCTTGACTAATTCACCTATATCCTTTACAGAATTTTGAAATCCTCAAAATTCCTTCTCAATAACATTAAACGCATACACTTAATTTCTATCTAGGTCTATTATTTGACCTTAAATCAATCATTTAAGATTTTCATAAATTGTCTAAATTCTCGGGTTGTCACATTCACCCCTCCTTATAAGAATTTCGTCCCCGAAATTCACCTTACACCTTACACCGTACACCTTACACCATTCACACATATCACATTCACACATATTTCACATGCTACCCAATACACCGCTCACAAGGGTAAAAATTTTAAAACTGTGCTGAGGAATCGTATAGACTGTTTGTTTTTTCATTTTCGCAAAGGTTTTATGGAAATTCATCCGTAAACCGTCATAACTTACGGACAAAAAGGGTGATTAGCCCATTATGCCCTGTACTGATCAAGTACTGCTGGTCGGAACAATTTGTTCCTCTTATCCGCCTTAGGCGCACAAAATTTCATACTTCAGTCTTATTTGATTTCCGCAGCAAAACAATTTTGTTTGAGAAATTTCTTTCAATAAAACATTTTTGAGAATGACGTCATGATGCCGCACTGTATTTAACAGTCCGTTGAGGATTTCGTCATTTTGTGACTTTGTTATACTACATCATACTGTAGTGGGCTGACGATCCTTAAATCACATCCAACACCAAGTAATTCTGCATTGATAACTCCATCATTTTTATCATCTCTGCACCAGGTCACATGGTACATAAGTGATAAATAAAAACAAATTTTTTTTTTAAAAGGCACATAGTGCGTATTTAACTTGATGTCAAAAATTTTGAAATCTAGCATAGATAGGGGTTTAGGAAAACCTAATTCTCCACTAATGATCATTTGCTTAACAATCTATCTGTTCCTATAATCCTTAACACTCCATTCACACACAATTATACCCAGTTCATAAAATCACACTTATGAGTTCATAACCTGACCACAATTATATGAGTTTAAGAAAGGAATCACCCTCTCATTTTCATATAACTATGAATCAAGAATGCCACATAAGTATGAGTTTTAAGAACTCACACTTAACCTTATATTCTCTACCTATGACCTATCTATCTGTCATACACATGAGAAAGGAATCACCCTCTTAACACGCATATAACAAATAGCGTGACACAAACATTTCAATGATTATCAGTGCCAGAAACTAAGTGGTTGTCAAACCAAACTCAGCCACTAATCAATATAGGAAGCTAAGTGAACAATTCCCCGCCCATACAAAGAATTGGTCAACCTAACCACTACATCGACCAGGAAGCTAAGTGATTCTAAAACCAAGTACAAATTCCCCGCCCATACAAGGAATTATACAACTCAGCTGCCGACATGAGTCCTCGATTGAATCCCCACCTAATACTTAACCCCTATTTTTTTCAATACGAATTCTATTCGTATTCATAATCCATAACTCTTTCATGAGTTTTTATAGTACAATTTCATAGTACAACTGATACACGGCATCTTGCTGTAAACTTTTTAATCATCAGATTGATTCATTTTCCATATCATAACCTTTATCAGATCACGGGGTGATCTTATCGTATATATTACGATTTAATTCCATGCACTATGATCGTTTTGTTTTACGATCTTCTATCCCTGCACTTCTGTTCACCACTACTGTTTACCACTATAACCAGAGTTAGGGAACTCTGTAGCTTAACAACTTACCGAGATTCGTCTTTGAATCTTACTGATCAACTAACTCTATGTGAGTTAGTCTTATCCTAATCACTGCGGTTATTGGTCTCAGGTATCCCTACCTAAGCTTCATAACCAACAGCTCTGATACCAACTGTAGCATCCCCGAATCCGGGCCCCGAATCGCCGCGGACTTGGTACACTAACTCTATCACTATTTGCGGAAGATATAAACATAAATTGTTTATACATTACATTACACACTATTCCCCAAAATCGAGTAACCTTAACTTATAACACAATTCATAAGTTATCTAACTCATAACATTATTTTCAAACTATTCTATTACAAGATAGCCGCATATATTGCCCCAAGCTGAACTTGGCATTATCTTTTCTATCGATGATTCATTTATTTAAAAATCATATCTATTCTCAATTCAAAATACACCTTATTTATCTATTCAACATTTCAAACTGTACATAGCTGAAAATTACATTTGAAAAATTATCAATCACAGATCTATATCATTTTTAAATCAAGAAAATGTATTCAATTTATGCATCGTACAATCTTCATCATCCGTATAGCAAGTAATATTGTCTAACATCATTAACCTGCAAAAAGTTTTTGTTTGCAAGATTGAGCTCGACAGCCCAGCAAATTTAACAGTCTATCATGTTTCACATAGCACACAATCTCACATACACTACATTTTCTTTAATATGCATATCTACATGCAACATGCATTCTTTACTATGCATATTCTACATGCATCAATAATTTCTTACAAACATTAATTCATGCATTATAAATTTCTAATTTATCGAGTTACATCATACAACATGTAATCACATATTGATTGAGTTCCTTAACCCAATTAACTTAGTCATATTTTGACTTTTAACAATTCATAGAGCATGATATGTAATTTAACACATAATCACATTTCATCCACAAACATAATAGAACTGAAAAACTTGCCTGAACCGTTGATTACCGCAACGCAATTAATAACGCTTTATCCGAAGACCTAATATTAATAATATAGATCTCCAATATTAGAATAATATCATCACAGTATATTACTGTTATATTTATATCCACAGAATAACCTAAACACATTACCACATAACCCTTTCAGTCTTTACAACACATAAGACTAGGTATCAAGTCAAACTATTGCAGTCTGAGTTGAAACCGACATAATTCTATCATCCCAACGGTCTAGTTGGACGAATATCGAGTTTAAGTTCAATTAAACTCTGACTTAATACTTAAAAATATCACAGATAACTTTCTTATCAGACAAAACATTTTTCCTAGGCTCGTAATAATTTTCGGATAATTATTACCATTTATTAACATTTTTCAATCCTTAAAACCGTATTTAAATCAATTAAATACCACATAATTCCTAAATCATTAATATTTATTTAATATAAAATATTAATGAAAATTATTACATAATATTATAATATAATTATAATATCACAAATTATTTTTAATACCTTAAAATCATAATTATATGATTTTTAAACACTTAAATCCATTATCCGATAATTAATATTAATATTAAAATATTAATATTTTCATGTCAAAATATCAAAAGTTATATTTTATAACTTAAAATATTTTTATAACACTTAAATCATTTTTATATGATTTTTAAATCATTATTACTAATTTTCCATAATTTATTTAATATATTCATTAAATAAACTAATTATCATTAATATTGATTAATTAATGAATTTCATCCCAAAATATTAAAAGTCATCAAAAATAACTTAAAATATTTATTTATATCATAATATTATTTTTCATGATTTTTCATGAATTAAAAACTTTTTTTAAATAATTTATTTATTATTATAATTAAATAAATAAATACCATTTATATTCCAAAAATATTAATTATTTTCGAAATATACTCAAAATAGTTAAAAACTATTTTTCAGACATTAAAATAATTTTTTATAATTTATTATGTATTTTTGATAAATAAAAACCTTTTATTTCAATTTATTAAATATTTTCTGGAAAATATCATAAATAATCTGTCGCTAAAGGCCTATAGCGACGCTTTCTGTCGCTATAGGTGTTCTTCACCAGCCCATAATTTTCCGGCAGAGGCGAGGTTGGGTGGTTTGACCGGACTTAATTCCGTGTTTATTGCGTTTCTGGACATGTTGAAACTTTCAGATTGTATTACTAATGCAATACTACAACTACAAACCAATTTCATGGCCAAACAACAACATAACAGCAAGATCTAAGCTTCCAAAAATGAAGTCAGGCCTTGTTCTTCAAATTCTGGGTTTTCCAGATTTGAAGAACAGCCTTAGGTACCTACTTTGACGCTTTATAACTTGGTGATCGAGCAACGTTTATGCGATCCATCAATTACAGTTTGTAGTTAACATGTAGCACTACAACTACAAAGCAAAATAACTCAAAAACATCACAGCATGAGCACGATATGACCGGTCAAAGTAGGACACGGACAACTGCTCTTAATTTTCTGGGTTCGCTAAATAGGTAGTTCGGTCAACGACGTTTGACCGTGTATATCTTGCAATCTATAATAGATCTAGGTCTGATTCTTTTTGCAACTTAAAGAACACATATCAAGCTACATGTTACAAGTTTTAGACATCAAAAACACGTAACACACTCGGATCTATAGACCTCGACATTCGACTGCAAATCACAGTTTTCCGGATTTCCAGATTTGCTAAAACTTTAAATTCGTGAACTTTGATGTTATGGGTTCATGATTTAACAACCCAGAACATCAATTGACACCCTATTACACCACTTTCAACAATCAATTGCAACAATTAACCATGAATTGAAGGATTTCAAAAATTAGAGATTTTATACCTCTTTTTGCTTGATTTTCGATTCTGATCCTTTGATCTGATTCTGATCAACGTGGGGCTTGCTTTTAGAACTGATCTAGCTTAATATTTCGCGGGTTTAAGAGAGAATGGAAGTTGGTAAGAGAAAAAATTGATTTTGGTTACATTTTGTACATTTTCTCTCTCTCTCTAATCTAATATATAAATTAGAGTCATTGTATATAGTAAGTTGGCAAGCTAGATGGCTGATTTGCTGGAGATTGCTGGTCATTTTAGCCACGTACTAGTCTACATTTAGGTCTAGGGTTGGTCACCAACCAAGGATTTTGCCAAGATTGCAAGCTAACTAAAATAATGCACACAAAAAAACAGTATGGTCATTTCCATTTTTTTCTAGATTTTCCAAATGATAAAACCCTTAGGGTTTAGGGTTTGAGCATACTTAGATTTATTGTTTGGACAAATTTAGGATTTAGGTTTTAATCCCCAAATTTTTAGCAACTTGGATTTCAAAAAATTTCTAATTAAATTAAAATAGAAAATTTTGATTTTCTCAATTATAATTAGGGCTTCCTAATTATATCATAATTTCCTAGTCACACAACAATCTTGTTAATTAGGACTAATTTATCCTAATTAAAATCACTAATTTAGCACTTAGGCCCACAATTGCACATTAGGTTTCAAAACCACATTTTAGGGTTTTTAAATAAGAAAATAATATTTAAATTTTTTTTTAAATTATATTTCCTAATTAGATTAGGGTTTCTAATATCTTGACAATTAGGATTTATATTTCCTAATTAATATTGCTATTATAGCAATTTAATCCACCACTGTACAATTAGGGTTCAAAAATCACTAATTAGGGTTTTCAGATCTGGTATTAGGGTTTTAAATTTGGAATTAGGGTTTTGTAATCAATTGTCAAGATTAACCCTAATTAATCTTTTAATTATTTACACTTATGCCATTAAGTTCCCAATTTAGGGTTTCATGCACTATATTAGGGTTTCGGATTTTCGGAACTGAAACTAGGGTTTCCAGAACCGATTTCTAGGGTTTCTTGTTAAACGCTAGGATAACCGAACATTGTCGTTCTTAATATATTCTTAGGGTTTGTTACAGATATAATTTATCTGATTAACCCATGACCCTTAACCACATTCTGAACACAGAACATAACCATATTCACAGAACTTAATCACATAAACACTTAATCCTGACTAATTCACCTATATCCTTTACAGAATTTTGAAATCCTCAAAATTCCTTCTCAATAACATTTAAACGCATACACTTATTTTCTATCTAGGTCTATTATTTGACCTTAAATCAATCATTTAAGATTTTCATAAATTGTCTAAATTCTCGGGTTGTCACACCTGCTGACTGAGGAGGAAGAGACTCAGACATTAAAGCCCTACGCTCAAGAAGCCGACTACTAGTTGGCCAACACTCCGAACGAGTATTAGTTCTAGGAGAACATAACATTCTAGCCCATTGAAGACGTTCGGGAGGAGAAATTGGTGGCGAACAAATCATAGTATCATCCTGCCATTTTTTAAGGTTGATGAGCCAGTAGCTGCGTTCAAAAGTAGTATAGCGCCCTTGCCGAGAATCATCTGGTATAACGAAATGAAGAGGGTCATAAGGAGCAGTAGATGGTTTTGGAAACTCCTATGCAAATGAGGATGATGTGGGAACAAAATTGAGGAGAACACTCTCGTAATCCCTCTGGCAAGAGCGGCCGAAAGGTCGATTCTAATCAAATCCAAAGTGCCTCATGACTCTATGAGGAGAGTAAAGTACAGTACCGAAAACATCATCCTCAACAAGATAAGGAAGTTCCGCAGCTCGGAGGAATATGAACCAAGAAAGTGAAGAACCAGTCAATTCCTTGACATTTAAAAAATAACGGAAGTCCCTCTAATATAAGCGATGCATAGAACCTTCCTCTGGAATAATGGTGTACGGACGAACAGTGAAACAAAAAAAGTTATCAATATAAAGACGCAAATCTGAGGTAATCCTATGATCGATCCAGCGAGCATTGCGAGGAACAATATTGGGCGATGAAAAAGATGGATATTTCCTTCGTTTCTGGGACAAGTGCACAGATGTAGAATGGCCCCAAAAGTGCTCGAAGAGGAATATCTGAAGAAAGGAACATGGAATGAAGCAATTCACGTCATACCTGAAAAAATGAAAAAAATATTAATAAGCAATATATATATAATAAATGAGTAAAATTGAAAAGGGGTACCTTCCGACAGATTCTCTCATGGCGAGGACAGTTTCATCCAAGCGACGATACAAGGTCCCCAAAAAGAGAGCAGCAAGAGGAACCTCCAGACCCCGAGATAATAAAGCCGCTAAGCTAAACATACGGGTCGAGGGACCGTCCATAGGTAACCCGGGGAAGATAAAGTGGGACAACCACATAGCCAGATAAGCAGCTAAAGGAAAAGGACAAGGTTCCTTATGAAGATCAAGAACGGACTCTCTATAAACAGAACTATTCCAGTGGCCAGGCTTGTAATCCCGAAAGAAATAGCGGACCCAAGATAGCCAGGAAGTCTCCAGATGGTTGGGCATCTCAAAGTCTGAAAGGATTATATTTCCTTGGAACCTCGTGGTGTAATTGGATGCTCGCTTAAAAGCTTCTGTCAAATACGCGACACATTCGGTATCCCTAGAGGACATACTGGATGAACCACAAGAAGCTGAAGCAGCAGCAGGTAGGCTACAAGATATAGTTCAAAATAAATACATAACCCAAGAAAAAAATGAGGATGAATGTACAAAACAGAAGAAAATAATTACTGTTAAATGGCATAGACATCCTCTAGAGTAGGGGTGAACTCCCCCCAAGCGGTGACAAATGTACATGTAGAAGAGCACCAACGTGAAATCAATAAAGTAAGGGCATCATAGTCCTGTTGGATACGAAGATCCCTACATAGTCGAACACAACGCAGAATCCCAGCTTTGTACAACAACTTCACATAATCGGAATTCCCGAGGATCTAGTCGGTCCAAGACTGCCATCCCTGAAGGCGACTAGATGAGTCGGATAGGAAGCGAACGGGACTGAAAGGATACTCTTCTTTTTCGATGCACATACGGAGAATGTGAGCAGAGCAGGGAAAGCTATCCGCACTTTCGCTAGCTGCGGCATATAGAAATAGACCCCCTTTGTCAGGTGGATGAAAAGTTGCACGATCAAAATTCTTGGTTCGTTCCCAGAAATCGTCAAAGGCCCAAAGAAAGGAGCTTTTCCCCATTCGCTAATGAAGGGGATTTCCTTAGTGGTTTTCGGCTCCGCAGAACATTCGTCGAAATTAGCCTACAATGAGGGCGATTTAATATGAGAATTCTATGAAACAGGAAAACGAAGTGGAAAGCATTCGAAATATAGTACTTACCATGGTAAAGGAGAAATTATGAATACCAAACAAACGAGGTCGCCTTAAAAACAACCTCCTTTTGATAATGTCCGGTGCGAAAAAGTTTGAACTCAAGGAAGAAGATGTAGCCCAGAAAAAGAGAGATTAAGTACACCTGAAAAGGAGGAAGGAACAAAATTAACAAACAACGAAAAACCCTCTAGGGTTCGGTCACCTCGGGATTCGACCACGTTGAGATTCGACCTTATGAGGTTCAATCACCCTGGGATTCGGTCCCTACTAGGGTCCGCCTGCCCAGGATGATCCAACTATGGTACCTTACTTCCTATCTTGATATGTTGATCGGAACAAAGTACCGCTTGAAATTCCTTAAAAGTAAGTCTTTCTTTTATATTTTAAAAAACAAAATCCATCATGTTTGTGGATTTGCTTTTGCAGGTTGAATTATAATCATTTAGTATTAAAAAAAATTGAACCTGCATCATTTAGTAAAAAAAAAAATCGTACCTGTAAAAAAAACGTTACAGCAAAAAAAAAATACATATCTGGATATAAGTTAACAAGCTTTCTGGCTTAATAAGTTAAGAACTTGTTATCATGAATTCCAATTTGCAGGTACGCTTATCATCATTTAAGTATAAGAATAGAGCCTGCATTCAAAAAAAAATCGTACCAAAGCCATGGGATGATACACAGACTCGTTTTTTTTCCTAGTCTGCTTGTTTGTTGGGTGTGAAACCAAAGCCATGGGATGATATATATATAGTGGTACAGGGGTGGTGGTGCAGTTGGCTAGCGCGTTGGTCTCATAGCCATAATAGCAGGATCAATATATATTCATCACATCTTCTATCTGTACTGCCCCACTTTGATATATGTACATAATAAAAGATAGTTTTTTTTATTTACCTGAATAGCTGAATTTGAAAAGAATGGTAATTGATTTCGGCGCAGCTTTTCTTCTTCTGAATTACTTTCTTTTTTCTCTCCAATACAATACTACTGATATTGTATTACTTCATCAATCACAAAGAAAAAGCTCAGCCTTTCCTTTCTATATATACACAAATAGTGATAAAGTACAAGGAATCCTAATAAACTTGTTATTCTACAAAAATTAATCTCTCTCAAGAAATTATTTTATTTAGAACTCTAATTATGGGTGTTTGAAGTTTGAATCAATTTCAAAATAAATAAATATTATATTTAAAAAAAACATCTTAAGAATTGTTTTTTTGTTAATTAGAATATATACTTATATATTCTAATATTTTATTTATGTGATGTCACTAATTTTTTTTTTACCCACAAAACCAAATTCTTCTTGAGGCATATTTTACTATTACTTTTGCCTTTCTAATTAATGCATATTATATCAAGTATTCCATTATGCATTTTCATTTACGAATTATGAATAATTTATATATATTATTAATGGTTGCAACTAATTCTTTGATTGACAAGTTTTTTAGATTTAATTTGATTGAGCAAAATTTGGAAACAAATTTGATAAATGATTCTCATATGATTTTTTTTTTGTTTTTTTACGAGGCTTGCACAATCGAGCTCCGTGGATTATTCAGAAATTTTGAAGCAGGATCCAAAGACTCAAAATATTTTTTGGACGATCGTCCCTCCGAAGTCGTGAGTCACGTGCAGGGGGAAAATGTGAGCCCGAGTACAAAATTAGGTCTCAAATGTGATATAAAGAATTAAATGAACCGCAGAAGTCTCACCGTATCCCGAGGCAGAAGGCTCGTGGGGACGACTCATTTTGAGAATTGATTGAGGGATTAGATTGGTGGCTAGAAGGACATGATAATTTAGGCATTACTTAAGTAATTAAGGGTATTTTTGGAATTTCCTCTGAAATCACATGCCAAACACAAGACCCAGACATGTGCAAGGCACGTGACTATTTTCCAGGAAACTCTATAAATACCCCCTTTCATTTCAATAGAAGGGGACTTTTGAATTCTCTCTGAACTGAAGACTTTGAAGAAGGCTCTTGAATCCTAAGAGTTCTGCCACGTATTACTCGAGCAATTGCTTACCTGTTCTTCTCCCCTCTTCAACCACTCAATCAAGACCGTACTTTTCGTGGATTTCTCTCCTCCTCGGCCAATACGAAACTCTAACCCTAGTAAGGTACGGTTTCTCTACCTACAAGACAGAAAAGACATTTTGTATTATTTCTTAATAAATGTGTTTAATTCTAAAATAACATTTGATCTGAATAGGAGAGAGTAGTACATTATAATTATAGCAAAACTCGTTCATATATACAAATCAGATTTCACATATTTTAACTTGAGATTGAGGTATTAGAATTCAAAACCCCTTCTTAAGCATGCAAATTAGAGCGCGTGAGTAACATAGTTCCATTATGTAAACATGTGGGGGCTGCTTGTGTATATAATTCATGTCCGTATTATTAGACCCCCTCTTTCTTCTTTTTCGACCTTTTGCTTTCTCTTCCCTCCTATTCTTTCTCTCTCCACTTCTTTTTTCCCCTCCCTGGATCTCTGACTCTTGTCTCTGATCATCAACACCACCTTCACACCTTCTTCATCCTTCATCAAACAATTCATTTTCACCCCTAAATTTATCAAAAATTGTACAAAGATCCCTCCAGTTCCACTGTTTTTGCATAGATCTACATATATTCTTATCTATTACTATTCCTCTACTAGGACCGGCCACTATATATATAAATATCTCAAACTCTAGCTACCAAACAATCTACTTATTTCAACTAGAGAAAATTTGTTCATCAAATTATATATATATAGCTGGTGGGTATTAATCAGAAAGAAAGAAGAAAAACAAGATGACACCAGCAAATTTAGCCGGGCAATTTGGAGATACAACTTACACAAAAGTGTTTGTTGGGGGTTTGGCTTGGGAGACTCAGAAAGAAACCATGAAGAAGTATTTTGAACAGTTTGGTGAGATCTTGGAAGCTGTTGTCATCACTGATAAAATCACTGGAAGATCCAAAGGCTATGGATTTGTATGTGTGTGTGTGTGTGTATATATATATATATATATATATATATATATATATATA
This sequence comes from Panax japonicus, assembly GCA_020205505.1. NCBI lineage: Eukaryota > Viridiplantae > Streptophyta > Magnoliopsida > Apiales > Araliaceae > Panax > Panax japonicus. The sequence goes on along the minus strand of CM035096.1, from coordinate 73,130,308 downwards.
TATATATATATTTTCAGCTTAATTTCTCTTTATGTTTTTCTTTTTCATATATTGGTAGGAATGAATTAATGAATGATTATTTTATTCTGATAACTAGATTTTCTCTTGAGTTTTCATAAGATCTTACAGAAAATGTAAGATCTAAATTATTGATTTTCTCTTGTAAATTTTAAAGATTTTTTTTAATATTGTTTTTTTTATTTTTTAGGTTTGGATATTGGTTTAGTTATTATTGTTGTTATTTATTTCCAAATTAGGTAACTTTTCGAGAACCAGATGCTGCCATGAGAGCATGCGTTGATGCTGCTCCTGTGATTGATGGAAGGAGAGCTAATTGTAACCTTGCTTCTTTGGGCGTTCAAAGATCTAAGCCTTCCACTCCAAAACATGGTAGTATTCATTCATTTCAATCATACCTTTGTTTTTCCTTTATTTAAAAATTTTAAATTATCTTCTTTTCTTTTTTTTGGGTACAATTACTAACAATTCTAAATTCTCCCCTTCTTAACACTTGGTTGTGACATTAAAATAAAAAATTTCAATCTATAAGATGTAGCAGAAAAATTTTCAATTCAATCTATGATTTGCTTTTCACTGCAAAGAAATATACATTTTGCATGTAAAAATTATAATCATTATCACAACACGAATAAATTGATAAAGTTTCATCCTTAAATTATATATATATATATATATATATATATATATATATATATATATATATATATATATATATATATATTCCGTTGTTAAATTTGATATTAACTGTTGTTTTTTGGTATAATTTCTTCAAAATTATTTACTAAGTACATTAACAAATCCATGCAGCTAGCTAGCATGAATATTCCTCCAATTATGGAATTGGAAAAGTTGTATCCTCTAGTGTTTGGTTCTAATGAATGAGAATGAGTGACAGCCCATTTTGCCTAAGAATTGCTTTACAACCACAAATATACTTGGACCGGAAGATATGTTGTAGAAAAGCATGACAGCTCATTTCTACTGTTTAAGAAAAAAACTTTTTTCTATCTTTGGGCAACTAAACTCTTCTAATTAACTACTGCTTAAGGACTTGGACACTAATTAATTAACTACTCTTCTTCCTCTAGTCCGAGTTCTTAATTAGATATCAAGGGATTTAAATTATAAACAGTTCAAATTGATAATTAATTTGAGCAGTCCTTATAAAAATAAGTTGCATACGTATATAGTAAAGAATTGCATTCGTTTGTAACAAAAAAATTAATGCAACTCTGCTATATAAATACAAATTAATTATTTCAATAATATGTCCAGTTAAATTGTCTATTTATACAGAATCAAAAGTCATATATATATATATATATATATATATATATATATATATATTATGTGTATATATTTAACAGTAATGAAATGATTAGCAGGAGGAGGAGGTGGCCGGAACTTTAGGGTAATGAGCAATTTTCAGGCAGCAGGGTTTCAAGGTGGAATGGGAACAGCTTTTCCTTCTGCAGCAACCTTCCCTCATTATGCCATCCAACAAGGGATACCTTACAATCTTTATGGGTACTTATTTATATATAATTAATCTTTTATTTTATTTTCATCACTTTCTCTCTCTCTTTCTCTCCTTCTCTCTCTCTGCACGTGCATTGCCAACTCATGCACACCCAACTCATTAAACTTGATTTTCTGTACAAAAGCCTGCTTATCCCCCACAAGGAACCAATCATAATTTTACCATACATGATTAATTTGCGTGTATCGCATGCATTCAATAATTTTATTACATTTGAAGTATGGTTATATATCAGAAACGTTGATCAACTAATAGGTAAAATAAAATAATATACAACATATTTAGTTTTCATATCACAATTCAAATTGATAGTATTCAATACATAGAATACAAGATGATAAGAGCTTCTGTTAACTGTGATTTAAACATAGCAATAAGTAAATTTTTATTATAATAAAAACAAAAACGTTGTGATCATCTCTTTCTCTCTCTACATTGAGTTTTCTAATTAAGAAATATATAGTCTTAAAATACAAATTTGGAAATATGAATTTTCTAGTGTAAAATTAACTATTTTTCAATGTATTGTACAATTTTTAATATATATATATGCGCGCGCGCGCAGAGAGAGTATAATTATGTCAATATCGCATTATTACATTAAAAATAAAAAATTTGCACTCCAGTATAGTTCCCGAAGATTAGTCTCTCTTTAGATCTGTCTCTGACAGAGTGACAGTGGTCAAACTAGCCTATAGAATTGGACCATTTTAAATAGTAATATTAAAATGTACAGCTCATACATACAGAAAGTTGATCCCTTTGGACACATGGTGTGCGGCCATTTCTTGTACAAAAAGTATTCATGCATGCACGCGCATTGCAGTTTACATGTTACTGCATTACTACGTTTGTAATAACTTATCTAACAAGGCTCCTAAAAATCCTTCTTTTCTTTTTTACACTTCTTCTTTCTTTTAATTTGTTTTCCTTTAAAATTTGCAGGTACTCCCCATATTCGCCAGATTACACATATCCTACGGTTTGTAATTATCTTTTCTATTGAGACTTGGTTTATGATTTGTTGATAGAGGATATATATATATATATATATATATATATATATATATATATATATATATATATATATATATATATATATATATATATGTTGGACAGTTCTAATCTAGAAAATGTTTATATACAAAATTAATAAACAATTTTCGTACACAATGATGAATTATGTGAGGGCTGGTAAAATTTCGCTTTGTTCAGAAATGAGACTTTTGCTTTCGTTTTTTTGTATCCTAAAATTTGATAATTTACTTTTTAAAAATAAACTAAAATGTGACATAGAGAGTCAAATTTACCTGAAGTATAAGTTATGTTAGTTTGTAACAACTTTTAGAGGATTATTACAATCCTATATACTACTACATCCGTCCCAGGATAAAAGTCTTTATTACTATTTTAAGTTGTCCCATGTTAAATGTCCTCTTTTTTTTAATAACCAAATTTTTACACATTTTTTCCTATCATGCCCGTAACATTAAATATCTCATACTTTTCTTATTCTAATTCTCTCTCCATATTTAATGACATTATTATGGGTAATTTTGTCATTTTATTCCTCTTCTTAATATGCGTCAAAACTTCACCAGGATAAATATCCTGGGACGGAGGGAGTATATTCTTTGTATTATTATATAATTCTAGTATTATTTATTGATTTTATTCCTTTTAACAAAATAAACATGTTTATCTTGAGCCAAGAATTGAGAATTGTTCTTAAAGACATGAATTTAAAATTTTTTAAAAAAGGATTTCTCCTTTGTTGACAAAGGCCGTTTATGTTTTCTGTTCTAAAGTTGTGCAGTAAATTTATTGACTAAAATGCAAAATTCTCTACTGTATTTTTGTTCATGCGATGTTTTTCATTTCAAGTGGACTAATTAACAAATTCAATTCTTCCTTCCAAGTACAATTATTAGTGTAAAATTGTATCTTTTATTGTATAATTAACTGTACAAAACTGACACAATTAAAATGTATAATTTTGAATTATTAATCGTACCATGCATGAGACTTAATTACTATATTATAAAATCATATATTATATTTTCACAAAATGATAAGCTCCGTTACATTTTTGCATTTTAGTAAATTTTATTTGTATAGATTACTCTTTCCTGGTCAATAATGCATAATTTCTTAATTTATTTCTAAATTTTTCATGGTCATTTTTTGGTGCAGAATTACTATAGTGTGTATGGAGGGGCAACTGCTCAATATCCCATGTACGGCACAACTGGTGCCGGTGGAATGATCACCGGAGCAGCGGCAGCAGCAGCCGCCTTCTACCCCTACCTGAACTTTGGGGAAGGAACTACAGCAGCAGGAGGAACTGCCGGCAGCGCCTACACCGGTGGACAGGGCTATGGTTATCAGTACCCGCACGGCGGCCACCACCACCTCTATCAGTATTCAGCCCTTAACTCAGCCGCCGGTTACCAGCAGCATTATGGTGCCCCTATGTCTCTTACAACTACTCCCGGAATGCAATCAGGTTTGTACATTCATATAAACTTAGTACTCCTTCAATTCCATTTTATGTGGCCACCTTTCTATTTGGAATGTCTCCTAAAAAGACAAATGCAAATATGTCACTTCAATTGATTCGAGGTTTTTATCCCTGAATTTAGGTATTAGCCAAAATTCTCTTTTAAAATATTAATTAATAGTGCAAAATTACACTTTTTAGATCAATATTACACTATTAAAGGTATAGTTTTATACTAAAAATAAAATCATAGTATGATGAGTTTTCCAAGTAGCTGGTCAAATTTAAGAACGAAAATATCACATGAGGAAATGACAATTTTACCCAAACCGTTAGTCATGTTTTTCAAAATCAAAGTACTTTAGTTTCGATGAGAATAGCATATATTACCGCCTTTATGTAAACTTATGTTTGAAAACTAGCTATTCATTTTTACTTTTTTAACTTAATTTCTGAAATTTTAACAATTTTAAATTGATACAATTTTATTTATTTTAGTACAAACAACTAAATATATCGTAAATAAACTAAAAGCTGGAGTTCAGATCTTCTGTTTCATTTTATTTCTCATCTTATGTCCCATGTTACGTATATATTGTTGCCAAGTGTAATGTATATAATTACATTTTTAATTAATATTTTTATATAAATAAGTATTACATAACACCAATACATAAAAATTACATTAACTAAATACTATATTTGTTATTTTTTAAAGTTAAATGAATTCATTTCTTAAAGAAAGAGACAACTATATATATATATATATATATATATATATATATATATATATATATATATATGGAACACAATGCTGAATTGTTATTTCCTTAAAATATGACCTAATTTAAAGTGGGCACATAAAATGGGACAAAGGGGGTAGTTATTTATTTGTGTGTATATTCTTATAGCCTGTGTTTTCTTCTTCTTTGCTCTTTGGCCCTAGCATAGTAGAAAAGATTTTTTCATGCAGGATTTGCAATTAAACTGCCTGCATAAAAGTCTGAGACATGCATCATGGTGTTGATTTATTGCGCACACAAAGCATAAACTTATAATGATGTACTACAATTTATGTCACCCCAATTTTACACTACTTTAACAGTGAATATATATATATATATCTATAGTACGTAGGCTATTTTAAGCTGAAATAAATTTGAATGCAGTAACAGTTGCAGTTATACAATAAAAAGACCAATCAACACATATTGGGAGAAAATAAATTTACACCAGAAAAAAAAAGTCTTTTGATTCTAGCTACTATATAAGTATACTAGCTGGGTCCCGTGACTCCGACACTGTATGGACAATATGATTTATCTCAAATTTTGAACGATCAAAATAATTTATTGAGTGAGCGGAAAATTTAAAGTCATTTGTATTTTATTAAATTATTATTAGATTATTAGATAGATAGATGTGTTTTATTAGATAGATGTATGAACGGTGGGATTTATCTCAAACTTTGTACGGCCCAGATGATTTATTGAGTGAGCGGGAAATTCAAAATCATTTGTATTTTATTAGATAGATATAGTGGGTACAATGTAGGGCCTGCAAGAGTATGATGATCACTTAACTACATAATTGATGATCATGATGCTGAAACAATTAATATTCTAACCTAGTACATAATAATCTCTTTACCTACTAGTCAAAAGTTTAAATTAAAGGAGATTTTTGAAAGTTATTTTGAAACATTTTTAAATTTAAAATTGATATAATTAATGTATCAAAAAATTATGAAATAATAAAAATCTTATAATTAGTACTACTTTTTAGATAGTTGCATTGATTAAAATTAAATATAATTATGTCAATTTTGAATTTGAATTAAAATATATCATTAATTTTAAAAAATCAAACTTAAATCTTATAATTTGATTTTGAAATACCAGAAAAAATGTAATGAGTGCCAAATAGGATCCCCTTACCATCCCTGGCTGTACGTACCTGTACATCTGTATGTGTATTTGTTACTTGAATTATTTTATTTATTTGAAAATATAGTACTTCCTTCTGCAAATGATAGTCCTACATTTTATGTTGATTATTCTTAATTTTGAAAAAAAAACATTGATATATATTAGGGAAAAAACAGTCAATAAATTAAAGTTTCATATATATAGTTTGTTTTTAAGATCGAGACACTAATATTTTTGACAGTTTGTTTTGCTATGCCACAGGCGTGACAATGGCTCTACAAGCACCAGTGCCTCATCGTTAAGAGATTCGTTCATCTCAACTCTCCCTCCTCAGAAGCATAATTCTGAAAAAAAAACCTTTGGCCTAACCATGGTTCTCCCTCTTTTTCTCTCTCCTCTTTCTCTCTCACGAGGGAGGCCCGGCCCTGCCCAAGCGCGGCGTTCGGTTCTTCCCAAAATAGAAAACCCCCCATAGGGGTTACCATCAGAGTTTGGAGAAAAAATTCTCCATCTTTGTTTCTTTTTACAGGAATAAGGGTTTCCTAAAAGAGAAACAAAAGCATGCATATGCATCTCACCAACTTGAGCAATCTAAAAGAGCTAAGTTGGATCATCAAATGTGTTTAACCTCAGTTTAATTAGCCGCGGAACGGCTAGTTAATCAAACAGCCCATTTTAAAAAAAAGAAGCAAATTCAACTGGTGGCGCCCAAAAAATGATACATTTCATAACTTCACCGTGTTGATCTTGGTATGGCTGATTTTTCTCAACTTTATTTTTTCTTTTCCCTTTTTTTTTAAAGCTAATTCATCCATCTCGTAGTTTTAGTAGTTTAGGCAAATCACGGGCATATGGGTTATATATGCCCCAAGTTTTTTTTTTTTTGTGTGGTAATTTCTAGTCTTAAGATTTTAAAACTGTGACTAGCTTTTTATTTTTATTTTTTTTGTTTCTATTAAATCTTTTTTTAATATTCAGTTTTAAAATCTTTTACAGTCTTGGTCTAACAAAACCATTCATCTCTTCTTAGGGTTAAGGGGAGATGATGGATTTCACTAACTCCTGCATTTGTATCTCTTTAGTTTGTAAATTTACTAAGGCTAAACTACGGGAGTTATAGCCAAAATCACCACAATAATAGGTGGGGATTTTTTTGCTTTTTGCATTTAGCAGTACTCATCCTTTTACATGTAGGAGCTCCATTAATGGCTATGGAGCTCAGATGCATCCAAAAGTAACCCTTGGAATATATTTTTAGTGTCTTGGGTTTTTCTCCTCTAGTATATCAACCATGGTTAGGACTGGTCAATCAATCTCATCCTCACATCTCTCTCCCTTCCTACTTTCTCTCTCTTAAGTACCTTGAGATGTATTATTTAGCCTATGGCGTTTGTATTGTAACTAGAATTTAATTGATGTTGCTGAAAAAAAGACTTCATTCTCTGTTCATGTTGTGACATGAGAATGATTAAAACTCTACTCACTCCTTAATTTGTTTAAGTAATTAATTTAGAGACTTCTATTATGCTTATTGTATTTGATCCTTTCATTGTTCATGAAGAGGTCATTTTAATGGTTGAAGCTATTAAAATTGCTTGCATAGATAATATTTAGCGCTATTAATATTTAATTATATATCTCGTGTATTGCCAAGAAATGCATGGCAATGATGATGTTTGTCTCAGCTTTTTGTTTTTTTAATTTTCTTTATCTTTCTTGTTTCGTTAAAATATTTATAAGTTGTTTTTATATTTTTCTATTTTTATTTTTTTGGAGGTCGTGGAATTCAGTACATTTACATTTATGCATGCTTAATTCGACGTTTAGATCAAAATGAAGAAAAAAAAGAAGGGATATGAAAATAAAGTGTTTTTCTTGTTCTTCGATTTTGATTGATATTATGAGTTTTAATGATTAAAAAAAAGCAATTCCCAAAATTTTTCTTCCATTTTGACAGATTGGAAACGGCTAATGACAAAAATATCCCTTAAGTTTGGACAAAAATCAATTTGACATTAAAATTTTGAAAATCGTCAATCAATTTCTAAATATTTTAAAACAATAATTATGTTAATTTTGATTGATCCGGCCAATTTCTAGCTGGAATACACTTTGACTACGAATTGAATTATGCTATTGGTTTCAGATTCGGATTGGCGGTTGAACTGATAAAAACGAAATCGGTTGGCCTTCTGGTCCGATTTGAACCAATAAACCATTTTTTGTCCAAAAATTATTCAAATCCGACGAACCGACAGTTAAACTACCTGACCCAACGAAGTGGTGGCTGATTCGCGGGTTAGACCAGTTCAACACTTCAGCCTTCAGAGTTCATCTTCTACGTTGCCCCAAATTTTTCTATTCGCAAACTTCAACCAAATACAGTATAAAATACAACCAAAATACAGTACATGTTCTTCAATCCTAAACTCCTAATTTATAGTACAAGTTGTATTTTGATTCCGCCAAATGCAATATCAAAAAAGGTTTATTTACCTTATTTTCCCCTAATTGAAAACTCTTTTTATACTGCTTCTTTGACCTTGACCTTGATTGCTTACAACACTTTGATTTTCATTGAGGATTGATTGAAAGTTTTATTATTCAGAAATTTATTCGACAGAAATTAGGTTTGATTTGGGGAAGGATAAATAAATTATTTTTAATTTTATGAATTTGATTTGGGGAAGGAAATGGCGTTAATAGAGAAACTGGGGAGAGAGAGCATCTTACGGAAATGGCGGTTGATCTCGGCGATGGAAGAAAATGGCGATAGTGGGAAAATAGATCTGGACGATAGAGGAGAGAGAGCATCTTACAGAAACCTGAGGATAGAGCATCTTAGGAAAAGCCTTTTGAGCTTTTTTGTGTATTCTAAGTTATAACCTCTAAAATATTTATTTATTAAAAAATAAAAAATAAAAAATAAAAAACAATAAAAAATTCATTATTCAAGTAGGTTTAACTTTTTTAGATAAATTAATTAATTTTATATATTAACTAAATATTATGGGTTATATGTATATACACAACTGTGTATTACACAGTAGGCCTATGACGACAGATTTTTTGGGCTATAGCGACGGTAAACTGTCGCTATAGCCCAGAATAGCTATGACGACGGGTGAACCCGTCGTTATAGCTCAAAAAATCGTCGTCATAGCCTACTGTGTAATACACAGCTGTGTACATACATTTTTCTCAAATATTATATATAATATATAATAATAATTAATATATTTAACTGACACTTGTTGGAGTTGGACGAGTTACCCTTCCACGATTTGATGGACTGTGTCTCTAAACCTTGACTAAGGCAGCCGTAACCGTCGTTGTCGTGAATAAGGCAGCCGCAATCGTCGTTGTCGTGAACAAGGCAGTCGTCGTCGCTGTCGTGAACGTCAAGGCCGCCACCACCAAAATGGTTGCTAACGAGGGGGAGAGAGTTTGAGGCGTGTCTTTGTTGATTTGATTTGGGGAGAGTTTAAAGATTTAATAATGGAATTCTTTCAAAATATAGAACTGTTTGGAAATTATATTTTATTCACTATGAAATTTAGTTTTACTATTTATTTTATTTAGTTTTATTGGAATTTGACTATAATGTTCATTTAGTTTTTAATATTAACTTAATTTTAATTTTAATTTAAATTTAGTTTTAGTTTACTTTTGATTTTTCCTTCTTTTTTTAAAGAAATATACAAGCATTTGAAAAAAGTAGATGTATTAAGGCATTATATATATGGTAGACATATATAAAAACAAATTGTCAGACCATATTCAATTCCTAACTAACTAACAAATAATTGACACATGTATACCTTCTGTCATTAATTTGGTCGTATCGATAAAAAGTAGTTATGCACAAATCGACCGCCTAAACTAATCTAGGCCAAGCCGGATAAATCAACTAAATACATGATCCGAGGAAGCCTGGAGGTAGGTAGCCATGATAAAATATGATTATGAGTTGATTTTAGTTTTTAAAATATGATTATGATTTTATTTAAGAATTAAAATTATATTTATTATTTTTAATATAGGTTGTGAGGGTTGGAATTATATAGTTATGGTTCAAAATCATATTAACAATTTTAAGATGTTTTGACTTTTAAACAAAACTTTTAAAAAATGAAATTGTGATTGTCACAATTAAATTAAAAAAGTAATAATATGATACAAAAATTATTAATATAAATAATAAAATGCTAAAAAATTATACTAATAAAATTTTAAATTGAAATTATTAATACCCTTCCATATTTAAATAATTTTTCAAAATTATTATTAACCTGCTAATAGAAATGTTGAAATCCAAAATACACCATAGTATAATTTTATTATTTATAATAAAATTGTGACAAGGCTTTAAGACTAGTACTACTTATAATTTATTTGATATTGATTAATGTGTGTAGTTAATATTGAAAATGATTCTGTTTGTAAGAAAAATTATTCCTCAAAGTCGAGTCATCATTTATTTTCTTTTCTTTTTTGTTATCAAAATTTTATAATGGTATAAAATGACATAATAATGTCTTCTAATATAACATACAATTTCACTAATAAAATAAATTCAAAAAGTATAAATTAGATTTTGCAAATAGGACTTAAACTGTGGAATGATAACGTATTATCTTCAAAAATTAAAATAAACTTATAACACAAATTAAAATTTAAAAATTCCTCAAATTAATTAAAAACCAATTTAAGTCTTTTTGGAGAACATTTAAATACAAAAATCAAATGAAATGAAACTCAACTCTTGGATTACAGTTTCATTTGTGAGAATGGATAATAATGAGCTTTAAAAACACGGGCAACGTCTTGATCTGGAAAAAGAAGGAAATATCAGGTTAGTTGGGGGCAGCCCGGAGGAGGAGTGTGATTGAATGAAGTTGAGTATTTAATTAAATGAATTTTATAATTTTAATTTAGTACGATAGTAGTAGTAGTTGGGGCAGCCCGTAGGAGAAGTGTGATTGAATGGAATAGGGGTTGAAAAATGGTTAACCGCTTCAGAACTATATTTATTTTAAAAAATATGGTTCCAAACTTTAACCAACCTGAATAAATAAAAATAGTTAACCGACCCATTTGGTTCTAGTTAATATGGTTTGACCCAACAGTTAACTAACTATATTGTCAGGTCTACCTAGAGGTCAAGCCTAAGCTAGGCCTAGGTGTTAGCCCTTTAATGGGTTGACACGAACTTGGCATGCGAGACGTTCAGGTAGTATGCCAAGCTAATTTTTGACACTCAATTCTGGGACAATGCGTATGTGTGCGATAGTGAGCAGCAGCGTGCGACAGCCAAGGGCGTTGGACGCACTTAGTCGGCAAACGAGTTTGACACTTTGTCAATTGGACAGTAATGAGCAGCGTTGTGAGCAGTGGGCGACACTAGGCAGCAAGTTGGGTCATTGTGAAACAAATGGGGTATGTCAGAAAATTAGAAAATCTACATGGTTTGCATTATGCTTCCTCAGACAGGTCTGATGTCTACTCGTGACACTTTGGAAATTTTCATAAGTGTTACTATAGGGGGTGTGCTCCGTAAATGTCACCCGGGACCATGGGCAAGTGCCATGGACGATGCGTGCTGGATGTTGGGACATTGTTGGGCTCCATTACAACAATGTCTAACATCGGATTGTTGGTTTGGATCGAATCAAAGACTTGTTCATGAGCTGGACATGAACGAGCAAGAACGTGGGTATGGCACATGCTGAGCTTGGCATGCCAAGGCATGGCATGAGCTTGTGCCAAGCATGCAACAAGGCTAATGCATGTAGACAGACATATGGGCTGGACGTGCACAACAAACTTGTACAACACCTTAGGCAAGTGTTGTGCTAGTTAGAAATTCGTGGGCTAAATGGAAAGCATCTTGTGGCAACATGATTGGGCAACTTCGTGGGCTTAGACAACAACAATGTGGGCTGACACACTGGTGGGTAAGAACATCAAAAAGGTGGGCTGATACTGTGAATAATTAGGACTGGATGACTGAAACAAGGCCCAACTGACAGGCAGTTGCTGACAGTCAACCTCCATGCACATGACTAGCATGTCTCCAGCCAGTTGCACATCATGGGGTGCATAAATATCTCCTGGTGGGCAGTTGATGGGCAGTTGCACATCATTGGGCACACACATCTGCTGGTGGACAGTTAATGGGCATGTAATGGGCATTTGCACATCATAGGGTGCACACATATGCTAGCGGGCAATTGGCAGACAATTGCTGGTTTCCTATTTGTTCTGAATGACCTAGCAGTTGGGGGTGTCAACTGCAGCCTAATGTGTATTTATATGTACAGCCAAGGGCTTGGCAAGGAAAAGATCACTGAGCAAGCGTAGCTTGCGAGCCCCTAGTCATATATTATATTCCTTGTTATTGAGTGAGCAATAAAAAGGTTGGGACGTTGTCCTGTAAACACTATATTGGCTTGTGCACGTGGCTTGACTATACAGACTGTGCTTGTCTGATTGACAGGTTGCTGACTGGTTGGGCGAACCAGTGCATCACAAGAAGAACATAGACACGAAAAAAATAGTGTCAAATTGTACACCATGTGATAATTGGTATCAGAGCTTCGTTAGAGAACGATGGCGAACAATACTAGTCGGATCAATGAACTGCAATAGAAGTTGAAGGTACTGGAAACTTATGTGAGCATGCGGTTGGTTGGTGAAGAAGGTTCTCTGGCAGACTAAATCAGAGCATCATCTGCTCTTTTGGAGAACCTTCGTGCTGAAGTGATAAAGCATGTTGTGGAATTCAATAGGAAGATGGACGACATGGTTGTTGATGTGTTGACTGTCACTAATCGAACCCTCGAAGTTCCTGAAAGATTTGAGAAAATGACTGAAGACATGACACTAGTTAGACGTGCTGTGGCTGGTGGTCCAATGAGTGGAGATGGACACCACTCGAAGTTGAGAGTCCCTGAACCAAAATCCTTTGGAGTCAGTCGAAATGCCAAGGAATTGGAAAATTTTCTATGGGACATGGAGCAATACTTCGTGGCTGCCCATATCCTAGACCGAGAGAAGGTCACGATTACAAGCATGTACCTGACGGAGGATGCTAAACTTTAGAGGCGAACTCTAACTAAGGATGATGTTAGTGCGGGCAGGCCTAAGATTGAGACGTGGGAAGTTCTCTAGAAGGAATTGAAGGATCAGTTTATGCCTCTTAATACTTCATGACTGGTAAGGGATAACATGAAGATTTTAAAATAGACATGATCTATTTGGGAGTATGTGAAAGAGTTTAGTTCTATGATGTTGGACATCAAGAACATGTCTGAGGAAGACAAATTGTTCAATTTCATGTCGCGTTTACAACATTGGGCACAGACTGAGTTGCGTAGACAAGGTGTCAAAGACTTGCCTACAGCAATTGCTGCGACTGATGGTCTGATGGACTATAGATATTCTAGTCCTAATGCTACTGATGGTAAGAAGAAGCAGATGGGTAAGAAAGACAAGGGTTATTCCAAAGATGTCAAGAAGGACAAGAAATCCAAGAAAGATGGTGACAAGCAGTCAAAACATAAAAGTGATGGACAATCCAAGGACAAGAGAAAAGGTTGTTTCATATGTGGGGGTCCCTATCGAATGAAGAAATGCCCAAAATGTGAGAAGGTGAATGCTCTAGTTGCTGACTCGAATGATGAAGAAACATCTGAAGGTCCACGGATGAACCCTTTGAAACTATTAGGTTCTTTGCAGACCCAAAAGGCAAAGACAACTATTCCGTGTGGACTGATATATATATCAGTTGCTGTAAATGGTAGAAATATGTTGGTGATGGTGGATACCGACGTTACAAATAATTTTGTTGCTGAAAGGGAAATGGAGAATTTGAAGTTGGACTTGTAGCAAAATACAAGCAAAATCAAGGCTGTAAACTATGAGGCACAACCTATTTGTGGCACAGCAGTTGCATATTTGAAGGTTGGCCTATGGGATGGAAAATGCAGCTTGATGTCAGTTCCTTTGGATGATTTTGACCTTATCCTAGGAATCGGTTTTCTGATAACGGCGAAGTGCATGGTGATGCCTCATCTTGGTGGGCTGATGATCACCGATGACAAAATGACAAGTTTTGTGAATGCTATATACCCAAATTTGAAGAAGAAGAAGCAAACAAAATGTTGTCTTGCTGTTTACAGTACAACTAGAGTCTGGACTCAAAAGAGAAGTGGAGACCTATGTATGTGCCTTGATAGAGATCAAGCCTGGTCAAACTTAAGAGGAGTCAGATGTTGTGAGCGAGTTGCTGGAACAGTTCAAGGATGTGATGCCTCCATAACTCCCAAAGACCCTTCCTCCAAGACGTGTTGTTGATCATAAGATTGAGTTGGAGCCGGGTGTGAGACCCTCTGATCAAGCCCCTTATCGAATGGGCCCTGCTGAGTTGATTGAGTTAAGGAAACAACTAACAAAATTGTTAGATTCTGGTTTCCTTCGACCCTCAAAAGCTCCTTACGGTGCCCCAGTGCTGTTTCAGAAGAAACAAGATGGCTCTTTGAGAATGTGTGTCGACTATTGGGCACTGAATAAGGTTACTATTAAAAATAAGTACCCTATTCCGAATTGTTGGGAGACTGCATATTTTGATTTGATGTTTAAAGTAAATGCTCATGATTATATGTAAAGTCCTTCAAGTAATATATGTACAAGGACTTAGTGATATATCAAAATTGTTAGGTTGATCTAAGATTTTAATGTTTATCTTTCTGTAACTGAATGTATAGATAAAGAGATCAAAGATGTTAGGTTGATCTATGTCTTGAGATGTAATAGAAAGGCTTCAACAAAATCATAGTCTATCGAGATGATCAAGAGATTGTAGAAGCCGAGGCAGAATCGTAGAGCATTGAGGATCATAGTGTGTCTGCCTTGAAGGGCATCTCCTAAAATCGTAGAGTGGTCTAGACGTTTGCCGAAGCCAACTCAGAGATCGTAGTATGCTCTCGGAAACATAGAGTCTGCAAGTCAAGAAAGAGAAGATCATAGTGTGCCAGTCCTTAAGAGAAATCTTAGTGTTCTCGTTTACTAGCATCGGATCAAGCACCAAGGTGGCAAGACACCACGATCTGAATCATAGAGTATCATCTAAATGTGTCAGAAGCATCGAGCCTTACCCTTTTGTTTGAAGATAAATCCCAACAAATGTGGAATGAGTTATATAAGTTGAAGTCCTCACCAGCCTCAATGACACAAAAAATATTCTTTGTATACAACAAGGAAACGTATTGAAAAATCTAATGAAAGTACAATTGGTCAGAAGAAAACACCTTTTTAGGTGTTAGGTGAGAAAGCAGTTTGCTGTGTCAGTGGGCCAGAATGCAATTCAGAAGATGTACAGAAAAGTCTCCATCAAAGTTCAGAAATGTCAAACGCATTTAATGCTTCAACGGATGGCTTCAGCGGATAGATTTCAAGGATCAAATATATGCAAAACATCTGCAGATGATTCAACTAAGCATGCATTGAACAAAATTCTGAAGAACACTCATCACTCAACTCTACGATCTAAAAAGAAAAAGCATTCTCTGCTACTCAGTTCTTTCGAACAAGTTCTTAACGGCAACTGAGTAACACCAACCAAGAACCCATCAACTATCTATCAAGTGAAGTAAGAAGTTCCAAGTCTGAAGGACTTGAAGAGTTTTAAGTGAACTGTGAAGAACCAAGTCTGCTAGACTTAAAGAGTTCAAAAGTGAACTAAGAAGTGCCTAGACTGCTAGTCTAGAAGGAATCTGTGAGATTAAGAAAGTGTAAAAGATTTCCTTAGTGGATTTCTACTCGAGGAGTAGAAGAGTGGACTAAGAGCTTTAAGTGCTCTGAACCACTTAAAACTGTTGTGTCTATTGCATTCTTGCTATAGCTGTTATAACTGTCTCACCCTCATTAACTCACTATATCTAAAAGGGAGAACAAACAAATCTTAATTCCGCTGTGTTTGAATCATTAACAAAACTAACAAAGTATTTTGAAAAGAATTTTTAATATCTATTCAACCCCCCTTCTAGATAACTATTGTGCCTCCGGGAACTAACAATTGGTATCAGAACAGTTTTTATCATATAGCCTACAAAGCTTAAGTAGATCTAATGTCACATCTACCAAGCGAATCAAAGACTGAAGGATGTAGCAAGCCATCTATGTGCAACAAAAATAAATTCGCCAACTGGAAAGTTTGGATGCAAGCATACATGGATTCAATAGATGAATATCTATTTGAAACTATTCAGAATGGGCCCTACGTTCCTGCAAAGCTTGCACCAACTACAGACGACCCAAATAGAATACAGATCATGGTCAAAGAAGAATGGACATACAACGAAAAGAGAACTGTTCAACTTGATAAAAAGGCCAAGAACATTTGTTCCAATCCTTAGAAGATCATATGTTTGAAAATGTGGTCAACAACAAAGGAGGTTTGGGAAGCACTACTCATCATGTATGAAGGAACAAAAGAAGTCAGAGAAAACAAACAATCTCTCCTGACTCAGCAATATGAGATGTTTGCACATGTTCAAGGAGAAAACATCACTGCCACATATGAGAGATTCAACGTACTGCTCAACTCTCTACGAGCCTTACCAAGTAAGTGAGATGCCAAAACCACTGCTATTAGAGAGTCAAAGAATCTCCATGAAATGACAGTTCAACAGTTATATGGCAACCTTCTTACATACGAACTGGAGCTGACTCAATGAGCATAAACTCTATCTGAAGGAAGAAAGAAGGATAAGGGTGTTGCTCTCAAAGCAACTGACAACACCTCCAAAGTCAATGCTGAAAATGACTCTGATAATGACGAAGATGATGATGAGGACTTTGCAATGCATAACAATATTTTGGTATAATGATATGAAATAATAACATCATTAGAAAGAAAATAACATCCCTTACCTCAAAATATCAGTATAAGGTTGAAGGAAACTTGCACTGATGAATAGCAACTCACAAAGTATCTAAATACTTACAAAATAAGCTCGATAATATAGAGAGAGAAAGAGAGAAAACTTGTTTCTGGTATGATTTTCAATTCTAACTAAGCACTCTATTTATAGGAAAATACTTAGAACGCCATAACAGACTAACCTGCTACCTGATGACTTTACCTGCTACTATTCAAGCCCACCACTTTTGAAAATAAATTCCAGCACATTTTATTAATCACCAACCAAAAGTGGGGCCCACCATAATTTTAATAAAAACATTTTATTTTCATAATAAATAGCCCTTTTATCAAAAAAATTCAAATCTCGTGTGCTTTCTATAGGAAATTTAATTCTCTACAACTTTGTAAGTTTAAGTTTTTTCAAATTCCAAACAAAAAATGACCGAAATCCACGTACGGGCGATTTTCAAAACCTCCATTCTGACAAAATACTGATAAAATACATTAGCATTAATTTCTTCATTTATAACCACATAAAATAAATATATCCATCATTTATATCCACATAAAATAAATATTTCCTTATCATATAAATCAATAACTAATTATTCACAAATAATATTACAAAATCATAATTATGACAACCAGGTCATTCCCAGGAAAGAGGGGGCTTTCCGATAAGGATTTCTCCTTATTGGCGCGCAATTAGGTGACCAAATCCCTTTCCTAGACAGAACTTCCTTATACATTGCCAATAATGCTATCTAATAATATTATTCAAATAATATGAATTATTGATCTGATAATGGAGATACTGTGCAGTGACAATTATTGAAACAACAATAATATAAAATATCAACGCAACAATTATTGAACCAATAAAATAAATTATTAAACCGTAATTACTGTAACAATTATTGAGTAGTGACTTCTTACGTAAGAATCCACAATTTCAAAAATACTGTGCAATACCGTGTGCTACTGTGCAACCACGTGTATTACTGTAATTTAACCACCGGGTATTCCAACAGTGTTAATGATAACCATTACGCCGTTATTTATAAAAACTTAAACTTGTCGTTTTCTTCATCCGACAGTTATCCGTTATGGGGCCCACAAATGACTGCACCGTCGTACGAATATTCCCCGACAGAAAGAATATTCCACGACAAAATGAATATTTCCCGACAAAATGAATACTTTATAACCACTTGCTTATTTTGCAAAATTTGCACATTTCACCCATAATCAAAGTATTATATCAAATTAACACTTTATTATTCAAAATAATAAATAAAGAAAATTTGATTTTATTCATTAAAAAGTTGGGGTCTAAAACCTTACCTTCTTATGAAATTTCATCCTCGAAATTGACGTACGTACCTGGTGTTTCGAAAAGGTGAGGATACCCCGCTTTCATTTCTGATTCTAACTCTCAGGTCATTTCTTCAATAGCATAATTTCTCCACAAAACCTTAACTTGTGATATAACCTTGGTGCGTAGGACATGCTCTTTCCTATCCAAGATCTTAACAGGTACCTCCTCGTACGTTAAATCTTCGGCTATCTCAGGCGGTTCTAACTCAATAATGTGGTTTGGGTCTTTCACATATTTACGAAGCATAGATATGTGAAAAACATTATGAACATGAGACATGCTTGGAGGTAACTCGAGTCTATAGGCCTCATTTCCTATTCGGTCAAGAATCTCAAATGGATCAATAAATCTTGGATTAAGCTTTCCTCTCTTTTTAAATCTTGTAACTCCCTTCCATGGAGCAATATGTAATAATACATGATCCCAAATATTAGATTCTACGTCCTTTCGATGAAGATCCGCATAACTCTTTTGTCGATCCTGTGCCGTTTGTATATGTTGTCGAATCGTTTGGATCTTTTCTATAGTTATGCGTACCAATTCTGGTCCCAATAATTTTTCTTCTCCCACCTCATCCCAACATACTAGAGAGTGACACTTTTGTCTATACAATGCTTCAAATGGAGCCATGCCTATACTTTCCTGATAACTGTTGTTGTAGGAGAATTACACCAATGGTAGGTACTTATCCCAACTCCTTTTGAAATCTAGGACATAGATTCTTAATTGATCTTTAAGAGTTTGAATAGTCCTCTCTGATTGCTCGAACATTTGAGGATGGTATGCTGAACTGAATCGTAAATCTGTGCCGATAGCTTTCTGTAATCTAACCCAAAATCGTGAAGTGAATCTTGGGCCACGATCCGAAACTATGGATACTGGCATGCCATGCAATCTCACAATCTCATTTACGTACATACTAGCAAGAAGTTCAAGGGAATAAGTCTCCCGTATATGCAAGAAATGGGCAGACTTGGTTAATCTATCAACAATAACCCAAATCGCATCTAGGCCTTGAGAAACCTTGGGAAGACTCATAACGAAATTCATGGTTATGTGTTCCCATTTCTATTTCAGAATCTCAAGTGGTTGCAATGGGCCCTTTGGCACTTGATGCTCTGCCTTTATACGTTGACAGGTTAAACACCTCGAGATAAACTCCGCGATCTCTCTCTTCATATTGTTCCACAAAAATGTATGTCAAAGATCATGATACATTTTGGTACTCCCAGGATGGATTGTAAACGGTGTGTTGTGTGCCTCCATTATGATTCTATGCTTCAAGTCAGAATCGTTAGGAACACAAAGTCTGGAGTTGACTCGAAGTATTCCTTCTTTATCAATTCTTGCTTTTGGAATAACACCTTTTTGCACTTTCTTCTTCATACGCATCAGCTCTATATTCGTAGCTTGAGCAACTTTAACTTTATCGATTAAAGTCGGTTCTACTCGTATATTTGATATCATCATGTGGGTACTTGGAGCCTTTACCTCTATATCCATTCTTTGTAAGTCATACAAAATGGACCTTTGTGTTAACAGCATTGAACTCGTACCCGCATATGATCTTCTACTCAATGCGTTAGCTACCACGTTTGCTTTTCCAGGATGATATTGGATAGTGTGATCGTAATCTTTCAACAGCTCGAGCGAACATCGTTGCCACATGTTGAGTTCCTTTTGGGTGAAGAAATATTTGAGGCTTTTATGATCTGTATAGATCTTCACTTTCTCCCCATACAGGTAGTGTCTCCAGAACTTTAATGCGAAAATGACTGCTGCTAACTCCAAATCACGAGTAAGATAATTCCTCGCATATTCTATGAGTTGTCACGAGGCATAGGCTATGACTTTCCCATGTTGCATGAGAACACATCCTAACCCTTTTCCTGAAGCATCGATGTAGATAACAAATCCATCCGAACCAGATGGTATTGTCAGAACAGGTGCCGAAATGAGTCTCCTCTTGAGATTTTGAAAACTCTTCTCACAATCCTCGCTCCAACCGAATTTTGTATCTTTACGAGTCAGCTGAGTTAAAGGAGTAGTGATTCGAGAAAATCCTTCCACGAATCTCCGATAATAACCAACTAAGCCCATAAAGCTACGTACTTCGGTCACTGACTTCGGTTGCTCCCAACTTTGTATTGCTTTAATTTTCGTCGGGTCGACAGATACTCCATGTTTTGACACTACGTGCCAAAGGAATGCTACTTCCTTAAGCTAGAACTCGTATTTGTTCAGCTTGGCATATAGCTTGTTATCACGAAGCCTTTGCAGTACCATCTTCAAATGGTGTTCATGATCTTCCCAGCTTTTTGAATAGATGAGGATGTCATTAATAAAGACAACAATGAACTGATCCAAATATTCTTTGAACACACGGTTCATCATATCCATGAAAGCAGCAGAAGCATTAGTCAATACAAAAGACATGACTAAGAATTCATAATGCCCGTACCGAGTTCTGAAGGCAGTATTTGGAATATCCTCAGTTTTAATCTTCAACTGATGATATCCAGAACGAAGATCGATCTTTGAAAAGAATTGTGCTCCTTGCAACTGGTCGAACAAGTCATCAATGCGAGGTAGCAGATACCTATTCTTAATGGTGACATGGTTCAATTCTCGGTAGTCAATACAAAGTCCATACTCCCGTCTTTTTTCTTTACGAATAACACAGGAGTACCCCAAGGAGATGTACTAGGACGAATGAAACTGATGTCCAACAATTCCTGTAGTTGGACCTTTAACTCCTGAAGTTCAATAGGAGCCATTCGATATGGGGTTTTAGAAATGGGCTTTGTACCATGTTCAAGATCAATAAAGAATTCAACTTTATGTTCTGGGGGTAGACCGGGAAGTTCTTCAGAAAATATGTCAGGAAATTCACTAACAACAGAAATATTATTCAAATCTGACATGTTTTTTTTTTAGTCCGTGACATGGGCTAAGAAAGCTTGACATCCGTTTTTCAATAAACGAATAGATTTATGGCTTGATATGACAGTGATTGACTTTAATGGTTTGGTTGTTTGAATTCGCATAATAGGTTGGTTAGGAATATGAAAACTAACAACCTTATGAAAACAATCAATTTTAGCATGATGCGTGGTTAACCAATCAATCCCTAAAATCACATCAAATGCAAGAATTTTCAACAAAATAAGATCAACATGTAATGTTATGGTTCCAACTTGAATCAAACAAGATTTATGAACAATAGATGTAATGAAAGTTTCTCCTAACAGAGTCTCAATAGATAAGTAAAGGTCTAATTTCTCTAGAGTCAAGTTTAAACATTGAGCACAAGCAGGAAAGATAAAAGAATGGGTAGAACCGGTATTTAATAAGGTATAAACTTCACAAGAGTTTATGATTAGCTTACTCGTGATCACTTCATTCGGGTTTCTTGAGTTTTGGCCAGTCACGACAAATGCCCTCCCTCGAACCACCGACTTTGTTTTGTCCGTAGTCGCCTTTGGTATCGCCGTCCTAGCTGGACTTGACTTCGCTACCGGACAAAACCGGGCTATGTGACCGTCTTTTCCATAACTGAAACACACCTTGAAAGGATGTGAACAGTTTGGACTTATGTGTCCCTCCTCTCCGCATCTATAACATCTAACTGGCGGTTGTTGTCCTCCCCTAGAATTTGTTGTTGGTGCTGGTGCTGTTGCTGTTGCTGATGTCTTCTCGTCATTGTTGAATCTCCTCTTTCTGAAATTTCCACTTGACTCACCTCTCCTATTATCATGGCCACGTTTACCACCTGAGTGGTTACCGCTTTTGTCTGTATTCTTTCCTCCCCGCTGGTTATCATCGCTCCGATGACTGCTGTCACCGGTATGACCCTGATTGTGGTCCCTCGGTTGGGCATACTCATTATCTCACTCTAATAATTGAGCCCTGTTGACAATATCTGAATTTAAAGAAAATTTATGAGAGATAAGATATTGCCGAATCTCGGGTTTTAGACCTCTCAGAAACATCCTCGTCATTCGTTCCTCATTTTCGACCAAATGAGGTGCAAACATGGATAATTCTGCAAATGCAAAATCAGTTTGATCCGTGGCATAAAAAAAAGGCATGTTATGTGGTAATTAATGAAATACCTTCATCACATTCCATCATAATTTAAGTAATTTCATTCTCTGATATTCTTTTTTCCCGAATTTGTGACTTTCCATCCTCCTCAATTGCAAATATTGTAACTTGCCATATATTAAGGAAAATAATCTGGTAGAAATTTGAGGATACCCTTCATGTTTTACCCTATTTCTTTACTAGAGCAGTAGAAGAATTTATTTATGAAATAGGATACAAACCATGCATTGCAATACTACACATTGATATCCCTCCTTCAACGCCGCTATCTCTTCGTATCATAAAATAACCATTCTTACCTCAATTAGCTCCCCATTAATTCTTACAAATCTAATATTTTATACCATATTTACTTGTCCCTTCGAAGCTTTATTTCATGAAGCGAATTTACTATTTGATCTATAAAGATTATAATCAAACTCAATAACTTAATCAGTTATAGGCTTTTCCACAACTTCGGGGGGAAAGGATCATATCTCTGACATCATTGAGGCATGCGGTAAAAAGATCTAAGAGGTCGAATACGAGTCTAAAGCCACCAGAGTGTTTAGCAGCTCCCTGTCTACTTCTAAAGGCTCCTCAAAAAAAGTTGCCAAGGCAACCCACAATGCTGTACTTCAGGAGTACAAATACAAAGTCAAATCCCTATGGCCTTATTTTAGCACTTGAACGCAACAGGAAATTACTCATCAGGGTACGTCTGACTTGACAAGGGATTCTCTGAAGTTATCCAATGGGGGCTTAAATTTCTCAAACATAATTCGTCGACTCGTGAGTTTGGGACTGCGATTTGTGGACTTCTCACGCCATCATTGTGGGTTGCTTCTCTTATCGGCTAGTTATTCTCATAGTCTTCCTCTACAGTTGCCGACGAGTTGTGAGTTTCTTGTACTTTTGTAATTATTAGATGTTTCTTTGTTGACATCTACTGAATCTGTAGAAATAACTGCAAATTTTTGCTTTCTCCGCACTGGATCTATTATGGTCCTAATCAGATCTTGGCTTTTATATGATGTTACAATACCTTTTTTTTTATAAAGGGCTTGCTGGCCTTTGTGTCGAAAACTTTCTTAATTCCATATTTGCAGGCATCATGGCATAATCTACTTGAAGCACTGAGATATTGACATCTTTGGGCTCAATATTCTTTATGGTCACTGGGTATCAGTGGTTGTATTCCGTAATATATATATATATATATATATATATATATATAGTATTATTTAATATATAAAAATATAATAAAATAGAACAGAATTTTATATAGATAAATCCGAGTCATTTGAATTCACAAAGTCTCCTTAAAGCAAATTTATTCCCTGACTGGTGCTAAGGATTAAATGAATAATTGCTTCCCAAGATAAAACGGATTTCCAGTTCTTAATTAGAAGCACTTCAAAATTAAGAAAACTACGAACACTTTATGTTATGTACTGAACTGTATGAATTAATGCATGTATGAAAAAAAACAAAAAAAAAACTTACTGCACAATATTATTGCAGAAACGGAACGGGAAACTATTCTGTGCAGAACGGGAAATAAACTGCAGAACGGGAAATACTGCAGAACGAGGTTTCTGTAGAAGGGAACGAACGAGAAAAGCTTCTGTAGAACGGGAAAATTTGTAGAACGGGAAAAGTTATGAAGAACGGGAAATTCAATTATTTCTTTTAGGCGCCCACATCGATTATTTATAGAATAATTCTGCGGTTGGTATGTTACCTTTGGCGCGGTTTATTTCTGTTGGCGCGGTTTATTACCATTGGCAAAACTTGCAAAACTATGTAGTATCATGATAATCATTTTAACAAAATCTAATAAAACATTAAATAAATTTTATCCAAATATATATATATATATATATATATATATATATATATATATATATATATATATATATATATCAGAGCCATGTTTTACTATTCTGATTGGAAAGTGACTTAAGATCAGATGGATGACTACCCCAATCGGACAGATTGAGAACTTGTTTAATATACAACGAATGATAAAGGAGTTTTGATTTATCATTGTTGGCATAAATTGGTTTAATGAAGGCTGACTCAGTTTCAATAAGAATGTCCCTATAGTATACAAGTGACTTATAAGGAGCAGAAGGAAGAAAATGCCATCCAGTAGGAAAATACTGGGTAGCCAGCTGAATGGGGTCATTTTTGGGTTTCATGGTTAACTCAATATGAAATAGGTGCTGATCATAGATCTGGCGATAATCAGACACTGGGTGACTGGATTTAGCTGAAGTAGCTGGAGTTTGACTAGCAAAAATATCAAACGGTTTTGGTTGACTAGCGAGAACCGAAGAATAGGGCTTGGGGACTGTACCAAGCACCTGAAATTTATTATGTGTTTGGGTGACTGGGTGAGGAACGACAGTTCTCTTTGATTGATTAACTGGACCGGCAGAGCGGTCATGACTATGAGAAGAAGAACTTCCTCCTCGAACACTCATTTTGCTGTGATTGTACCTGTGTTAATAAACTCACGAGTGAGAAAATCTGGAACTGAGTTGTTACTTCCTTTAATGTATTCAATATCAAAATCAAAAATGCTCAAAATGGCTTGCCATCTAGCGAATGAGTGCTTAGAGGCAACATTCTCAACATCCTTTTCAAGAATAAATTTTGCTGACTTGCAATCTATCCTAACAAGGAATTTTTGGTTTAATAAATCTCTCTGAAATTTTTTAATACATAAAACTAAAGACAAAATTTCCTTTTTAATAGTACTATATTTTAATTATGTAGGGTTCCATGCGCCAGAATGGAAACGAACAATTTGTTCATCAGAAGTAGGAGTAATTTGTTGTTTGAGTATACCACCGAATCCAATGTCAGAGGCATCGATTTCAATTATTTTGAATGCTAAATCATTTGAGATGCCAAGGCAAGGCAAAACCTTAACATATTTTTTGACTTGTTGGACGACAGAAGTATGAGTGTCAGTCCATGGAGGTGGATTACTTTGTAAGCGCTGAAAGAGAGGCTTACAAATCTTCCTAAGGTCCTTGTAAAACTGGCCAATATAATTGAGCGAGCCAAGGAACCTCTGTAGCTGATTCTTGTCGATAATCTTATCTGGGAACCGGTCGGCGAATTGAATAGCTCTGTCAATTGGCCGCGTGAGTCCATGATAGAGGATTAAACCGAGAAATCTGACCTTGATCAGAAACAGACTACACTTGGAAGGGGAAAGGACAAGACCATTGGTTTTAACTGTTTTGAAGAACGAATTTAAATGTTTAATATGCTCTTCAATAGTCTTGGAGAATACAAGGATGTCGTCAATGTAAACAATATTAAAATGACTGAAAGGATTCAAAATATTGTTAAGAATATTCTGAAATTCACTGGGTGCATTTTTAAGTCCAAATGACTGAACATTCCATTCGTAGTGTCCAAAGGGAGTGGTGAATGCAGTTTTATACCTATCATCTGGATGAATAGAAACTTGCCAGAATCCAGACTTGAGGTCGAATTTACTAAAAATGGTAGAGACACTCAATCTTCCAAGGAGATCATCCTTATTGGGTAAAGGGTACCTAATCCATTCTAAGACTTTGTTTAGTGGTTTATAATTAATGACTAAACGAGGAACTCCTTTTTCTTTCTCAGCTTCATTATTAACATAGAAGGCTGGGCAGGACCAGGGTGATTTACTATGTCTAATTAAACCTTTACTGAGTAGATCATTAATTTCAATTTTGCATAATTCCATTTGTTCATGACTCATTTGAATAGGCCTGGCTTTTGTGGGGATTAAATGTTCTTTAAATTCTTTTGCATAGGGCAATCTAACCGTGTGCTTCTTCCTATGCCAAAAAGCATTGGGAGAGTCAGAACATAAGTTTTTTAACAAATAATCTTTTAATTCTTTTATTTTTTCTTGAACTCTGTTTGTTTTAAGTTGTTCTTCAACTTGTTGGTATTTAATTTCTTCTTTAAGAAACTTTAGGTGAGTAACTTTGCAATTTAGCATATTTACTGATTTAGAAATCGATTCTTCTTGAATAAATTTTAAACCTCTTTCTTTTGGTTTAATAAGAAATTTAAATGTGATTTTCTTACCTAAATGCTCACAACTTAGGCCTTTATTACTAGTAGTAAATGGGTATAATAAATATATAAATGGGAGACCTAGAATAATTTTATCAGTAAGGTTGCGTACTAAGACAAACGAGGTCTTAAAACACATACTGTCCTGACAAATATGTACATTGGGTAATTTATATTTTATTTCCATTTGACTACCGTTGGCTGAATTTAGTTTTTCACTAGTTTTCTTATAATATCTAGTGGGGATAATACCTTCTTGAATACAGTTTAAATCTGCACCAGTATCAACAAGAGCAGGGAGCTGTACAGAGAAAGTTTTATCAATAACTAAATTAATGGATATATACCATTTCTGAATGGTAATATCTTTAATTCTTTTAAGAGAGAGACCTTGGATAAAGAGATCAGAATCTTTAGCACCAGATGACTCTGGTTCTTCCTGACTTTCATTACTAGAAGAAGAATCATTAACTTGTAAATCTGATTTTTTATCGTCAATCTCTTTTCGTAAATTGGAAATATCTAATTTTAAATTAGAAATTTCTTTCTTAAGTTTATTAACTTCTTGATTTAATTCTGGGAGGGTTACCTCGTTAACTGGAGACTTAAACCTTTCAAGGGTTTTATTCAAACTAAAGATGGGCTTTTCTTTTGCTCTAAGGACTTTATCAGTGACCTTTTTATCTTTAGTTAACAAATCTTTTAATTGTTTTAGATACTGAGTTTTTAATTCGGGATCTGTAATTTTACTGATTAAATCAATTAACAAAGAACTTTCTTCTTCATCTTTATTAAGTACATTTATTCTTTTACAACAGGTTTTATTACAATTATCAGCACATATAGTGACTTCATCTGCACTATCAGAATTATTATTAGATGAATTATTACTGGAAGTATCTGGGATATCAGAAGCTTCATCATGGGTGCTACTACTACTGTTATTTTCAATTCTCATTAATTCTAATAATTGTTCGGTATCTTCAGTTGAAATATTTAACTGAGCTAATTTTTGTTTAACTCTACATTCATTTTTATAATGACCTTTCTGTCCACAATTGTGACAAACAATTTTACTCTTATCATAAGTTTTTGATTTTTTGTATGATTTTTTCTTTGATGGTTTAGGTTTATTATAATAAGTATCTTGATTATTAGGTTTATTATTTTTATGATTATACCTTTTCTTACGGTGTTTATGACTTTTATAAGGTTCAATATGTTTATTTTTATGCCTGTGCTTTCTTCTAGAAGGAGCAACAGGTGGTAAATCATATTGTTCACAAAATATTCCTAACTCATATTTAGCTTTATTTTTATCTTTTCTGGCTTGCTTAGCTAATTTAAAATCAATGCACATTTTTAATCCAATTTTTTGAATATGACTAATAATATCACCATAGGTTAAATTATCATAGTCAATGAATCCTAAATCTTTGCTTAATTCTTCTTTAACTTTGTGGGCAAATAAAGATGGTAAACCATTAACGAATTTTTCTTTCCAAAATGGTTTGTTACTGTCATTTCTCATCATAACTCTGGAAGTAAATACATCTTTGTACCATCTAAAATCACTTAGAGTGGGACAAGTAAGATTACTTAATTGATCATGAATTCTCTCTGTAATATTACTAGGGGTTCCAACAAAATGTTTGATTATTGTAAAAATT
Organism: Panax japonicus; assembly: GCA_020205505.1. Lineage (NCBI taxonomy): Eukaryota > Viridiplantae > Streptophyta > Magnoliopsida > Apiales > Araliaceae > Panax > Panax japonicus. The sequence goes on along the minus strand of CM035096.1, from coordinate 73,102,166 downwards.
AATGTGTTAACTCCATCAGGAAGACCAATGCCCAAATCTTCATTAAAAATGGGATTGCCTTCATTATCTCTTTGGATAACATGAATAATGGAAATTCTGATGTCCTCTGTGAGATGTTTTTCCCACCAACTCCTGAGAATACCAGTAAATCCACTAACTAATAATTCAACTATATCAGGTTGAGATAAAGTGTTGAATTTGGTAATATAACTATTTGCTACCATTGACATGTGATTAAGTTTATTAAGAATTTCTTGTTCACTAAATCCGTCAATATTCCATTCATAAATTTTATTGGAGGACACAGAAAACTGTTTATCTAGATTTCTCTCTTCGAACTGTAGATCCGGAGGAGTTGGTCTAGAGCACCAATTTCTGGTAATACTTGTATTTTTGACTGTTAATTTATTTAATTATTCATTGAGGTTGGATATAGATGAATGGTCAGAAGAACTTTCATTATTACCATCAGATTCTACCTGATCGATAACAGCAATAGTTCTACTTGGGCCGGGTTCTGTTTTAAGCTTATTAAATAACTTTTCTATAGATTGGACTAATTCATTATCTTTATTAGGTAAGCTTAAATTATATCTGTTTTCTGGTAACTTGATTAGAGGTTGTTCAATCTTTGAATCAGGTTTCTTAATAATTTTTTCTTCAATTTTTTCTTCAATTCTATCTAATTGTTTACCTACCGTGGCCAAATATTGGTTACTAAAATTTAATTGTTCAATTATTTTTTTTATCATTATTAGTTCCTTCCGGAATTTTGAAGGGACTAGCTATAACTGAAGTATTTTTTACTGGGATTAAAACTGTTTCTAACGGAGGGTGAGTAGAAGACACTTTAGTTTTATCTTCTTTGGTCCACTGGGTTTTACTAATAACGTTATATTTACTTTGATATTGTTCATACCAATCGTAAAAAGTAATATTAATTTCTTCATTTTTAATAAATCTTTTCCATCTATTAACAATCTTATCTCTTTCCTTTTCAGTCGGATGATTAGATCTGAATAGATGTCTTTTTTCTTAATTGAATTTTGAATTAAAATCTTTAACTAAGTTTTCCCAATCCAACACAAAATCTTTTTTAAGGACTCTTAATTGATTATGAATAGGAGCATTAAAATCAGACTGTGTGGGATAGACTGAGGATGCCGGAGAAGAAGAATTTTCATCTTCAACGGTATCATTCTGAGTGTAACAAGGATGACTAACTTGTCCTTGATTAAGGATACATTTAAGTTTGATATCTCTAACCAGAGGATTACCAAGAACCTCAGAATCTCTTCTAGTATGAATAACTGAAGGGGTTGAAGAACTAGAAATATCTTCTATGATGACTGGAGATCTAGTTCGTTCAAAACTAATTTTAACAGTTCCATCCGAAAATTGTTGAATATTTTCAATATTTAACAAATTATTAACTATGGGCTGTTGAGGTAATTCATTTGGCAAAGTCCATTGATTAGGTAAGTTAATATCTTTCCAAAGAATTGTTCTTGGGATCTGGATATTAGCATCACTAGTTGAACTTTGAATTAAAACTGTTTGATCTTTTGGACTTTTATTAAGAGCATGAACGTTTAAGTTTGATTTCATTGTCTTATAATAAATCCTGTAAATCAAAGCAATGAGCTGAGATCCCTCAATCATTTGAGTTATCTCTCCATCAGTTTTAATGTTTAATGATAAAGCTTTAAATAAGTTTTGATCACTAAGGCTTAGAGTAAAATCTGGAAAGCAATTGAAATGTATGGGTCCATTATGCAAACTTGCTTCCATAGCTCCAATAATACTTGGATAATAATTTAAAAATCTAGCATCTCTAAGACAAAGATAAATAGATGAATTTATTCCTTTTCTGTTAAGTGGTTTAACTGCAACTTGGACTAGACCTATGTGAATAAAATTGTAACCTTTCTTTCTATGTTTATTAATGACTTCTGGTGATAATAAACTACAATTTTCGTATTCTTTGTTTATTGCATAAACTCTTTCAACTGTTTTGACATTATAATCAGTTTTAAATTTATCTGAAAAAGTTGACTGATAAATTTCTTTTGGGGATACTCTAGGTATATTCCAGTTGTGTAAAACTTGATTTATATTTTCATAACTATGTTCTTCTTGGTTTACTATGTCCGGAACAGGAGGCAAAGCAGACCTGTTACTAACTGAAGAGCTAGATCTAAATAATCTACTCATCTTAACTGTTTCAAAATAAATTCTTTACACAAGGTTCATTCATGCATACCCCGTTTACCCAAAGTAGACTCATACCTATGTTCTATAACCCGACACTGCTCACACCCTGGAGACTTACAAAGGTTAGACACGAACTAGGTGGACTACAGGTAAGTAAGGTGACTTCAGAACGTTGGTGAAGAAGATAATTTTTGAAATAGTAAAGAGAAGTTTGATTAAAAAGATCTTACTAAACAGTTACCAACAATAAAACATGGCTCTGATACCATTAGGAGGAGTTGGTCTAGAGTACAAATTTCTGGTAATACTTGTATTTTTGACTGTTAATTGATTTAATCAGTAAAATTACAGATCCCGAATTAAAAACTCAGTATCTAAAATAATTAAAAGATTTGTTAACTAAAGATAAAAAGGTCACTGATAAAGTCCTTAGAGCAAAAGAAAAGCCCATCTTTAGTTTGAATAAAACCCTTGAAAGGTTTAAGTCTCCAGTTAACGAGGTAACCCTTCCAGAATTAAATCAAGAAGTTAATAAACTTAAGAAAGAAATTTCTAATTTAAAATTAGATATTTCCAATTTACGAAAAGAGATTGACGATAAAAAATCAGATTTACAAGTTAATGATTCTTCTTCTAGTAATAAAAGTCAGGAAGAACCAGAGTCATCTGGTGCTAAAGATTCTGATCTCTTTATCCAAGGTCTCTCTCTTAAAAGAATTAAAGATATTACCATTCAGAAATGGTATATATCCATTAATTTAGTTATTGATAAAACTTTCTCTGTACAGCTCCCTGCTCTTGTTGATACTGGTGCAGATTTAAACTGTATTCTAGAAGGTATTATCCCCACTAGATATTATAAGAAAACTAGTGAAAAACTAAATTCAGCCAACGGTAGTCAAATGGAAATAAAATATAAATTACCCAATGTACATATTTGTCAGGACAGTATGTGTTTTAAGACCTCGTTTGTCTTAGTACGCAACCTTACTGATAAAATTATTCTAGGTCTCCCATTTATATATTTATTATACCCATTTACTACTAGTAATAAAGGCCTAAGTTGTGAGCATTTAGGTAAGAAAATCACATTTAAATTTCTTATTAAACCAAAAGAAAGAGATTTAAAATTTATTCAAGAAGAATCGATTTCTAAATCAGTAAATATGCTAAATTGCAAAGTTACTCACCTAAAGTTTCTTAAAGAAGAAATTAAATACCAACAAGTTGAAGAACAACTTAAAACAAACAGAGTTCAAGAAAAAATAAAAGAATTAAAAGATTATTTGTTAAAAAACTTATGTTCTGACTCTCCCAATGCTTTTTGGCATAGGAAGAAGCACACGGTTAGATTGCCCTATGCAAAAGAATTTAAAGAACATTTAATCCCCACAAAAGCCAGGCCTATTCAAATGAGTCATGAACAAATGGAATTATGCAAAATTGAAATTAATGATCTACTCAGTAAAGGTTTAATTAGACATAGTAAATCACCCTGGTCCTGCCCAGCCTTCTATGTTAATAATGAAGCTAAGAAAGAAAGAAGAGTTCCTCGTTTAGTCATTAATTATAAACCACTAAACAAAGTCTTAGAATGGATTAGGTACCCTTTACCCAATAAGGATGATCTCCTTGGAAGATTGAGTGTCTCTACCATTTTTAGTAAATTTGACCTCAAGTCTGGATTCTGGCAAGTTACTATTCATCCAGATGATAGGTATAAAACTGTATTCACCACTCCCTTTGGACACTACGAATGGAATGTTCAGTCATTTGGACTTAAAAATGCACCCAGTGAATTTCAGAATATTCTTAACAATATTTTGAATCCTTTCAGTCATTTTATTATTGTTTACATTGACGACATCCTTGTATTCTCCAAGACTATTGAAGAGCATATTAAACATTTAAATTCGTTCTTCAAAACAGTTAAAACCAATGGTCTTGTCCTTTCCCCTTCCAAGTGTAGTCTGTTTTTGACCAAGGTCAGATTTCTCGGTTTAATCCTCTATCATGGACTCACGCGGCCAATTGACAGATCTATTCAATTCGCCGACCGGTTCCCAGATAAGATTACCGACAAGAATCAGCTACAGAGGTTCCTTGGCTCGCTCAATTATATTGGCCAGTTTTACAAGGACCTTAGGAAGATTTGTAAGCCTCTCTTTCAGCGCTTACAAAGTAATCCACCTCCATGGACTGACATTCATACTTCTGTCGTCCAACAAGTCAAAAAATATGTTAAGGTTTTGCATTGCCTTGGCATCTCAAATGATTCAGCCTTCAAAATAATTGAAACCGATGCCTCTGACATTGGATTCGGTGGTATACTCAAACAACAAATTACTCCTACTTCTGATGAACAAATTGTTCGTTTCCATTCTGGCGCATGGAACCCTACACAATTAAAATATAGTACTATTAAAAAAGAAATTTTGTCTTTAGTTTTATGTATTAAAAAATTTCAGAGAGATTTATTAAACCAAAAATTCCTTGTTAGGATAGATTGCAAGTCAGCAAAATTTATTCTTGAAAAGGATGTTGAGAATGTTGCCTCTAAGCACTCATTCGCTAGATGGCAAGCCATTTTGAGCATTTTTGATTTTGATATTGAATACATTAAAGGAAGTAACAACTCAGTTCCAGATTTTCTCACTCGTGAGTTTATTAACACAGGTACAATCACAGCAAAATGAGTGTTCGAGGACGAAGTTCTTCTTCTCATAGTCATGACCGCTCTGCCGGTCCAGTTAATCAATCAAAGGGAACTGTCGTTCCTCACCCAGTCACCCAAACACATAATAAATTTCAGGTGCTTGGTACAGTCCCCAAGCCCTATTCTTCGGTTCTCGCTAGTCAACCAAAACCGTTTGATATTTTTGCTAGTCAAACTCTAGCTACTTCAGCTAAATCCAGTCACCCAGTGTCTGATTATCGCCAGATCTATGATCAGCACCTATTTCATATTGAGTTAACCATGAAACCCAAAAATGACCCCATTCAGCTGGCTACCCAGTATTTTCCCACTGGATGGCATTTTCTTCCTTCTGCTCCTTATAAGTCACTTGTATACTATAGGGACATTCTTATTGAAACTGAGTCAGCCTTCATTAAACCAATTTATGCCAACAATGATAAATCAAAACTCCTTTATCATTCGTTGTATATTAAACAAGTTCTCAATCTGTCCGATTGGGGTAGTCATCCATCTGATCTTAAGTCACTTTCCAATCAGAATAGCTCTTTCTGCTATTATGATTACATTGAAGCATGGAACAAAATCATGCTTCATCAAAATGAAGATCATAGTCATTCGTGGTTTTTTCAGTTTGACCACAAATTCAAGAGTCAATTCCCCAAATGGTTCATTCTTTGGTGGACAAGGTATGGTTTATGACCTGACATTTTTCCTAAACCTCTCCTTGCCCAGTTAGAACATTTTGTGAATCATAGTAATTTCCATCCTAAATATGAGGAAATTCCTGTCTTCCTTATATTTTGTAGTAAAAATAAAATCCCTTGGATTCTAAAATGGCAATATATCATTTTAGCTCCCCAAGAAGTTACTGTATTTTACCCCCCATCTTCCATTGGAGTTCGAACGAAACAGACTTATCTATCTCCCATTTCTCATGTCTCTCGCCGTTTTTCATCAAATGGTGGGATAAATTCGGTGTTGATAGGATAGTTGGTCAAGTTCAAAAAGAATTTCCGCCTTCTCTCCCATTAACTCCTCCCCCAGTCATCACAGCTCCTCTTGCCGTTGCTTCTTCCAGTAAATCAGTCACTAAAACAGATGATTCATCAAAAGAAAAATCAGTTGTTCCTAGCTCTGAAGTTTTTAGTTATTCAACCTCTCAGTTAAAACATCTTGCTGATGCTATACAGGCAAGACTAGATCAGTTACAAGAAGAGTCAGAAAAAGCTTCTTCTCATGCCAGAGGAGGAGAAAATTCAGAAAATTCCAGTCAAAACCTTGAAGACGAAGATGATTGTGACCCCTATGGCACGGTCGCTCTTCAGAATGCTCAAGATCCATTTTCTTGAGACCAGTAGTAATCAATCAAAGTATGATGCGACATCGTCTCTGATTCAGTCAGCCAGCACCTGCTCCAGCAGCCTCAGTCACCTGCTTCGGCAGCCTCAGTCACCTGCTCCGGCAGCCTCAGTCACCTGCTCCGGCAGCCTCAGTTATCTGCCACAACAGCATAGTCAGCGGCATCTCCAGACAGTAGCGTCCAGTCAAGCATCTGGCCCCACGGCCGCATTTGTCAAAAGTTAACACCAGCTTTTCCACCGAAATATGATGAGTCAAAAGTTTGTCGGCCATCTGGTCTAAAGTTAATAATGCGTCTGTATTTAGTCAAAAGTTAGTATTGTTCATCAATAGTTACTTGTCTGTAATTTGAATTTCATTTACATTTACATTTGTAATAGTTCTTTTCCTTATTCTATAAAAGGAAGCAGAACTCAGTTAGCAAACCAGATTTTGAAAGACTCAGAGTTCCTTCTCTGACGAATCTTTAACCTCAACCACTGTTTAGCCTACCTAGCCCCTCTTCATCTAATGTTCTTATTTGAGTAAATTGTAAGTCAATTATAATCTTCTGTATTCGTAAATATTTAAGTTATCGTAAATAAAATTGTTTTTATTTAGTTTTTTGAATTGTGTATGTATGCGCATCTCTGTTCTTCTTCACTCCTTCTCATTCCGTCATTCCGCCTCCTAATGGTATCAGAGCCATGTTTTATTGTTGGTAACTGTTTAGTAAGATCTTTTTAATCAAACTTCTCTTTACTATTTCAAAAATTATCTTCTTCACCAACGTTCTGAAGTCACCTTACTTACTTGTAGTCCACCTAATTCGTGTCTAACCTTTGTAAGTCTCCAGGGTGTGAGCAGTGTCGGGTTATAGAACATATGTATGAGTCTACTTTGGGTAAACGGGGTATGCATGAATGAACCTTGTGTAAAGAATTTATTTTGAAACAGTTAAGATGAGTAGATTATTTAGATCTAGCTCTTCAGTTAGTAACAGGTCTGCTTTGCCTCCTGTTCCGGACATAGTAAACCAAGAAGAACATAGTTATGAAAATATAAATCAAGTTTTACACAACTGGAATATACCTAGAGTATCCCCAAAAGAAATTTATCAGTCAACTTTTTCAGATAAATTTAAAACTGATTATAATGTCAAAACAGTTGAAAGAGTTTATGCAATAAACAAAGAATACGAAAATTGTAGTTTATTATCACCAGAAGTCATTAATAAACATAGAAAGAAAGGTTACAATTTTATTCACATAGGTCTAGTCCAAGTTGCAGTTAAACCACTTAACAGAAAAGGAATAAATTCATCTATTTATCTTTGTCTTAGAGATGCTAGATTTTTAAATTATTATCCAAGTATTATTGGAGCTATGGAAGCGAGTTTGCATAATGGACCCATATATTTCAATTGCTTTCCAGATTTTACTCTAAGCCTTAGTGATCAAAACTTATTTAAAGCTTTATCATTAAACATTAAAACTGATAGAGAGATAACTCAAATGATTGAGGGATCTCAGCCCATTGCTTTGATTTACAGGATTTATTATAAGACAATGAAATCAAACTTAAACGTTCATGCTCTTAATAAAAGTCCAAAAGATCAAACAGTTTTAATTCAAAGTTCAACTAGTGATGCTAATATCCAGATCCCAAGAACTATTCTTTGGAAAGATATTAACTTACCTAATCAATGGACTTTGCCAAATGAATTACCTCAACAGCCCATAGTTAATAATTTGTTAAATATTGAAAATATTCAACAATTTTCGGATGGAACTGTTAAAATTAGTTTTGAACGAACTAGATCTCCAGTCATCATAGAAGATATTTCTAGTTCTTCAACCCCTTCAGTTATTCATAATAAAAGAGATTCTGAGGTTCTTGGTAATCCTCTGGTTAGAGATATCAAACTTAAAGGTATCCTTAATCAAGGACAAGTTAGTCATCCTTGTTACACTCAGAATGATACCGTTGAAGATGAAAATTCTTCTTCTCCGGCATCCTCAGTCTATCCCACACAGTCTGATTTTAATGCTCCTATTCATAATCAATTAAGAGTCCTTAAAAAAGATTTTGTGTTGGATTGGGAAAACTTAGTTAAAGATTTTAATTCAAAATTCAATAAAGAAAAAAGACATCTATTCAGATCTAATCATCCGACTGAAAAGGAAAGAGATAAGATTGTTAATAGATGGAAAAAATTTATTAAAAATGAAGAAATTAATATTACTTTTTACGATTGGTATGAACAATATCAAAGTAAATATAACGTTATTAGTAAAACCCAGTGGACCAAAGAAGATAAAACTAAAGTGTCTTCTACTCACCCTCCGTTAGAAACAGTTTTAATCCCTGTAAAAAATACTTCAGTTATAGCTAGTCCCTTCAAAATTCCGGAAGGAACTAATAATGATAAAAAAATAATTGAACAATTAAATTTTAGTAACCAATATTTGGCCACGGTAGGTAAACAATTAGATAGAATTGAAGAAAAATTTGAAGAAAAAATTATTAAGAAACCTGATTCAAAGATTGAACAACCTCTAATCAAGTTACCAGAAAACAGATATAATTTAAGCTTACCTAATAAAGATAATGAATTAGTCCAATCTATAGAAAAGTTATTTAATAAGCTTAAAACAGAACCCGGCCCAAGTGGAACTATTGCTTTTATCGATCAGGTAGAATCTGATGGTAATAATGAAAGTTCTTCTGACCATTCATCTATATCCAACCTCAATGAACAATTAAATAAATTAACAGTCAAAAATACAAGTATTACCAGAAATTGGTACTCTAGACCAACTCCTCCGAATCTACAGTTCGAAGAGAGAAATCTAGATAAACAGTTTTCTGTGTCCTCCAATAAAATTTATGAATGGAATATTGACGGATTTAGTGAACAAGAAATTCTTAATAAACTTAATCACATGTCAATGGTAGCAAATAGTTATATTACCAAATTCAACACTTTATCTCAACCTGATATAGTTGAATTATTAGTTAGTGGATTTACTGGTATTCTCAGGAGTTGGTGGGAAAAACATCTCACAGAGGACATCAGAATTTCCATTATTCATGCTATCCAAAGAGATAATGAAGGCAATCCCATTTTTAATGAAGATTTGGGCATTGGTCTTCCTGATGGAGTTAACACATTAATTTTTACAATAATCAAACATTTTGTTGGAACCCCTAGTAATATTACAGAGAGAATTCATGATCAATTAAGTAATCTTACTTGTCCCACTCTAAGTGATTTTAGATGGTACAAAGATGTATTTACTTCCAGAGTTATGATGAGAAATGACAGTAACAAACCATTTTGGAAAGAAAAATTCGTTAATGGTTTATCATCTTTATTTGCCCACAAAGTTAGAGAAGAATTAAGCAAAGATTTAGGATTCATTGACTATGATAATTTAACCTATGGTGATATTATTAGTCATATTCAAAAAATTGGATTAAAAATGTGCATTGATTTTAAATTAGCTAAGCAAGTCAGAAAAGATAAAAATAAAGCTAAATATGAGTTAGGAACATTTTGTGAACAATATGGTTTACCACCTGTTGCTCCTTCTAGAAGAAAGCACAGGCATAAAAATAAACATATTGAACCTTATAAAAGTCATAAACACCGTAAGAAAAGGTATAATCATAAAAATAATAAACCTAATAATCAAGATACTTATTATAATAAACATAAACCATCAAAGAAAAAATCATACAAAAAATCAAAAACTTATGATAAGAGTAAAATTGTTTGTCACAATTGTGGACAGAAAGGTCATTATAAAAATGAATGTAGAGTTAAACAAAAATTAGCTCAGTTAAATATTTCAACTGAAGATACCGAACAATTATTAGAATTAATGAGAATTGAAAATAACAGTATTTTATTTCCATTTGACTACCGTTGGCTGAATTTAGTTTTTTACTAGTTTTCTTATAATATCTAGTGGGGATAATACCTTCTTGAATACAGTTTAAATCTGCACCAGTATCAACAAGAGTAGGGAGTTGTACATAGAAAGTTTTATCAATAACTAAATTAATGGATATATACCATTTCTGAATGGTAATATCTTTAATTCTTTTAAGAGAGAGACCTTGGATAAAGAGATCAGAATCTTTAGCACCAGATGACTCTGGTTCTTCCTGACTTTCATTACTAGAAGAAGAATCATTAACTTGTAAATCTGATTTTTTATCGTCATTCTCTTTTCGTAAATTGGAAATATCTAATTTTAAATTAGAAATTTCTTTCTTAAGTTTATTAACTTCTTGATTTAATTCTGGGAGGGTTACCTCTTTAACTGGAGACTTAAACCTTTCAAGGGTTTTATTCAAACTAAAGATGGGCTTTTCTTTTGCTCTAAGGACTTTATCAGTGACCTTTTTATCTTTAGTTAACAAATCTTTTAATTGTTTTAGTTATTTGAGTAATGGTGCCTGTTTGTAAGTCTCCAGGGTGGGAGCAGTGAATGGCCAAAGGGAATCCTTAGATCTACGGGTATGAGTTTAAGGTAAGTAAGGCTTTCTAAGTAGACCTTCAAGAAAAAGAATTTTTGTTTAAACAGTTAACAAATTTGAGTCTTCTATTTAGATCGATTTCGCTGATAGATCAGGACCAATCGAGTGATCCTTTATTTCAGATTTCAGTCTGATTTGTTTTTAAACAAAAATCTTTTACAAAACTTAAAAAGTTTTGAAGATATGACCAATTTTTCGGTGAAAAAATTTTCTCCTCCTTCTTTTTATAAACAAAATTTTTGTGGGTGATAGAGGTTAACTTCCTGGATATTTTTTTTGAGGCCGAAGAGTATGGGGATGGTGACTCGTCGGAGAAGACGATCAACAGCACCACCGGCGACCAACAGGAGACGGACCAGTAAACGAAGAAGACGCCAGAGGCATCTTCAGTCACCGACAGGTGATGGCCCACGCCATCATCAGCTTTTGCTTTAATCAATAAAAGCAAAAGTCTTTTACTTTAGTAAATGTAAAAGTAAAAGTAAAAGAATAAAACTTTTTGCTTTTACTTAAGTTAAATGTTTTTAACTTTACCCAATGTAAAAGTAAATGTAAAATGTTTCTTACGTTTTACTTTTACTTAAGTAAATTACTTTTACTTCAGTTAATGTAATAGTGAATCCTGCGTGATTCAATAGTAATTTACTTTTCAATTTTCTATTTAAACAACTCAAAGTGTTTAGAGTTGTTTAGGTTTTGAAAAAACCTCATCAGAGCTTCTCTTACTAGAAAGCTCTTCCGAGGTCCTCTCCCTTCTCTCTAGAGTTAGCGGGAGACGAAGCTTTCAGCTTCGATCTTCTTAGTCAGAAGATGAAGACGAAGTCCTTCAACACTTCGTTCTTCCCTCTCAAACATTTAGTCTAGGATATACTGTAATCCCTTCATAAATGTTTATAAATAAAAGAAAGAGATTACGTTTACCGATTCACCGGTCATCTTCTTAATCTTTTCTTTTCTGTCTAAGTTTTCTTTTAAAAACTTCATCTTCGCTATCATATGGTATCAGAGCCACACGGTTGGTTCTTGATGCTATCGGTGGTCTTCGATTATAAACAGTTTGATCCGTGGACTTAAATGTTTCTTCAAACTTTTATTTTTCTTGCTCTGCTTTTACAAGTCCCGACCTTCGCCGTAAAACACCCAAGATCGCCTTAAGTCCCGATTAGTACCTGTTTATAAGTCTCCAGGGTGGGAGCAGTGAATGGCCAAAGGGAATCCTTAGATCTACGGGTATGAGTTTAAGGCAAGTAAGGCTTTCTAAGTAGACCTTCAAGAAAAAGAATTTTTGTTTAAACAGTTAACAAATTTGAGTCTTCTGTTTAGATCGATTTCTCTGATAGATCAGGACCAATCGAGTGATCCTTTGTTTCAGATTTCAGTTTGATTTGTTTTTAAACAAAAATCTTTTACAAAACTTAAAAAGTTTTGAAGATCTGACCAATTTTTCGGTGAAAAAATTTTCTCCTCCTTTTTGTAAACAAAATTTTTGGGGGTGATAGGGGTTAACTTCCTGGATATTTTTTTTGAGGCCGAAGAGTATGGGGATGGTGACTCGTCGGAGAAGACGATCAACAGCACCACCGACGACCAACAGGAGACGGACCAGTAAACGAAGAAGACGCCAGAGGCATCTTCAGTCACCGACAGGTGATGGCCCACGCCATCATCAGCTTTTGCTTTAATCAATAAAAGCAAAAGTCTTTTACTTTAGTAAATGTAAAAGTAAAAGTAAAAGAATAAAACTTTTTGCTTTTACTTAAGTTAAATGTTTTTAACTTTACCCAATGTAAAAGTAAATGTAAAATATTTCTTACGTTTTACTTTTACTTAAGTAAATTACTTTTACTTCAGTTAATGTAATAGTGAATCCTGCGTGATTCAATAGTAATTTACTTTTCAGTTTTCTATTTAAACAACTCAAAGTGTTTAGATTTGTTTAGGTTTTGAAAAAACCTCATCAGAGCTTCTCTCACTAGAAAGCTCTTCCGAGGTCCTCTCCCTTCTCTCTAGAGTTAGCCGGAGACGAAGCTTTCAGCTTCGATCTTCTTAGTCAGAAGATGAAGACGAAGTCCTTCAACACTTCGTTCTTCCCTCTCAAACATTTAGTCTAGGATATACTGTAATCCCTTCCTAAATGTTTATAAATAAAAGAAAGAGATTACGTTTACCGATTCACCGGTCATCTTCTTAATCTTTTCTTTTCTGTCTAAGTTTTCTTTTAAAAACTTCATCGTCGCTGTCATACAGGGAGCTGTACAGAGAAAGTTTTATCAATAACTAAATTAATGGATATATACCATTTCTAGTATGGGGATGGTGACTCGTCGGAGAAGACGATCAACAGCACCACCGGCGACCAACAGGAGACGGACCAGTAAACGAAGAAGACGCCAGAGACATCTTCAGTCACCGACAGGTGATGGCCCACGCCATCATCAGCTTTTGCTTTAATCAATAAAAGCAAAAGTCTTTTACTTTAGTAAATATAAAAGTAAAAGTAAAAGAATAAAACTTTTTGCTTTTACTTAAGTTAAATATTTTTAACTTTACCCAATGTAAAAGTAAATGTAAAATGTTTCTTACTCAATACGAAATAGGTGCTGATCATAGATCCGGCGATAATCAGACACTGGGTGACTGGATTTAGCTGAAGTAGCTGGAGTTTGACTAGTAAAAATATCAAACGGTTTTGGTTGACTAGCGAGAACCGAAGAATAGGGCTTGGGGACTGTACCAAGCACCTGCAATTTATTATGTGTTTGGGTGACTGGGTGAGGAACGACAGTTCCCTTTGATTGATTAACTAGACTGGCAGAGCGGTCATGACTATGAGAAGAAGAACTTCCTCCTCGAACACTCATTTTGCTGTGATTGTACCTGTGTTAATAAACTCACGAGTGAGAAAATCTGGAACTGAGTTGTTACTTCCTTTAATGTATTCAATATCAAAATCAAAAATGCTAAAAATGGCTTGCCATCTAGCGAATGAGTGCTTAGAGGCAACATTCTCAATGAATGTAGAGTTAAACAAAAATTAACTCAGTTAAATATTTCAACTGAAGATACCGAACAATTATTAGAATTAATGAGAATTGAAAATAACAGTAGTAGTAGCACTCATGATGAAGCTTCTGATATCCCAGATACTTCCAGTAATAATTAAAAGATTTGTTAACTAAAGATAAAAAGGTCACTGATAAAGTCCTTAGAGCAAAAGAAAAGCCCATCTTTAGTTTGAATAAAACCCTTGAAAGGTTTAAGTCTCCAGTTAAAGAGGTAACCCTCCCAGAATTAAATCAAGAAGTTAATAAACTTAAGAAAGAAATTTCTAATTTAAAATTAGATATTTCCAATTTACGAAAAGAGATTGACGATAAAAAATCAGATTTACAAGTTAATGATTCTTCTTCTAGTAATGAAAGTCAGGAAGAACCAGAGTCATCTGGTGCTAAAGATTCTGATCTCTTTATCCAAGGTCTCTCTCTTAAAAGAATTAAAGATATTACCATTCAGAAATTGTATATATCCATTAATTTAGTTATTGATAAAACTTTCTCTGTACAGCTCCCTGCTCTTGTTGATACTGGTGAAGATTTAAACTGTATTCAAGAAGGTATTATCCCCACTAGATATTATAAGAAAACTAGTGAAAAACTAAATTCAGCCAACGGTAGTCAAATGGAAATAAAATATAAATTACCCAATGTACATATTTGTCAGGACAGTATGTGTTTTAAGACCTCGTTTGTCTTAGTACGCAACCTTACTGATAAAATTATTCTAGGTCTCCCATTTATATATTTATTATACCCATTTACTACTAGTAATAAAGGCCTAAGTTGTGAGCATTTAGGTAAGAAAATCACATTTAAATTTCTTATTAAACCAAAAGAAAGAGATTTAAAATTTATTCAAGAAGAATCAATTTCTAAATCAGTAAATATGCTAAATTGCAAAGTTACTCACCTAAAGTTTCTTAAAGAAGAAATTAAATACCAACAAGTTGAAGAACAACTTAAAACAAACAGAGTTCAAGAAAAAATAAAAGAATTAAAAGATTATTTGTTAAAAAACTTATGTTCTGACTCTCCCAATGCTTTTTGGCATAGGAAGAAGCACACGGTTAGATTGCCCTATACAAAAGAATTTAAAGAACATTTAATCCCCACAAAAGCCAGGCCTATTCAAATGAGTCATGAACAAATGGAATTATGCAAAATTGAAATTAATGATCTACTCAGTAAAGGTTTAATTAGACATAGTAAATCACCCTGGTCCTGCCCAGCCTTCTATGTTAATAATGAAGCTGAGAAAGAAAGAAGAGTTCCTCGTTTAGTCATTAATTATAAACCACTAAACAAAGTCTTAGAATGGATTAGGTACCCTTTACCCAATAAGGATGATCTCCTTGGAAGATTGAGTGTCTCTACCATTTTTAGTAAATTTGACCTCAAGTCTGGATTCTGGCAAGTTGCTATTCATCCAGATGATAGGTATAAAACTGCATTCACCACTCCCTTTGGACACTACGAATGGAATGTTCAGTCATTTGGACTTAAAAATGCACCTAGTGAATTTCAGAATATTCTTAACAATATTTTGAATCCTTTCAGTCATTTTATTATTGTTTACATTGACGACATCCTTGTATTCTCCAAGACTATTGAAGAGCATATTAAACATTTAAATTCGTTCTTCAAAACAGTTAAAACCAATGGTCTTGTCCTTTCCCCTTCCAAGTGTAGTCTGTTTCTGACCAAGGTCAGATTTCTCGGTTTAATCCTCTATCATGGACTCACGCGGCCAATTGACAGAGCTATTCAATTCGCCGACCGGTTCCCAGATAAGATTACCGACAAGAATCAGGTACAGAGGTTCCTTGGCTCGCTCAATTATATTGGCCAGTTTTACAAGGACCTTAGGAAGATTTGTAAGCCTCTCTTTCAGCACTTACAAAGTAATCCACCTCCATGGACTGACACTCATACTTCTGTCGTCCAACAAGTCAAAAAATATGTTAAGGTTTTGCCTTGCCTTGGCATCTCAAATGATTTAGCATTCAAAATAATTGAAATCGATGCCTCTGACATTGGATTCGGTGGTATACTCAAACAACAAATTACTCCTACTTCTGATGAACAAATTGTTCGTTTCCATTCTGGCGCATGGAACCCTACACAATTAAAATATAGTACTATTAAAAAGGAAATTTTGTCTTTAGTTTTATGTATTAAAAAATTTCAGAGAGATTTATTAAACCAAAAATTCCTTGTTAGGATAGATTGCAAGTCAGCAAAATTTATTCTTGAAAAGGATGTTGAGAATGTTGCCTCTAAGCACTCATTCGCTAGATGGCAAGCCATTTTGAGCATTTTTGATTTTGATATTGAATACATTAAAGGAAGTAACAACTCAGTTCCAGATTTTCTCACTCGTGAGTTTATTAACACAGGTACAATCACAGCAAAATGAGTGTTCGAGGAGGAAGTTCTTCTTCTCATAGTCATGACCGCTCTGCCGGTCCAGTTAATCAATCAAAGAGAACTGTCGTTCCTCACCCAGTCACCCAAACACATAATAAATTTCAGGTGCTTGGTACAGTCCCCAAGCCCTATTCTTCGGTTCTCGCTAGTCAACCAAAACCGTTTGATATTTTTGCTAGTCAAACTCCAGCTACTTCAGCTAAATCCAGTCACCCAGTGTCTGATTATCGCCAGATCTATGATCAGCACCTATTTCATATTGAGTTAACCATGAAACCCAAAAATGACCCCATTCAGCTGGCTACCCAGTATTTTCCTACTGGATGGCATTTTCTTCCTTCTGCTCCTTATAAGTCACTTGTATACTATAGGGACATTCTTATTGAAAATGAGTTAGCCTTCATTAAACCAATTTATGATTACATTGAAGCATGGAACAAAATCATGCTTCATCAAAATGAAGATCATAGTCATTCGTGGTTTTTTCAGTTTGACCACAAATTCAAGAGTCAATTCCCCAAATGGTTCATTCTTTGGTGGACAAGGTATGGTTTATGACCTGACATTTTTCCTAAACCTCTCCTTGCCCAGTTAGAACATTTTGTGAATCATAGTAATTTCCATCCTAAATATGAGGAAATTCCTGTCTTCCTTATATTTTGTAGTAAAAATAAAATCCCTTGGATTCTAAAATGGCAATATATGATTTTAGCTCCCCAAGAAGTTACTGTATTTTACCCCCCATCTTCCATTGGAGTTCGAACGAAACAGACTTATCTATCTCCCATTTCTCATGTCTCTCGCCGTTTTATCATCAAATGGCGGGATAAATTCGGTGTTGATAGGATAGTTGGTCAAGTTCAAAAAGAATTTCCGCCTTCTCTCCCATTAACTCCTCCCCCAGTCATCACGGCTCCTCTTGCCGTTGCTTCTTCCAGTAAATCGGTCACTAAAACAGCTGATTCATCAAAAGAAAAATCAGTTGTTCCTAGCTCTGAAGTTTCTAGTTATTCAACCTCTCAGTTAAAACATCTTGCTGATGCTATCCAGGCAAGACTAGATCAGTTACAAGAAGAATCAGAAAAAGCTTCTTCTCATGCCAGAGGAGGAGAAAATTCAAAAAATTCCAGTCAAAACCTTGAAGACGAAGATGATTGTGACCCCTATGGCACGGTCGCTCTTCAGGATGCTCAAGATCCATTTTCTTGAGACCAGTAGTAATCAATCAAAGTGTGATGCGACATCGTCTCTGATTCAGTCAGCCAGCACCTGCTCCAGCAGCCTCAGTCACCTGCTCTGGCAGCCTCAGTCACCTGCTTCGGCAGCCTCAGTTATCTGCCACAACAGCATAGTCAGCGGCATCTCCAGACAGTAGCGTCCAGTCAAGCATCTGGCCCCACGGTCGCATTTGTCAAAAGTTAACACCAGCTTTTCCACCGAAATATGATGAGTCAAAAGTTTGTCAGCCATCTGGTCTAAAGTTAATAATGTGTCTGTATTTAGTCAAAAGTTAGTATTGTTCATCAATAGTTACTTGTCTGTAATTTGAATTTCATTTGTATTTCATTTACATTTATATTTGTAATAATTCTTTTCCTTATTCTATAAAAGGAAGCAGAACTCAGTTAGCAAACCAGATTTTGAAAGACTCAGAGTTCCTTCTCTGACGAATCTTTAACCTCAACCGCTGTTTAGCCTACCTAGCCCGTCTTCATCTAATGTTCTTATTTGAGTAAATTGTAAGTCAATTATAATCTTCTGTATTCGTAAATATTTAAGTTATCGTAAATAAAATTGTTTTTATTTAGTAAACTTGTCCTAGAAATATATATATATATATATATATATATATATATATATATATATATATATATATATCATGACCCATCCACACCCACCCCCCGCCCGAGTCCGAACAGACTGCGGCGGCGGCGGAGCGCGCGTGTGGGTTTGAACCATGCCTTGGATAGGTCCTCTCCCTTCTACAAAAGTGGGGTGCCCCTTGGGGCCCTTTCCATTGAGCAAACATTCCATATATATATGTTCTTTATTTTCCCTCTAATGCCCTATGTGGGACTTTTGCAATTTACAACATTTTAAATAGGTGACTTTGGACTCAATTTTCTCATTCAATTCTTAATGGATTTGATCACATAAATATATCATGTTATACTCCTCGCGGAGGAAAACGCATTAGTGCATGGACCCGACATTTTTGGAGTGTGGGTCCAAAATTAAATTAAGCCTCAAAATACTTTAATATTTATCATTGTCAAACCCATTTCCAACAATCCCCCACATGAATGTAAAATTGGCTTTACAACATGGAAAATAAAATAAAAATGTTATGAATATGCAGACTCTAGTTCAGAACATGAGAAAATATATTTCATCAGGTTAAATAGCCTAGTGGCTTTGAACTTACCACAACAAAATCTATCGGATTTACTTGACTAATCAGTAGACTTGATGTCTTTGAACTGTCAGCTTTTCGTGTAAACCAAGATAATAGAATTCACAAAAAATTTCTTCAAACATAGTTGGTTCTCATATTTGTGTTCATTTTGACCTTGAAACACCTCTTAGTTTCGTGAGTATATTAGAGAATTTAGCCTTCAAATTCTCATAGAAGTGGCTCCCTTCTTACTCACATAGGTGACTTCTATAAAGAGTATCATGCAATACTCCACTTGAACGCTTTTTCAAGATATAAAAATTATTAAAAGCGTAACTTATCCTGATTCTCGCGGCAGATATGCACTGTCTTATCATAGGAATGTTTAGGAGTAAATATCTCTTCAGTGCTTTACTAAGTACTACATAGTTCGGTTTACCCATTGAACCTAGATCTTGGGATCTCCAGTCAACTAGGTTGGGTTTCCACTATGACGACTTTTAATTAAATAATAGGCTTTAAACCCATTCCCTTCGATGAACTTTCCACTTGCTCTCTAGTTAAACATTTCGTAAGCGGATCAGCAATATTATCTTTTGACCTTACTTAATCAATTGAGATAATTCTATTTGAGAGCAATTGTCTAACGGTATTATGTCTTTGTCGTATATGGCGTGACTTACCGTTATATAGATGATTATGTGCTCTTCCAATTGCTGATTGGCTATCACAGTGTATGCATATAGCTGGCACATGTTTTGACCAATTTGGAATATCCTCTAAGAAATTACGAAGCCATTTTGCTTCTTCTCCAGCTTTTACTAAAGCAATGAATTCTGATTCCATTGTTGACCTTGCAATACATGTTTGTTTTGAGGATTTCCAAGATACCGCTGCACTACCAAGTGTAAAAACATATCCATTTGTGGATTTTAAATCTTTATTATTAGATATCCAATTAGCATAAGTATATCCTTCCAATACTGCTGGATATCTTGTATAGTGCAATCCATAGTTTTGAGTATGTTTTAAATATCCCAAAACTCTCAAAGTAACTTTCCAGTGATCTTTACCTCGATTATTTGTATACCTACTTAGCTTACTTACTGAATAAGCTATATCCGGTCTAGTACAGTTCATGACATAAATTAAACTGCCTATTATACGAGAATATTGTAGTTGAGATATGCTATTACCTCCATTTTTGGATAAATGAAGATTTATATCAACTGGGGTCTTATTTAGAATTATATTATACTTATTAATTTTTTTAAGTATTTTCTCAATATAATGAGTTTGAGATAATATAATTCCATCAGATGTTCTAGAAATCTTGATTCCTAATATTATATCAGCAACCCCTAAATCTTTCATATCAAATCTATTTTCCAACATACGTTTGGTAGAGTTGATAACTTTATTGTTGTTACCCATGATTAACATATAATCCACATAAAGACAAACAATGACATATTCTTTTTGAGTGCTTTTGACATAAACACATTTGTCACACTCATTGATTTTAAAACCATTTGATAACATAACATTATCAAATTTCTCATGCCATTATTTTGGTGCTTGTTTCAATCCATATAATGATTTAACAAGTTTACATAGCTTCCTCTCTTGTCCAGGAGCAATGAAACCTTCAGGTTGTTCCATATATATTTCTTCATCTAATTAACCATTTAAGAATGCAGTTTTCACATCCATTTGATGTATTTCAAGTCTATTTAAAGATGTTATTGCAATAAGCATCCGAATAGATGTAATTCTTGTAACTGGTGAATAAGTGTCGAAATATTCCAATCCTTCCTTTTGTCTATATCCTTTAACAACAAGCCTGGCTTTATATCTATTAATTGAACCATCAGCCTTCATCTTCTTTTTGAAGATCCATTTATACCCCGAGGGTTTGAAACCAGGTGGAAGGTCCACCAATTCCCATGTATGATTTTGCATGATGGATTCAATTTTACTATTTATTGCTTCTTTCCAATGAGAAGCATCTGGAGTGGATATTGCCTCTTTGTACGTTTGAGGATCATTTTCTAACAAAAATGTTAGAAAATCTGAGCCAAAAGACGTTGAAGTCCTTGCCCTTTTGTTACGTCTAGGTTCATCCACTATAGACTCTTTATCTATATTTTCAGGATTTATATCAGTAGCATCCAAAGGTCTTTTGTACGAGTTTATCTCTTTATTTCTATTATATGGAAACACATTCTCAAAAAACGATGCATCTCTAGATTCAATAAATGTATTAATATGAATATCAGGAATATCAGATTTATGAACAAGAAAGTGATAAGCACTACTGTTATTTGCATAACCAATGAGTACACAAACAATGGTTTTTGATCCTATCTTAACCTTTTTAGGTTTAGGAACCATTACTTTTGTTAGACACCCCCACACTCTTAAGTATTTATAGCAAGGTCTATGACATTTCCATAATTCATAAGATGTTTTGTGATTTTTCTTCTGAGGCACTTTGTTAAGAATATAATTTGCAGAAAACAAAGCTTTCCCCCACAAATTATGGGGTGCTCCAGAACTAGTTAACCTAGCATTCAACATTTCTTTCAATGTTCGGTTCTTGCGTTCAGCAATACCGTTAGATTGAGGTGAATAAGGAGCGGTAGTTTGGTGAATAATACTGTGAGTAGATCATATCTCTTCAAATGGTGATTCATATTCACCACCTATATCGCTTCTTATTCCTTTAATCTTTTTGCTAAGTTGATTTTCAACTTCAATTTTATAAAGTTGAAACATTTCTATAGCCTCATCTTTGCTTCTTAGAAAATATACATAACAATATCTTGTGCAATCATGAATAAAGGTATGAAATATTTTCCCCCCGTCTTGTTTGCACATATTTTAAATCACATATATTCGTGTGAATTAAATCTAAAGGTTCAGTTTTCCTTTCAATAGAATGACAAGGTAATCTTGTCATTTTAGATTCCACACAAATTTCACATTTATGTTTTTTATTAATATCAAATTTAGGCAAGAATTCTAAATTAATTAATCTACGCATTGTATCATAATTAACATGTCCTAATCTAGTATGCCATATATTTGAAGATTTCAACAAGTAAGCAGAAGAATTAATTTTATTATCATCAATAGACTTTGGTACAACAGTCATTACATTCATCTTAAAGAGCCCATCAGACATATAGCCCTTTCCTACAAACATATCATTTTTGGTAAGAACAAATTTATCAGACACAAACACCAACTTGAAGCCATTCTTGCTAAGTAGTGACCCAGACACTAGATTTTTGTGGATATCTAGCACATGAAGCACATCATTCAGAGTCAGTTCTTTGCCAGATGTCATTTTCAGTATAATCTTTTCACGTCCTTGAACCATTGAACTTGAGGAGTTTCCCATGAAGAGTTGCTCATCTTTTTCTACTGGTTTGTAGGTAGAAAACATCCATTTGTTGGAGCAAATGTGATGAGTAGCACCAGTGTCCACCCACCATTCTTTGGTGTTTCTTACCAAGTTTCATTCGGATACAACTGCAGAGAGATTAATGTCTGAAACATTTTCTAAAAGTTTTTCAAGTACTGTCACATTTGCTTGAGCCTTTTGTTCTTTCTTTAACTTCTTTGGCCTACGACATTCATTTGGTTTATGTCCTGGAGTGCCACAATTGAAGCATTTGCCTTTGAATTTCATCTTGCCTTTGAAATTAGAATTTCCTTCGGGCTTCCTTTTGTTGTTGTTGTTTGGCCTTTGTTCTACCACATTAGCCTTTGCTTCATAAAAAATTTTCCCACTCTTCTTTTCAGATACTCGATTCTCCTCTTCAATCCTAAGTCAAACAATCAGTTCTTCAAGATTAGTCTCTTTGCGTTTATGCTTAAGATAATTCTTGAAGTCTTTCCATGACGGTGGAAGTTTCTCAATCATTGCAGCAACTTGGAATGAGTCACTTAGTGACATTCCTTCAGAATGAATATCTTGCAGAATCACTTGTAATTCTTGAACCTGTGTGATGACTGCTTTAGAATCTAACATTTTATAATCAAGAAATCTACCAACTATGAATTTCTTCATGTCAGCATCTTCAGTTTTATATTTCTTGTCTAAAGACTCCCAAAGTTCCTTTGCAGTTTGAATTGTGCAATACACATTATACAGTGTATTGTCCAATCCATTTATCACATAATTTCTGCAAAGAAAATCAGCATGTTTCCATGCATCAACTGCAACCACTTTTTTCTTATCAGTTTCTCCTTCAACAAGAGTAGGACAATCCTCTTGTAGAAACCTTGACAAATTCAATGTTTAGAGATAGAAGAGCATCTTTTGTTGCCAACGCATGAAATCAGTTCCATTGAACCTTTCAGGCTTTTCTCCATGAGACATACTCACGACAAGAATGGTACTAATAGATGCCATTTCTGTTATACAAATTTTTTTTATCAATAAACAGAAACAAATTTCGGTTGTACAAAATGTAACAAATTTTGTTTACAAATTTGTTTTGCAGAATATTTTGTATATTAACACAAGTGTATATTAACATGCAAACAAAATAAACTGTTATATTAACATGCAAATAATAACGAAATATATAATCAGTTAAAATAACAGAATATATGTAATATATGTAATATTTCTGTAAGATATATAATAACAGAATACTTTATATTAGCATGTATTAACATGCAATAAAATTCCAGAACATGCAAATACAGTATATTTATATTCTGTTAACCTACTAATTTTACAGTATGTTATATATACAAAAAACTATTTTCTGTTCACATAAATAAACGATATTAAATAATACCACAATTACAGAACGAGTAAATTTGCTTTAAGATTGTATTCCGTAATATATATATATATATATATATATATATATATATATATATATATATATATATATATATATATATATATAGTATTATTTAATATATATAAATATAATAAAATAGAACATAATTTTATATAGATAAATATGTGTCCTTTGAATTCACAAAGTCGTCTTAAAGCAAATTTATTCCCTCACTGGTGCTAAGGATTAAATGAATAATTACTTCCCAAGATAAAACGGATTTTCAGTTCTTAATTAGAACCACTTCAAAATTAAGAACACTACGAACACTTTATGTTATGTACGGAACTATATGAATTAATGCATACATGAAGAAAACATAAAAAAAACTTACTGCACAATATTATTGCAGAAACGGAACGGGAAACTATTCTGTGCAGAACGGGAACGGGAAATAAACTGCAGAACGGGAACGGGAAATACTGCAGAACGAGATTTCTGTAGAAGGGAAGGAACGGTAAAAGCTTCTGTAGAACGGGAAAATTTGCAGAACGGGAAATTCTATTATTTCTTTTAGGTGCCCACATCGATTATTTATAGAATAATTCTGCGATTGGTATGTTACCGTTGGCGCGATTTATTTCCGTTGGCGCGGTTTATTAACGTTGGCAAAAATTGCAAAACTACGTAGTATCATGATAATCAGTTTAACAAAATCTAATAAAACATTAAATAAATTTTGTCTAAAAAATATATATATCATGACCCACCCACCCCCTGCCCGTGCCCGGACGGACGGCGGTGGCGGCGTGCTTGTGGGTTTGAACCATGCCTTGGCTAGGTCCTCTCCCTTCAACAAAAGTGGGGTGTCCCTTGGGGCCCTTCCCATTGAGCAAACATCCCATATATATGTTCTTCAGTTTTTTTCCCTCTAATGCCTTATGTGGGACTTTTGCAATTTACAACATTTCAAGTAGGTGACTTTAGAGTGAATTATCTCATTTAATTCTTAATGGATTTGATCACATAAATATAATACGTTATAGTCCTCGTGGAGGAGAACGCATTAGTGCATGGACCCGACATTTCTGGAATGTGGGTCCCACATTAAATTAAGCCTCAAAATACTTTAATATTTATCATTGTCAAACCCATTTCCAACCGTGGTTACCTCAGTCATCATGACAGAGAAGCTTCCAATCTGAATGTGATAAATAAACCTTTGTTTTTTTCTTCCTTGATATTCTCTCAATGAGAAAAACTGGAACCCAACAATATTAACATGGGTGATTCAAGTGATGGACCCACATCAAATGGAAATCTTATTGCTTGATCATATAATTAACAAATATATATATATATATATATATATATATATATATATATATATATAATGTCATGTGATTGCCACTTCTTTTCCATGTTCGTTCCAAATTTCATGTCACGACAAGCGCACGTGGGAGAACCACCATCCCTCTATTATATGGCTAAAATAAATTATCAAATGGCCATATTTTCCTTTATCCTTCAAACCCATTTTTAATTTCATACTTCAATTTCAATACAGCATAAGCGTACGTAGGTTTTATTGTGTAGCCTTTTTTTAAAATTTGTTTGATTTATTTATTTAAATATTTTTTTTACAATCACCCTCTCATGTGGTGTGACTTTAGGAACCAACAAGTATCGTAGTGTTATGAAAATAATAACCTCGTGAAGAGATCTCATGTTTTTTTATGTAATGACCTATGATTGGGGTTAGTCCATCTTGGATATTTGTGTACAATAAGCATAGTCCAGGAACCCTCTTGGAATCAATTATTAATGGTCTTTTACAAATTGGTGGGTGGTGGTTGCTCCAGGATAATCTATAGTCCTAGTGGAGAATATTCATATGTTCTTCTAAATTTGAAGTTTTGCAATATCAGGTCTGTAACTCTATGGATAGCAGGATGGGTAATATAAGAATTAATTTATCTACCATGACCAGCAGTCACACTGCGCATTACATGCATATAATAGATAACATTACCATACCTGGATATTTGAATGCCACGTTGGTGATAGTCTGATTTGGAAATTCAATTGTTCACCGTTGGATGGTCCATGCGGACATCGTTTGGTTTATGCTTTGTTATTACTTATTCTATTTCTTTTCTTTTCAGGAAATCGTAGTATATAAAAAAATAATACCATAATGAGGAAGTACCTATTCCGAGCCATTTCTCCTTAACAAGGATCTTGGCTCAGATATTCACGAAGAAAAAAGCAACACGACAACGAAGAATCATATATTCCGGGCCATTTCACCTTAACAAAGATCTTGGTTTGGATATTCTCAAAGAAAAGAAGCAACACCGCAAGGAGGAAACATCTATTCTGAGCCATTTCACCTTAACAAGGATCTTGGCTCGAATATTCATGAAGAAAAGGCAACACCGTAACGAGGACACATCTATTCCTGGCCACTTCACCTTAACAAGGATCTTGGCTAAGATATTCTTAAAGAAAAAGTCACTTCACCTTAACAGGATCATTCGCAGAGTTATAAGGAATATGAATCTGGGGTTATCCAACTCCAATAATAAGGATGTAAAGTTAAGAATAAAAGGTTATATTTAAGTATGGTACAATCGTACTCTTTAATAGTTTATGTATGGTATCTGGGCTAAACGACTCCTTCATAGAGCGGATGTATATACAAACTAGTAACTCGGAACCTAGTTTGTTGGTTGTTTGTGGGAAACCACTCAGCGTACCATATTGAAACTGTTAGAAAGTCGATGTGTACCAAGTGTATAAATGGACACGTATGATGAGAGTTTAAAACTTGAATGAAATTTTGAGCGATGTAAATGAAGTTAGAATTCTTAAAGGAAGAATTGTTATATAAACAAAAAGATTCAAAGAAGAATCTTGAAGAGATATAAAGATAAGAAATGGGAGTTTCCTAACTCCAATAGCCAAGATAACGAATAATGTCGTAAATGATGAAAAAAAGGAAAGAAAGAGGATCGTAAAACAAAACGATCACGAGTTAAGAAAAGAATTTTAAGGGAGATTATTATAGAATAAGATCACGACGTGATCTGTTTAAGTTATAAAAGGAAGATGGTTTATAATGGTTGAATGATTATAACTTGATGCTATGAAGATAATGTACTATGATAGTACGAGATAAACTCATGAGGAGCTATAGATAATGTGATACGAGGAATTCGTACCGAGCAAAGAGGGTTTTGTGGCTAAGTTGTACAAAACTTTGTATGGGCGAGGGTTTTGTGCTTGCACTCAGTTTATCACATTGATAATCATTGGAATGTTTATGTCGCGCTATTTGCTATATGCCTGTTGAGAAGGTGATTCTTTTCTCATGTGTATAATAGATAGGTAGAGTATAGTTAGAGAATATTATCAGGTTATGTGCGAGTTCTTAAAACTCATACTTATGGTAGGTTCGTGACTCATAATTATATGGTATGTTTTTGAACCCCTCAGCGAATGGACGTCTATGGTCTGACTAGGATAAGTTCTTAAACTCATATGATTGTGGCAAGTTCCTGAACTCATAACGTGTGGTAAGTTTGACGAACTGGGTATAGATAAGTGTGAATGGATTATTGACAATGATAGGAATAGATAGACCTATTAAGCAATGGATCATTATAGAAAATGGAGTTGATGGTGGAAGCATAGGTATTCTAAATCTACTAGTTATGCTAGACTTTCGAAATTTATTGATTTCGTGCTGATGTTTACACTTTTATTTTCTTGAAAAACATTGGATCAACTAATGGAACCAATGAGTTTTAACAACAATACTGTTATTCGTATGTCTATGCTAATTGCTTCGGCTAGACAAAAATGATTTGCAATATATCAAAATATATTTTATATCATTAATGCATCATGTAACCTGGTGCAAAGATGATAAAAATGATGGAGTCATCAATGCAGTATTACATAGTGTTGGATGTGATCTAAGGATAGTCAGCCCACTATGGTATGATGTATTATGATAAAATCACCAAATGACGGAATCCTCAACGGACTGTAAATACAGTGCGGTATCATGACGTCATAAAAATATTTTTGAGATATGAGAATACATATGTATGTATATGTATATTTTGGTTGATGTCTGAATTGTTGTAGAGGTCTATGCTATTTGATTCAGCTACACAAATATTGAAAGATGTTCATGAAATTCAAGAGTTTCTTGAGAAGTTATGCCAAACCAAATTGTTTTGGTGCGGATTCAGATGTTGAAAAGCTGAGATGAACAACCCTATTATTAGGGGTTGCGCTTAGTTTTATACTTTGCGCTAAAATGTTTGTATACAATACATGTACAATAGGTTGATCACCTAGAGTACTTACGGAGGGTGTTTTCAGTCTTTGTGATTGATAAACATTCTGCCAAAGAGGGTTTAAAGTGTGAAGAACTGGGGGTGAAGCACTATTAAACCTAGATAATACAGTTCATGGTCTTATGACCCTCAGCATGATTTGGAATCTTTTAAATTCCTAAGTTATTCATACTACTTCCCAATTATTGAACAATTGTGGAGGATTCTTGTTATTCTGCAAGATGGAAGTGAAAAAGGAAAGTATTCCTTAGAAAGAAATAAGTCGTAAAATGTGACACTGAATGATGGATATGTTGAATAAGTGAGAAAAAAAAATTTGAAGTGAGAAGGATGTGAGTTATCAAAGAATAATGTGAAACTTTTAATAAAAAAGTTTAAAAATTGTAGAATAATGTTTGTGGAAAAAAAGTGGTTATAGAAACCAATGAATGAATGAAGTAGTGACATAAAAATCTACTTTGATAGATTGAATGAATAAAGATTAATAAATAAATAAATAAAAAATTCAAGGATGAAATTCTTAGAAGGGATGAATGTAATGTCCCGAGAGTTTGATCATATAATATATGATAATGATCCTTAGAGAAAGATAATGAACGGATCAAAGAATATGTAATACTCAAATATAAATGAGTCTAAGTAAATATTATGAAATAAAAGTTATAAGAATTTATTATCAAGAATGGTGAGAGTAGAAAATATAAAACATATATTAAGGTAATGTGTTGAAGTTATTCAATGAATAGATTTGAGGAAAACCTGAGTAAGATAGGGTTTCGGTGATTCCGAGGACGGAATTCTTATAGGGATGGAAGGATGTGACATCCCAGATTTTTAAAAATTATAAATGAGAATTTTATAAATAAAAGTATTATTTATGAGATATGTTGGGTGTGAGTATGTGTATGTCATATATTGTAGAATATGTGAATTGATGTGAAGAGAATGTTATATATTAATTTTAATATATATAAATATTTAATTGAATTATTTATTGAGTTAAATAAATAAATTTTGTTTTGATTATAGAGTAATGTAATTAAGTGTAGCAGATTAATTAAATGAATATTTAGTATTTAATTTAATTAATATAATAATTTTATGTTATAGTTCTAATTTAATTGAGATAATTAAATTAGATAAGTTATGTGATGATTGTTACACAAAATTATAATTAACAAGTAAATATAATTATGTGACAATTTGATGAGATTGATTGATGTTAAGCTATTGATTAATTAAAATAATGAGTATTTGCCAAAACATAGTCTTAGGCTTTTCAAGTTCAAATTGGTGTAACCTATGTATTAACTAGTAATTAGTATATCAAATAATTACTAGGAGTTACATATATTATATTTTACTAGTATTGTATATTATATGTATATATTACAAGTTAGTATGTTAGTTTTAGAAAACAAACCAAAGAAAGAAGAAGAGAGTTAGAGAGAGTTGTAGGAGAAGAAGAAGAGGAAGAAAAAAAAGAAGGGAAAGCTTTGAGAAGACAAAACAAGCCCCATCATTATCATCTCAATCTCTCTCTTAAATTCATACTAATAAAGTTATAATCTAAATTCTTTGTTTTAATTATATTTTTATGGTCTTCATAATGTAGATAATTGTTATGTAGAAGTTATATTGAGAAATTGAGAGAAATAGAGAGAAATAGAGGAATTGAGATGAACTAGCAGAAGAAGAAAAAGAAGAAAAAAAAAAGAAGCTAGAAGAAGGTAACTTCTAAACTATTATTTATTCCTTGATTTTTTTTTTTGGGTAGATTTATGTTCTAGGGTTGTGACAACCCGAGAATTTGGGCAAATTATTAAAATCTTAAATGATTGATTTAAGGTCAAATAATAGACCTAGGCAGAAAATAAGTGTATGCGTTTAATGTTATTGGGATTGAATTTTGAGGATTTCAAAATTCTGTGAAGGATATAGGTGAATTATTCAGGATTAAGGATTTATGTGATTAAATTCTGTGAATAGGGTTATGTATTGTTTTCAGAATGTGGTTAAGGGTCATGGGTTGATCAGATAAATTACATCTGTGACAAACCCTAATTTTATATTAAGAAAGACAACGTTCAGTTCGAAAACCCTAACGTTTAACAAGAAACCCTAGAAATCGGTTCTGGAAACCCTAGTTTCAATTTCGGGAATTCGAAACCCTAATTCGGTGCATGAAACCCTAAATCGGGAACTTAATGGCATAGGTGTAAATAATTAAAAGATTAATTAGGGTTAATCTTAGCAAATTGATTTCAAAACCCTAATTCCATATTTGAAACCCTAATACCAGATCTGAAAACCCTAATTTCAGATTCTGATAAAATAAAACCCTAATCTGGGAATATAACGGAGAATTTTAATGCTTTAGTGCTATTAATTAAGTATTAATTAGGATAAAGGTTAATTAATTAACAAACCCTAATTTCCAGTTTCAGAAACCCTAATTGTTCCGTCAGAAACCCTAATTGTTCAATAGTGGAATTTAATTGCTAAAATTAGCAATGTTAATTAGGAAACCCCTAATTATTTCAATTTATGAGTAATTAGAAAACTCTAATCTAATTACGTGATTTAATTTCTAAATTAGAAAATTAAATTTTCTATTAGAAACCCTAAATTTTGGGTTATAAACCCTAATCCGTGGTTTTGATCCTAATTGCTTAATTAGCAATTTTAATTAGGAATTATTAATTCTAATTATCAAGACCTATGTATGATTAAGAAATTTTTATTAGAAAATTCTAATTATAATTTTGAAATATAAAATTTTCAATTTTGAAAATCTAAATTGGGAATTTTAGAAGTCTTGTTGCTAAACTCTAAAGGGTTAAACCCTAACCCTATTGTCCAAACCCTAAATCCTAAGAATTTGTAGCAAATGGAAATTCTAGAATTAAAATGGTATAAAAATGACAAGAATGCCCTTATTGCATTATTTATGAGATTGCTTGCAAATCTAGATCAATTTTGGGTTGTTCAACAACCCTAAGCCTAAACCTAGCTAGCCTTTGACAATTTACATCTATCTCAGCCGAAATTACAAGATCAAAGCATCATGTCATCAAATAAATAATTAAAGAGAGAGAAAATGACACTTAAATTCTCATTTTCTCCAAACCCATTCTCTCACTAGAAATTCGAGATTAGAAGGAGATAGAGAGAGAAGGTAACACATAATCAGTGTCTTAGCAAGCCTTGATCAGGAACCAAGAATCAGAAATTGGAGATCAAAGTATAAAAGGTATAAAACCTTAAAAATTTGAAATCTCATGATTTGGTGTTAAATGTTATAATTGATTGTTAAAAGTTATGTATTAGGGTGTCATTTGATGATCTGGGTTGTCAAAACCCAGATCCATAACATCAAATTGCTCGGATTTAATTTTTAGAAATCTGGAAAAAATGGGAAAAATAATGGTCTGACAATCTAATGTCAGGGCCTGTAAATCCTTCTCTGTTTTTGATCTTTGTGGTTTTATGTTTTAAATATAATCTATGACATGCTGTCTGTATTCTGAACCTTGAATCATGGTCAGATCGTATCGTAAACTCAAGTTATGATTGGTCAAACAGGGTTGACCGTTCACGGAATCTGGTTTCTGGGTAACCCAGAAACCTAGATCTTGTCTGACAATCAATTTGCAGGGTCTTGATCTTGCTGTGTATTCGTAGTTAGGCCATGTTGTTGGTAGATCTTTGTAGCCTGACATGAATACTACATGTTAAAGTCACCAGATCCTTTAGATCATAACTGGAGTGAAAGAAAATCACGGTCAAAGTAGCTTTGACCAACTGTCCGGATGAATTTCTGGAAAACCCAGAATTCACCAAGAACAGTTTTTCGTGTCTACTTTGACCGATCTAAATCGTACTGTTTTAATGTTTGTAAGTTGATCTGATGATCGTTTGTTGTACCTTGACATAACGACTACATGCTAGAACTTATAGATAACCCTAACTAAACTCAGAACCCAAGATATAAGGATTGAAAGCTATTAACCTCGACTGTTCTTCATTTTCTGGAAAACCCAGAAAATGAAGAACACGTTGTCAGATATTTTGGAGACTTAAAGCTCTCTGATCTGATGTTGTATGACCATGAAATCCGTTTGAGGTTGTAGTACTACATGAGTACTACAATCTAAAAGTTTTAAACAACCCAGAAATCGATCAGAACACCATTTAAATCGTGGTCAAACTACCCAACCCGAACTTTGTCAAGAACACTTAAGAACACCTATAGCGACAGAAAGTGTCGCTATAGGCCTTTAGCGACAGATTATTTATTATTTTCCAGAAAATAATTTGAAATTAGAAAAAAATAGTTTTTAATTATTAAAAATACAAAATAAATTATAAAAAATTATTTTAAAGTCTAAAAATAGTTTTTAACTATTTTAAGTATATTTCAAAAATATTTAGTATTTTTGGAATATAAATGGTATTTATTTATTTAATTATAAGATTAAATAAATTATTTAAAATAGTTTTTAATTCATGAAAAATCATGAAAAATAATATTATGGTATAAGAAAATATTTTAAGTTATTTTTGATGACTTTTAATATTTTGGGATGAATTTCATTAATTAATCAATATTAATAATAATTAGTTTATTTAATGGATATATTAAATAAATTAAGGAAAAATGGAATTAATGCTTTATAAATCATATAAAAATGATTTAAGTGATATAAAAATATTTTAAGTTATAAAATATAACTTTTGATATTTTGACATAAAAATATTAATATTTTAATATTAATATTAATTATCAGATAATTGATTTAAGTGTTTAAAAATCATATAATTATGATTTTATAGTATTAAAAATACTTTGTGATATTATAATTATATTATAATATTATGTAATGATTTTCATTAATATTTTATATTAAATAAATATTAATGATTAAAGTATTAAGTGGTATTTAATTCATTTAAATACGGTTTTAATGATTGAAAAATGTTGATAAATGGTAATAATTATCCGAAAATTATTACGAGCCTAGGAAAAGTGTTTTGACTGATAAGAAATTATCTGTGATAATGGTTAAGTGTTAAGTCAGAGTTTAATTGAACTTAAACTCGACATTCGTCCGAATAGACCGTCGGGATGATAGAATTGTGTCGGTTTCAAGTCAGACTGAAATAGTTTGACCTGATACTAAGTCTTATGTGTTGTAAAGACTGATAGGCTTATGTGGTAATGTGTTTAGGTTATTCTATGTGGATATAATTATAACAGTATTATACTGTGATGATATTATTCTAATATTGGAGATCTATATTATTAATATTAGGTCTTCGGGTAAAGCGTTATTAAATTGCGTGCGGTAATCAACGGTTCAGGCAAGTTTTTCTTATACTTAACTCTAATAAGAGTCTTTTATTCAAGCTGATGGTTAATCGTTGTTGATTGCCATGAAAATTGTACTCTGTACATCTTGCATGTATAAGTCAGGTATGAAAGGCTGATCACCTTCATTACCAGTTGGTTCAGAAATGTTTGTTCATGTTTAAAACTTGTTCAGTCAAAAGTTTGTTCGTAATAATTCTCAACTATATTGATGAATTATAGTCAGCTTATTATTCATACTCTTCAATCATGATATATTGTTATATTGTTGTATTTAAACTTGCTGGGCAACTTTATGCTCACCCTTGCTATATCATGATAAAACATTGCAAATAAGGCGAACGTGTTCGGATACAGGAAAAGGGTTAAAGCCAAGTTCAGCTTGGAATATAAAGTGCGGCTTGTTTGTAATAATATATTGTGATAAATATTGTTGTATAATAGATATTATATGAATGGTGTTTAAGTTAAGGTTACTCGACTTGGGTAAAATAGTGTGTAATGTATTATATAAACAATTTATGTTTATATCTTCCGCAAATAGTGATAGAAATAGTATACCGGATCCGAGGTGATTTGGGACCTGGATTCGGGGCTGCTACAGTTGGTATCAGATCTGTTGGTTATGAAGCTTAGGTAGGAATACCGGAGACAAATAACCGCAGTGAATAGGATAAGACTAACTCAAATAGAGTTAGTTGGTCGGTAAGATTCAAAGATGAATCTCGGTAAGTTGTTAAGACACAGAGTTCTCTAACTCTGATAATAAAGTTAAACAGTAATAGTGAATAGATCGAGTCTAAAAGACTGAAAGTGCAGGGATAGAAGATCGTAAAACAAAAAGATCATGGGCATAGAAATAAATCGTAATATATACGATAAGATCACCCCGTGATCTGATAAGGTTATGACAGTCAGAAAGAATCAATCTTATGATTGAAAAGGTAACATCATGATGCTGTGTGAAAGTTGTACTATGAAATGGTACTATGAAAACTCATGAAAGAGTTATGGATTATGAATACGAATTGAATTCGTATTGAAAAAAGGGGTTATGATTAGGTGGGAATTTCAATGAGGACTCGTGTTAGCAACTGAGTTGTATGATTCCTTGTATGGACGGGGAATTGTACTTGGTGTAAAAACTACTTGGTTGGTGGCATTGGTAAGAATTGAAATGTTGTGTCACGCTAGTTATTATATATAGATAATAGGTCATAGGTAGAGAATATATGATTAAGTACGAGTTCTTAGAACTCATACTTATGTACCATGTGACCTGGTGCAGAGATGATAAAAAAATGATGGAGTTATCAATGCTGAATTACTTGGTGTTGGATGTGATCTAAGGATCGTCAGCCCACTACAGTATGACGTAGTATAACAAAGTCACAAAATGACGAAATCCTCAACGGACTGTAAATACAGTGCGGTATCATGACGTCATTCTCAAAAATGTTTTATTGAAAGAAATTTCTCAAACAAAATTGTTTTGCTGCGGAATCAAATAAGACTGAGGTATGAAATTTTGTGCGCCTAAGGCGGATAAGAGGAACAAATTGTTCCGACCAACGGTACTTGATCAGTACAGGGCATAATGGGCTAATCACCCTTTTTGTCCGTAAGTTATGACGGTTTACGGATGAATTTCCATAAAACTTTTGCGAAAATGAAAAACAAACAGTCTATACGATTCCTCAGCACAATTTTAAAATTTTTACCCTTGTGAGTGGTGTATTGGGTAGCATGTGAAATGTGTGTGAATGGTGTAAGGTTCACGGTGTAAGGTGTAAGGTGAATTTCGGGGACGAAATTCTTTTAAGGAGGGGTGAATGTGACAACCCGAGAATTTGGGCAAATTATTAAAATCTTAAATGATTGATTTAAGGTCAAATAATAGACCTAGACAGAAAATAAGTGTATGCGTTTAATGTTATTGGGATTGAATTTTGAGGATTTCAAAATTCTGTGAAGGATATAGGTGAATTATTCAGGATTAAGGATTTATGTGATTAAATTCTGTGAATAGGGTTATGTATTGTGTTCAGAATGTGGTTAAGGGTCATGGGTTGATCAGATAAATTACATCTGTGACAAACCCGAATTTTATATTAAGAAAGACAACGTTCAGTTCGAAAACCCTAACGTCTAACAAGAAACCCTAGAAATCGGTTCTGGAAACCCTAGTTTCAGTTTCGGGAATTCGAAACCCTAATTCAGTGCATGAAACCCTAAATCGGGAACTTAATGGCATAGGTGTAAATAATTAAAAGATTAATTAGGGTTAATCTTAGCAAATTGATTTCAAAACCCTAATTCCAAATTTGAAACCCTAATACCAGATCTGAAAACCCTAATTTCAGATTCTGATAAAATAAAACCCTAATCTAGGAATATAACGGAGAATTTTAATGCTTTAGTGCTATTAATTAAGTATTAATTAGGGTAAAGGTTAATTAATTAACAAACCCTAATTTCCAGTTTCAGAAATCCTAATTGTTCCGTCAAAAACCCTAATTGTTCAAAGGTGGAATTTAATTGCTAAAATTAGCAATGTTAATTAGGAAACCCTAATCCTAATTATTTCAATTTATGAGTAATTAGAAAACTCTAATCTAATTACGTGATTTAATTTCTAAATTAGAAAATTAAATTTTCTATTAGAAACCCTAAATTTTGGGTTATAAACCCTAATCCGTGGTTTTGATCCTAATTGCTTAATTAGCAATTTTAATTAGGAATTATTAATTCTAATTATCAAGACCTATGTATGATTAAGAAATTTTTAATAGAAAATTCTAATTATAATTTTGAAATATAAAATTTTCAATTTTGAAAATCTAAATTGGGAATTTTAGAAGTCTTGTTGCTAAACTCTAAAGGGTTAAACCCTAACCCTATTGTTCAAACCCTAAATCCTAAGAATTTGTAGCAAATGGAAATTCTAGAATTAAAATGATATGAAAATGACAAGAATACCCTTATTGCATTATTTATGAGATTGCTTGCAAATCTAGATCAATTTTGGGTTGTTCAACAACCCTAAGCCTAAACCTAGCTAGCCTTTGACAATTTACATCTATCTCAGCCGAAATTACAAGATCAAAGCATCATGTCATCAAATAAATAATTAAAGAGAGAGAAAATGACACTTAAATTCTCATTTTCTCCAAACCCATTCTCTCACTAGAAATTCGAGATTAGAAGGAGATAGAGAGAGAAGGTAACACATAACCAGTGTCTTAGCAAGCCTTGATCAGGAACCAAGAATCAGAAATTGGAGATCAAAGTATAAAAGGTATAAAACCTTAAAATTTTGAAATCTCATGATTTGGTGTTAAATGTTATAATTGATTGTTAAAAGTTATGTATTAGGGTGTCATTTGATGATCTGGGTTGTCAAAACCCAGATCCATAACATCAAAGTGCTCGGATTTAATTTTTAGAAATCTGGAAAAAATGGGAAAAATAATGGTCTGACAATCTAATGTCAGGGCCTGTAAATCCTTCTCTGTTTTTGATCTTTGTGGTTTTATGTTTTAAATATATTCTATGACATGCTGTCTGTATTCTGAACCTTGAATCATGGTCAGATCGTATCGTAAACTCAAGTTATGATTGGTCAAACAGGGTTGACCGTTCACGGAATCTGGTTTCTGGGTAACCCAGAAACCCAGATCTTGTCTGACAATCAATTTGCAGGGTCTTGATCTTTCTGTGTATTAGTAGTTAGGCCATGTTGTTGGTAGATCTTTGTAGCCTGACATGAATACTACATGTTAAAGTCACCAGATCCTTTAGATCATAACTGGAGTGAAAGAAAATCCCGGTCAAAGTAGCTTTGACCAACTGTCCGGATGAATTTCTGAAAAACCCAGAATTCACCAAGAACAGTTTTTCGTGTCTACTTTGACCGATCTAAATCGTACTGTTTTAATGTTTGTAAGTTGATCTGATGATCGTTTGTTGTACCTTGACATACGGACTACATGCTAGAACTTATAGATAACCCTAACTAAACTCAGAACCCAAGATATAAGGATCGAAAGCTATCAACCTCGACTGTTCTTCATTTTCTGGAAAACCCAGAAAATGAAGAACACGTTGTCAGATATTTTGGAGACTTAAAGCTCTCTGATCTGATGTTGTATGACCATGAAATCCGTTTGAGGTTGTAGTACTACATGAGTACTACAATCTGAAAGTTTTAAACAACACAGAAATCGATCAGAACACCATTTAAATCGTGGTCAAACCACCCAACCCGAACTCTGTCAAGAACACTCAAGAACACCTATAGCGACAGAAAGTGTCGCTATAGGCCTTTAGCGACAGATTATTTATTATTTTCCGGAAAATAATTTGAAATTAGAAAAAAATAGTTTTTAATTATTAAAAATAAAAAATAAATTATAAAAAATTATTTTAAAGTCTGAAAAATAGTTTTTAACTATTTTAAGTATATTTCAAAAATATTTAGTATTTTTGGAATATAAATGGTATTTATTTATTTAATTATAATATTAAATAAATTATTTAAAATAGTTTTTAATTCATGAAAAATCATGACAAATAATATTATGGTATAAGAAAATATTTTAAGTTATTTTTGATGACTTTTAATATTTTGGGATGAATTTCATTAATTAATCAAAATTAATGATAATTAGTTTATTTAATGGATATATTAAATAAATTAAGGAAAAATGGAATTAATGCTTTATAAATCATATAAAAATGATTTAAGTGATATAAAAATATTTTAAGTTATAAAATATAACTTTTGATATTTTGGCATAAAAATATTAATATTTTAATATTAATATTAATTATCAGATAATTGATTTTAAGTGTTTAAAAATCATATAATTATGATTTTATAGTATTAAAAATACTTTGTGATATTATAATTATATTATAATATTATGTAATGATTTTCATTAATATTTTATATTAAATAAATATTAATGATTAAAGTATTAAGTGGTATTTAATTCATTTAAATACGGTTTTAATGATTGAAAAATGTTGATAAATGGTAATAATTATCCAAAAATTATTACGAGCCTAGGAAAAGTGTTTTGACTGATAAGAAATTATCTGTGATAATGGTTAAGTGTTAAGTCAGAGTTTAATTGAACTTAAACTCGATATTCGTCCGAATAGACCGTCGGGATGATAGAATTGTGTCGGTTTCAAGTCAGACTGAAATAGTTTGACCTGATACTAAGTCTTATGTGTTGTAAAGACTGATAGGCTTATGTGGTAATGTGTTTAGGTTATTCTATGTGGATATAATTATAACAGTATTATACTGTGATGATATTATTCTAATATTGGAGATCTATATTATTAATATTAGGTCTTCGGGTAAAGCGTTATTAAATTGCGTGTGGTAATCAACGGTTCAGGCAAGTTTTTCTTATACTTAACTCTAATAAGAGTGTTTTATTCAAGCTGATGGTTAATCGTTGTTGATTGCCATGAAAATTGTACTCTGTACATCTTGCATGTATAAGTCAGGTATGAAAGGCTGATCACCTTCATTACCAGTTGGTTCAGAAATGTTTGTTCATGTTTAAAACTTGTTCAGTCAAAAGTTTGTTCGTAATAATTCTCAACTATATTGATGAATTATAGTCAGCTTATTATTCATACTCTTCAATCATGATATATTGTTATATTGTTGTATTTAAACTTGCTGGGCAACTTTTATGCTCACCCTTGCTATATCATGATAAAACATTGCAGATAAGGCAAACGTGTTCGGATACAGGAAAAGGGTTAAAGCCAAGTTCAGCTTGGAATATAAAGTGCGGCTTGTTTGTAATAATATATTGTGATAAATATTGTTGTATAATAGATATTATATGAATGGTGTTTAAGTTAAGGTTACTCGACTTGGGTAAAATAGTGTGTAATGTATTGTATAAACAATTTATGTTTATATCTTCCGTAAATAGTGATAGAAATAGTATACCGGATCCGAGGTGATTTGGGACCTGGATTTGGGGCTGCTACAAGGGTAGTAGATCATGCTTAATCTGTTTGTATTGGTTTAATCTTGGATTATAAAGAATCAAACAAGAGGATTCAAGAAAGAAAATGAAATGGAAAGAAAATTTGAAGAACAAAATTCGTAGGTTTTTAGTAATTGTAGACATGTCTTGTGAAATTCATACCTCTTTGGGTATAATGAGTTAGAAAGTGAGCCTTATATCAAATCGAAGATATGGAAGTAAGCTATATTCAGAAAGTGGAATCACATGAAAACTCTTTGTAGATTTCTTGTAATGTCTGTTTTAGTAAGGCTGGTCCAAAGGGAAAATAATCTGTCCAGAAAATCAAAACTGTTACGATTTCTGACTTTGAAAAATTCATATAAATTCGTGTGTTTTGAATCTGAAGAAACTTAAAACTGTAAAGTTTTAGATATGGCAGTTTACTAGCTAGATTCTCGAGATTGAGCCATTTTATGGATCGGATCATGTCCGAAATAAATTGTTTAGTAAGGATGTCCAGAAAATAAAATTTTTTAGACTAGTTAAAGAATTACAGAATCTGGTTTAGATGAATAAGGGTCTGACTTTAAGGCATAGATGAGGTTGTAGTACACTGAGTAAGGGTTAATTCTATTTAAGAAGGAATAAAAACGGACATGTAACGAACGAGTTACGTTAAAAATGAAAACAACGTTTTGTTAAAGAAATTGTGAAGATGAGTTTTATAATTCTGTTTGAATTAAGATTTTGGGTGATGATATATTTTGATGATTAAAAATATATTTTGACATATGTAATGAGTATAGATATGTGTTATCATATTCTATGCATAATTAACCATTTAAGATCAAGAGTTGAGATAAGTTAATGTGTGCATATAACATGCTCGATAAAATGCCTAAGAGTAATAGTGTTTTCTAAACTTTGGTATACAAAGTGTCTAACTAATGGCTAATATTGGATATCTAAGTATGAAAAGATGATAATACAAGTATAATAATGAAAAGAAATCGAAAAGGATAATTTTTGATTTATAAAGGAAAATTAAACATGTAAACAATGTGTTGAATATGCATTTTTGAAACTAAAGTGGTATAATAAAATGATGTGATATAAGCACATTAAACTACAAGTGCGATAGTCTAGCATGTGTGGTGATGAAAATGAAAATAAAACCGAGTTGCATAGAAAATAGTTAGATGTCTATAAAGACATTATAAAGGATAATAAGATAAAGTAAGGTCTTAAAATAAATTTGACCATGAGATTGAGTATTGATTTTATTTATTATCAATCTCACATACAGTGTAGGTTGTGCAAGGACACGAAATATTAACGTGTTGGTAAAAGACCGGTAAAGGAAAGTCTTTCAGTTCCTTTTTGCTATGTGAACTTGATGATGATCTACTTTAAAATTTTAGTGTATGAGGTATTATATATGTCAAAAGTATGAAATGTGAAAGTCAAACTATGACTATGATGATTGAACTATGAATGTTGATTGAGTAAGGAACTCAATCTTTATAGTTGTTATGTGAACTACAACATGTATGCTATGTTTGTTTATGATTATTCTTGTATGTTGAGCATATTATTATGTGCTACGTGATGTATGAAAACTGTTAGATTTTGCTGAGCTGTCGAGCTCATTCTTGCAAATAACCATTTTTGCAGATTCAAGAATTGAAGGTAACGCTATGTGCTACTTTATTGTTATGGATCAAAAGTGATATATGAAGATTTAATATCCTAGCTAAGTTGTTATTCTTGTAAACCATGTCTAATGTTTCGGTAAATGTATTAATGTTGTAATTGTAATATTGTTTTGCGAATGTAAACTATTGTAGTATTAAAATGATTCTGAGATATTTGGATGTAATGGTTGAAGGTTTTGGGAATGAGGATAGTTTGTAATAGAAAATTTTAATTATTCCGCAAATTTTAATGGTTGTATTATCGTTTAATGATGTAAAATTGGAGGTTGAATGTATTATTAATGACCGAAGTCGAGAATTAAATTGTATGAATTTTGGGGTCGTTACAGATATACTAAATAGAGGGCAGACATTCTTCGTTGCATTCAACTATGCAGGGACTTTCCCCGCCAACATAATCATGATGCTCTTACTATGTTGATTTTATTTTGGTGCTCCTCTACATGCACATTGGTCACTGCTTGGGGAATTCAGTACCCCTAATCTCGAGGATGTATATGCCATCTACCAGTAAGCATTTGCCCTTTGTACGTGAGTCACACCTTTGGTGTGATGATTGCTCAAAATGTTTCAAGTGTTGAAGTCTTAATTCAAGTTTCTAAACAATTTGTTAGTTCCCGGAGGCACAATAGTTAACTTGGAAGGGGGGTTGAATAGATATTTAAATTCTTTTCAAAATACTTTGTTAGTTTTGTTAATGATTCAAGCACAGTGGAAATTAAGATTTGTTTGTTCACCCTTTTAGATGTAGTGAGTTAATGAGAGTTAGGCGGTTATAACAGTTATAGCAAGAGTGTAAGAGACACGACAATTTTAAGTGGTTCAGAGCACTTAAAGCTCCTAGTCCACTCTTCTACTTCTCGTGTAGGAAATCCACTAAGGATATATTTACACTTTTTGAATCTCACAGATTCCTTTAAGATGAGCAGTTTCGGCACTTCTCAGTTCACTTTTGAACTCTTCAAGTCCAGTAGACTTGGTTCTTCACAGTTCACTTAGAACTTTTCAAGTCATTCTGACTTGGAACTTTCTTTGTTGTATACTAAGGATGACTGTCGTGACATTGGGACTACCGAGGGCTTCAACATTTATAATCCATTCCACATTTGTTAGGATTTATTCTTAAATAAATGGGCAAGGCCCGATGCTTCTGACATATGCAGATGATGCTCTACGATTCTGATCCTGGTGTCTTGCCACCTTGGTGCTTGATCTGATGCTGGCAAATGAGAACACTACGATTTCTCTTAAGGACTTACACACTACGATCTTCACTTGCTTGTCCTGCAGACTTTACATTTTTCAGAGCACACTATGATCTTTGAGTTGGCTCGACAAATGTTTGGACCACTCTACGATTTCAGGAGAGCTCCTTCAAGGAAGACACACTACGATTCTTGATGTTCTATGATTCTGCCTTGGCTTCTCCAATCTCTTGATCATCTCGATAGACTATGATTTTGTTGAAGCCTATCTATTACATCTCAAGATATAGATCAACCTAACAGCTTTGATCTCTTCATCTATACAATCATTTACAAAATGATAAACATTAAAAGCTTAGATCAACCTAACAAATTTTATCTGTTACTAAGTCCTTGTACATATATTCCTTGAAGGACCTTACACATAATCATGAATATTTACTTTCAACATCAAATTTAAATATGCAATCCCCCAACAATCTCCCCCTATTTGATTTTGACATAACCAAGGAGATTTGTGCCATGATTATCAATTTCTAGATGCAATTGCTAGAAAGTAAATATGACTTAATGTTTCAGTGAGCGACTGAAATCTCTAGAGAATAAGCATGAATTTATTGATGTTTGTAAAGATAGATATTATAATTAAGCTTAGTTACATCAATAAGAATTGAGTTTCAACTTATCTCTATTTATTTTGCCTTTTGTTCCTCGGAGGATTTGCATACTCCTCAGCTCTTCTTCTCCTGCTCGCTTCGTCTCTTCGTGCTATATATTCCAGCTCGCTTTGACTTAGTCTTTCTTGATGATCATGCCTATTCATGAATGCAAGATCTCCAATTGGCATTCTTAGGTCTGTGGTGGTCACCTCGTGTGATTTGGGAGAAGGCCCTTGACTCCTTAGTGGTTGTTCCATAATAATTTGCTGCTGTTCAGATCGTGGAGTCTGATGGTGAGTGTCTTATAGGAGGGCTCATTGATGATTGAGCGATGAATGTGCATCTGCCTCTGCCCTTGCCTTTTCTCATTTCCCTTTATTCTCCCCCTTTATGTCAGCATCAAGGGCTCGAATGTCGTCAAATAAGCGAGTCATGCCTTGGACAAGTTAGTTGAGATGATTCTGGGATTGAGCAATATCTTCATGGTTCTCTTTAATTAGAGAATCAGATCGAGCTTCCCTCTTCTTGAGAATAGCCAGGACATTTTATATCTGTTTCATTTGACCCATGGAAAATCCTTAGAATTCTTTCATTGCAGTTTGTAGATTCGAGATACTTTCCATCATAAGGTTGTTCTGGGACTCCTGAGTATTCTGTAAAATGAGAACAACATCCCTGTGTCTCTTAGCAGCTTCAAAGTGGA
The DNA here is from genome assembly GCA_020205505.1 of Panax japonicus. NCBI lineage: Eukaryota > Viridiplantae > Streptophyta > Magnoliopsida > Apiales > Araliaceae > Panax > Panax japonicus. The sequence continues at coordinate 73,058,660 of CM035096.1, read as the reverse complement.
TTTGATCCCGGTCATTTATGCTCTTAAGCATCTCCTTTATGATCTCCTTAAGCTTCTTTGTGAGCTCAGAACATAGGGTGCTTGGGAGAGTGATGGCAACATTGATCAGATTAGTCAGCCTTATTTAAACAAGATCTGAGTGAGCGTCAAGTACTTCTTGTATATCCTTGGTCACCTTTTTGGATGCTTCAGACAACTCCGTTTTGGTGGGAAGATCTGATATTAGTTCAAGGAGTTGCGGACTGTTTGGAGGAGGGGCTCTTGTGTATTGATTTTCCATAGTGAAGAGAGCAAGATCAAGGTTGAAACACTCATTAGTGGATGAGGAAGGGATATCTAATGGAGGGGCTGGTGTGTGGGGTTAAGCTTCAGGAGGAGATGACTCTACGACTTGAGTATCTGACTCTATGATTTGGCTTAAATCAGTAATCATAGAGATAGGAGATTGTATCAAAATAAAGTTGGGCATATTTGGTTCATCAATTACAGAATGTTGGGATTCTGTAACTAGGAATTGATTGAGTGGATGAAGAATCACTTCCAACCATCTCGGTAATTCATAGAATTGGTTGAAAAACTATGGTGGATAGTGATTAACCCTGAAAGAGATGGGAATAGTTTGCACCTCATGCCCATTTTCTGAAGAAGGGCCATTGGTGATCAGCTTTCAGGCAAAGTTGAGGTTGCTTGGGAATTCATGAGCTACCACCGAGATTGCTGGATAGGCTTTGAAGGTCCAGAACATGTGATCCCAGGAGTTAAAAATTTGGGCTCTGTGAAAGGGCAACATAGGTAGATATGAGAAAAGTTGATTGTAGATGGCTCTCCTATAACCATCATAGCCCACAGCTATAATCTCAACCTCATCATCTTCTTCTTCTCTGTCTTCTTGTGAAGATTCTACTTTAATAATTACCTCCATTTGACTTTCTTGCTCTTGTGCTCTCTCATCCTCCAAAGCTTCACTTCTTTCTATTTCTGCAGTTTCTAAAGCTAGAATCTCTTAAGGGACTGAGGAAGATTCATGATGATCTCTTTGTAGTTCCTCCTCAAATGCAACTTCTTCTTACATAGGACTTCATGAGGCTCCCCCCTCTACTTGATCATTCATCTGCATTTCACACAGCTCCTCCTCAGCTGGAGCATTCTCTAGAGTGAGAACTTCAGGCAGCTCCCACTCAATTTGAGTTGTGTTCATATAACTTGCTTCAGATAGCCCTTCTCAACTTCGGGTAATCCTTTCATAGCAGCTATCTTTCTGTCTTTTTCTTTTAGCACTCCTTAATTGACAAGGATGTACTTCTTGACCAGTTTTCTTCTTGGCTTCCTAGGTTGAGCCGCAGCCTTAGCACTTTCTTCAGCTTCAGCTCTGAAAGGTTGAATAGCTTGAGAAGCTATTGCAGCATTTTCTTCGGGGGTGATGTCCATTCTGGTCTCTACGATCGATAGAGACTCTGTGACGCCCCAAAATCTGGGTATCTTCCAACTCGACAGATGGTACTACACGGTGGTACAGTTCACACAAACATTCAATTGAAATGCCTCAAAAGAACGAATATGTCTTATATTTATTCAAAATAATATTAACATTCCCCCAGGTTCTTTATAACTGTTACAATCGTTCTTGTCATAATATAAAATATTATCATTACAAAACCTATACTATTACATAAGTAAGACTACAGGTTCACCTTAGCCTTCCGTTTATCCTTGTCGAATCCGTCAGTCCGTTCGATCTTAGCTGCATTCATATGGTTCACGAAAGAGTGAGCCTAACTAGCTCAGCAAGTACAATAATTCTAGTAAAATAACATGCTTGAGACATAGGAATCGTTTATCTTCAATAACTGAACAATAGTTATGAAGTACTATCGATAATTCAAAATAGCACCTCCTTTCATTCAAAACGTTTTACAATAATAATATTCAGTAAAACATCAATTTCGGTCGAAGACCATGAGCATTTCATAAGTACTTTGAAAAGGACATCCCGGCACTAAGTCAGTAAGTCTGGCATAGCTTACGAGCACGTCTAGGTGATCAACCTATAGTACTCTATGTTGATCAACACTACATTCATTAAACGTGTATACGTTTAAGTTGTGGCAACCTCACGTGCCTGTCGTTTGACGACAAAATAATTTAGTATACTCAGTCTCCTTTTGAAAACCACAATAATATTAGTTTGGTAAATCATTGATAATACTTTGATAGGTTATAAGAAACTCAACATATCATAAGCCTAGCTAAAGGAATTGGCTTTGACTTCATCAGTCATTAACTCATGCGTAAGAATACATGAATCACAAAGCTTGTTCAGATTGAACCGGAACAAGGGTTAGAATACTTGCCTTTAGCGTCTGCTACAATTTATAACACGTGTACTTTAAGTCTTTATGGTCTCTACAGTAGATCATATAACACAATAGGTCATGAACAACATACATGGTTTCTAAATAATCTTACCCTTCATCTTAATCTAACTACATATTAGATTTGTTATTATTGGTTCCGACTTTCTGTTATGTCATTCTTACGTTCACATGCAATTGAGTTACTTCAACCTTAAGTGAATCATTCTTAAGATCTAAACATGACTTAACAATGTTACTTTATGATTATTAAGTTTGTACTACTTCATTTCTTTTCTTTTATCTTCATAAGCAATCCTCTTTATGCACACCCTAGGGCTGGCACTACGGCGCCATCAATCCTTCTCACTGTCGCGCTGTGGTGCCATATACTAGGGCAAGAAACTCAGACTCGGCGCTGCGGTGCGAGTCCCTTCGTTACGGGTCACACTGCAGCACGACTCTCCAGTAGGTTATAGCTTTTCTCGGCCAAGCTCGGCACTGCGGCGCGGGCTATTTGGCCTTGGGCTGGCGCCGCGGTGCCAGCTCTGTGCACCAGAAATTTTTGATAAATTTTTCAACTTGTGAGATTCCCGGACTCGTAACTTCTTCGTTATAAGTCCGAATTGGCTCGTTCAAGAGTCTATGGTTCACAAATTACATATTCTACATGTTCATGCAAGAATTTTATCTATTTGACTTTGTTATCTAAAAATTCACCTATTAGTCCATTTTTAACGAAATCGATAAACGTTCGTGAACGTTCAACGCTCGTTTCTTCGTTCTAAGTCAGAATTCGGTCATTTTCAAGTCCGCGACTCTATAATGACAAATATGACTTGTCTCCATCGAAAAAAAATGTTTTCGAGTTCAAACACAAAATCCAACTTTGATTTCGAGAATTTCACAAATTTGACGATTATCGTCTAATCTTCTGAATTTCGGCAAAACTTCATTACTAACGATTTGTTCATCATTCCAAATGCATTCATTTCATTAACTAGACATCACAACCTATATATTACAATAACTTATATTCAAATTAGGTTATGGCTTATTCCTTATAAGTTCAAAACTTAACAAATTCTTCAATACAAGATTTTCATTTCCTCATGACTTATTCGGCTTAAGTCCATTGATTATTCCATTCTCATAAGTTCTTAGCATACATGATCATTAAGTTACACTTTTCTTATCACCCTGCAATGGTAAAGATAGAAGAGATAGGATCATTTACCTTTGAAGACTAACTTTTTCTTCTTTAGAAAATCTTACAATGGAAATTAAGCTTAATATTGCTTATTCTCTCTAACACTTAAGTTGTTTTTGTAAGGAAGTTGTTGGATGAAATTTGAACAAATAAAATGAAGAATCCAAGCATGGTATTTATAGACTTTCCAAAGTTAGGGCCTAATGGTCATTAGGACATCCCACCTCCTCACTAACCTCCTTACTATTCACTACTTGCACACTAAGTAAACTTGGCCATCACACTTATTTCTTGCCCACCACATAAAGTCCTTAGTCACCATTTCACCCATGGGTTGCCCATGGATCTAGATTTACCCATTGGATCATTAAATGGGCCTTGGTCTTAAATTAACTAACTTATCTTTTGGGCTTGCTTTACTTTGCTTTGGGCTTACATTTAATAAACACTTGGGCTTAATTATTACTCCCACATGGGTTTACACCTTTAATCAAGTTGGGCTTGTAATTCATACAACATCCTTCAATTCATTTCATTTGACTTTAATTTATTAACGTTCTTAATTTAAGTCCACATGCGAAATATTGTGTTTTCCATATTTAGATTATTATTATATAAACCATCTTATCTCGATATTATAACGTTACGTATTTCTCGGAAGTTCAAAAATAATTCCTGAGCGGAAAATGGTGAATAATGTTTTTCGGAAATCTTTTATTTTTGTCTTGGAAATTCAAACACTTTAACTCCTCCACATAGTTAAAATACTACGACATTCTGATGTTTCTAGGTTATAGAACGACCTTCATCTTACTAACACATAATAATAACAAATAATATTATTTTATTCATTATAATTATATTTACAAATGGTTCGATTTTTTGGGGCGTTATAGACTCTATGATCAAAGAGACAGAGGGCTTCTTTGTCTTGTTACTGTGTTTTCTCTTTTTAAGAAGCTGAGAGATGGTAGCTCTGTCTTCATCTTCCTCATTCTGCTATACTTTCCTTCTCAAGTTCCTCAGAGTTTCAGTGCCAGAACACTCTTGAGGTACATCAGTGGTTCAACCTTGAGGTTCCTCTGCCATTTGAGCCTTCAATTTTCTTTTACCCTTGCTTTTTTTGACTAAGGCAATGGGTTCTTCCTTGTTGATTTCTTCTTCTTCTTCTTCAGTCTCTTTTACAACTGACATGTTTCCTGGAATCTCGGACTCCTTTACATCACCAGTTCTTCCACTAGACTCATACATCATCCTTACATTTTCTGCTGGATTTCTTTTCCAGTTCTCAAACAGCTGCTGGGTCATTCTTCTATTTGGATTGATGGATTCTCCTTCATCGTCCCCAATCTTATCTCGCAATGCTGACTGTAGGATGATACTTATAAATCGTCCATAGAGCATCTTTCCAGAGCTCTTTGACTTCTTAGAACTCAGTATCCATTTCTCAATCCAGTCGAGTAGTAGGGCTCCATAGTTGAGTTAAATCCCATAACTGATTGATGTCGTGAGCTTAAGCTGCACTTCGTTTACAAAGTCATGGCCAGAGCTCTTGCAGCATATACATTTCCCAACAATGTCTGCCAAAAATTTATACCTTTGGGGAACTCTTTCTTTTTTACCCTTTGACAGTTAGAAGCTTTTTGTGATGCATCTTCTTTAATCCTTCATGGAAATCGATTCCTTGTATGAATGGAAATCCTTTCGATTTGAAACCTAGGGCTAAGTTTATATCCTCGGCTTTGAGTTGATTTCCACGTCTTTGACCCTTGTGGTGAGGACATCATTGTAACACCCCAACTTTTATGAATAAAGAATAATTTTCTCAAAATATATTTTTGAATATTATAGTGTGGATTTGATATAATGTTATAGTTGTGGGTAATATTTTAAATTTTGCAAAGTAAGTAAGTTGTTATATAATATTCGATTGGTCGGGGAATATTCGTTTTAACAGGGAATATTCATACGACGGCAAAATTTTTGGTGGACCCCACAACGGAAGTATTGTCGTAGTTAGAAAATGACAGAATTAACTTTTTATAAAAATAACGGCGAAAGTTATACCGTTAAACTGTTGAACTACCCGGTAGTAAAAGTATAGTAATACGCATGGTTGCATAGTAGCATACGGTATTGATTATTGATGCTTACGTGAGAAGTCACTCAGTTATACTCAATTATTGCAACAGTAATTGCTTGATCATATCTCTCATATTATTGATTCAATTATTGTCACAATATCATCTACATAATATTTATTATTATTAAATCAATAATTGAGACGACAAAGTTATTCATATTATTATTTGTAATATTGACAATGTCTAGAAGTTCTGTCAAGGAGAGGTTTGGTCACCTAATTGCGCGCCAATAAGGAGAAACCTTATCGGAAAGCCCCCTCTTTCCTGGGAACGACATGGTTGTTAAATATTATGAGTTATAATATTAATGATGAATAAGTTGTGTTGATTAAAGATGAAATTGATAGTTCCATTGTGTTGGGATTATTAGTGTTAGTGGAAATCGACATTTATTTAGATAATAATTGATGTCTGGAGGTTATATTGACCAATCGGGTAATTAATCCGATAAATGAGCAATTAATTTCTATTATTTCGCATGCTTATTACTATTTGTTCACATGTGTGTACTATTAATTCACATTCATGTACTATTAGGGGAGGTGGTGTAAGATTGATAATACTTGCATGACTAAATTTAAATTTGAGGTATAGATGAATGTAATATACTGTAATTAGTTTTTTCACATGATTATACTATTAAGTCACATGAATGAACTATTAATTCACATTATTTACTATTAGGGGAGGTGGTGCAAGTTTGATAATACTTGCAGGACTAAATTAAAAATAAAGAAAAAGATGAAGGTATTATACTGTAATATTTTGAGCCCCAAAGGGTGCAATTATCGAAACTATATTTTCCTATAAATAGAAGCTCATTCTTCCTTCATTTCTCACCAATTCACTAAAGTTATAGAGCAATTATTATCGAGAGGAATTATAGAGATTAAGAAGAAGAGAAGTCTGCTACCTCACTATTTCAGTATCCAGTCTTCTTCTAAGGTAAGGGGTATTATTCTTTCGTATTTATGAAGAGGGTTATTTCTTTCAATACTCGTAAAAGTTTTTATTCCATTCTTTATTATTATGTTGGAATAACCTGTCTATGCGAAGTACCGCATACATAGTGAAATTCTTCTGTTATTCCATTCTTTATTATTCTATTAGAATAACCTATCTGTGCGGTCTATCTCATGCCTGGTGAATTATGTTGTTATTCCATTCTTTATTATTCTGTTGGAATATCCTGTTTGTGTGGATTACGCATGACCTGGTTCCATTCTTTATTATTTTTTTGAAATATTTTGTTTGTGATGATTACACATGACCTGGTTCCATTCTTTATCATTTTGTTGGAATAACCTGTCTGTGCGGATTACGCACGCCTGGAGAATTCTTCTGTTATTCCATTCTTTAATATTCTGTTGGAATAACCTATCTATGTGGATTACCGCATGCATGGTGAATGATCCTTCGTATTCATTCCTTATTAAATTGTGGAAATGATCTGTCTACGTGGATTACCGCATAGCGGACAAAAATCCATTTGCAGTTTCATATATTCTATTATACTCAGTTAGTTAAAGTTTTGGCTTCTATACTCCATGAAGTTAGTAGAATATCCTGGATATTTGCACTTCATCCAAAATCTTTTCATGGAATATTCTTCTGAGCATTCTTGAATTTTACCCCACAAAATAGTATCATGTTGATAATTTGGGCATTATTGATTTCTAGATAAATTAAATTATAAATCTTTAAAAATTTATCCTTGAATTTGTTTTATTGAATTCTTATATCATTGTCATCATCCTCATGTTTATAATATATTGAAAGTCATCTGTGGCATATAGTGCATAGATGGACTTGGTGTGATTATGACCAGGTATTATTCGGTATAATCATGACCGTAATGTTACCAATGATGTGGTAAAAGTCCTTATTGGCCGTAGTACATTGATGGACAGTTGTTGGCATAATCATGACCATTGATGAATACACGAATATCCTTGACCCGTATTGCATGGATAATTTGTGGTCGTGATATTAATGAATATCTGTGGTCGTAGTGCAGGGATGATGTGGTTTATTTATTAAGCTGAGTCTCAGCGATAAATTTATGAAAAACCTTTTAAATCATAGAATATAGTAGATTTTATTCTCTACTTGACTCTTGTAATGAATTGCTTGTTCCACTGCAGTTAAACTTGATGTTTGTTATATTTTATCAGTTTAACACTGTTGAAGGCTAACGATAAATTATTCTGTATTATCATAGTCATAATATTTCTTACTGGGCTAGTTGATCTCACCCTTTCTTTCAATGTTCTCTTCAGGAAATTAGAATATAGCTGGGACGAGTCGGGGAACGGATTAACGGTCCAGATGGTTGTTTTAGTAGTCCTCACTATTCTATAAAATAGTGTGACAATAAAAGTAATGAGGACTCCATTGAGTGTGGATATTGTCTAGATGACAATGTTCTTATTAAAACTCTTAGATTATGTTTTGTCGTATTTTACACGACTGTTGTATATCTAAGTTTTATTTGAATTTTTTACCATGTATTTGGCGACTCAAGATGGGTGATGTATACCTATTTTGGGGGCATCACAGTTGTTATCAAAGCTTAGGGATATGATCCCTGGCTAATATGTGAGACTAGAACTAGGAGGGGAGAGACGAGGAATTCCTTCGCTAGTATGACTTACCTAAGTTTATTTGGTATTTAATTGGTAGGTCAGAGTATAGGGATAATATGTGACATGTCAATTAACCCTTATTTTGTGGCAGTATTTGAAAATGACATCCGAGAATGTTGAGAATAGCAATGGAGCATAGGAGACCGTTGAGTCACCACAGATCAACACCCAGGATAATGTACATTAGGAAGGCAATAATCCTCAGGTGAACAACAACACCGACCAAATGGCGAACGACGGAATGTTTAGGATCTTTCTACAATTCGTACAACATCAAGCAAGAGAGACTCCTGTCCAAAATGCAGGTGGAAACACTAGAAACTCTCTGATGGTCACCGCTAAACAGTTCAAGGAGTTGGGTCCACCAGAGTTTATTAGAGAGCCAAAACCACTTAAGGCGGAGACGTGGATAAAGCAGATCACCAAGATATTTGATGTCTTGGGAAAAGTTCCAAGAAATATTCAATGACAAGTACTTTCCTGAAAGTATTCGTCACATGAAAGAGGTAGATTTCATCAAGTTGGAGCATAATAATATGACCGTGTCACAGTACGAAGCTAAGTTTGCCGAGTTGTCCCAGTTTGCATCTCACTTGGTTGACAATGAGGAGAGAATGACGCGGATGTTTCTAAGAGGTTTGAAACCCGAGATACATCAATATCTAATTTCTCATAAACTGTGTTTGTATTCATATGTTATAAATAGGGCTCAGTTATTGGAGCGCGATAACGAGTCAACTCAACCAAGAGAAAGCAGCTGGCAAAATGATAATACCAGTGGTAGCAGTCATCAAAGCGGTGACAACAAACGTGGAAGGAATCAACATGCCAGAAATGGTAACCACTTGGTGGTAATCATGGCCAAGACAATAAGAATGGACATTTCAAGAATTGGAGATTCAACAATGATGGAAAGAAGTCAGCATCAGCACCCGTGGTTAAGGAAGGGAACGACCACCTGTCATATGCTTCAAATGCGGAGGGGAGGGACATATCAGTCCAAACTGTGCGCAGCAGTCCAAAACATATTATAATTGTGGAAGAGAAGCACACCTAGCTAGATTTTGTCGTACAGGGAAGCCAAGTCTAGTTGGAATGGTGACACCAAATGTCGTCCCAGACAAGTCAAAACCAGCAGTTCAAGGGAGAGCGTTTGTTGTGACCTCCCAGAAAGAAAGGAACCCAAACGAGGTCATCACGGGTAAGCTAATCATTAAATCTAGTGAAGTATATACCTTATTTGATACCGGTTCTACCCATTCTTTTATTTCTCTACTTGCGCTCAACGTTTAAATTTGACTCCAGAGAAATTAGACTTTGACTTATCTGTTGAAACTCCATTGGGAGAAACCTTCATTACATCCACTGTTTATAAGTCTTGTTTGGTTCAAATCGGTACCCTCATATTACCAGTCGATCTTATTTCCTTAAAAATACTTGCATTTGACGTGATTCTAGGGATTGATTGGATAACTACTCATCATGCTAAAATTAATTGTTTTTGTAAAGTTGTTAGCTTTCATATTCCTAATCAACCTATTATGCGAATTCAAGCGACCAAACCATTAAAATCAATCACGGTCATCTTAAGCCATAAAGCTATTCGTTTATTAAAAAACAGATGTCAAGATTTCTTAGCTCATGTCACAGATTTAATAAAAATACGTCAGATTTGAATGATATTTTTATTGTTAATAAATTTCCTGACGTATTCCCTGAAGAACTTCCTGGCCTACCCCGGAGCGTGAAATTGAGTTTGGTATCAACCTTGAACCCGGTACAAAACCCATTTCCAAAGCCCATATCGAAGGGCTCCTATTGAACTTCAGGAGTTAAAAACCCAACTACAGGAATTGTTAGATATCGGTTTCATTCGTCCTAGTACGTCTCCTTGGGGTGCTCTGTTTTATTCATGAAGAAGAAAGATGGATGTATGCGATTTTGTATTGATTATCGGAGTTAAATCATGTCACCATCAAAAATAGGTACCCGTTGCCTCACATTGATGACCTGTTTGACCAGTTGCAAGGAACCAAATTCTTTTCAAAGATTGATCTTCGTTCCGGATATCATCAGTTGAAGAATTTAACCGATGACATTCCAAAGACTGCTTTCAGAACTCGGTATGGGCATTACAATTTCTAGTCATGTCTTTTGGATTGACTAATACTCCTGTTGCCTTCATGGATATGATGAACCGAGTATTCAAGGAATATTTGGGATCACTTTGTAGTCGTCTTTATTAATGACATCCTCATTTACTCCAAAAGCTATGAAGATCATGAGCAACATTTGAGGCTGATACTCCAAAAGCTTCGTGAAAACAAGTTATATGCCAAGTTGAAGAAATTCGAGTTCTAGCATGAGGAAGTTGCATTCCTTGGGCACGTGATATCAAATCATGGAATATTTGTTGACCCGGCAAAGATTGAAGAAATTCCAAAGCTGAGAGCAACATAAGTCAGTGATTGAAGTACGTAGCTTTCTCGGCTTAGCTGGTTATTATCGGAGATTCGTAGAAGGGTTTTCTCTAATCACTACTCCATTAACTCAGCTGACTCAAAAAGATACAAAATTTAGTTGGAGCGAGGAATGTGAGAAGAGTTTTCAAGAACTCAAGAGGAGGCTTATTTCAGCACCTGTTCTACAATACCATATGGCTCGGAGGGATTTATCATCTACAGTGATGCTTCAGGCAAAGGGTTAGGATGTGTTCTCATGCAACATAGGAAAGTCATAGCCCTAGCTCACGACAACTCAAAGAATATGAGAAGAATTATCCTACTCATGCTCTAGAGTTGGCAGCTGTGTTTTTGCGCTAAGATTTGGAGGTATACCTATATGGAGAGAAGGTGGAGATCTATACGGATCATAAAAAGCCTCAACATATTTCTTCACTCAAAAGGAAATCAACATGCGGCAATGACGATGGCTTGAGCTACTTGAAAGATTACGATCATACCATTCAATATCATCTTGGAAAAGCGAACGTAGTAGCTGATGCATGAGTAGAAGATCTATGCGGGTACGAGTTCATTATTGTCAACGTAAAGGCCCATTTTATATGACTTACAAAGGATGGAGATAGAGTTAAAGACTCCAGGGGACCCATGTGATGATGGCAATATACGAGTAGAACCGACTTTAATCGATAAAGTAAAGCTGCTCAAGCTATAGGACCTGGAGCTGACGCGTTGAAGAAGAAAGTAAAAGAAGGAGCTATTTCAGAAGCAAGAATCGATGAAGAAGGAATACTTTGAGTCAACTCTAGACTTTGTGTTCCTAACGATTCTGACTTAAAGTATAAAATCACGATGGAGGCGCACAACACACCATTTGCAATCCATCCTGGGAGTACCAAAATGTATCGTGATCTTCGACATACATTTTGGTGGAGCAATATGAAGAGAGAGATGGCGAGGTTTATCTCAAGGTGTCTAACTTGTAAACGAGTCACAACTCATCAAGTGCCAAAAGGTCCATTGCAACCACTTGAAATTCCAGAATGGAAGTGGGAGCACATTATCATGATTTTGTTACTGGTCTTCCCAAGGTTTCTCAAGGTATAGATGCGATTTGGGTCATTGTTGATAGATTGACCAAGTCTGCTCATTTTTTACCGATACGAGAAACTTATACACTTGAACGTCTTGCTCGTATGTACATAAACGAGATTGTAAGATTGTATGGTATGCAATATCCATAGTTTCTGATCGAGACCCAAGACTACATTAAAAATGAAGAAAAAGAGGAAGGTATTATACTATAATATTTTGAGCCCCAAAACATGCAATATCGAAACTATATTTTCCTATAAATAGAAGCTCATTCTTCTTTTATTTCTCATCAATTCACTAAAGTTATAGAGCAATTATTATAGAGAGGAATTATAGAGAGAAAGAATAAGAGAAGTCTGTTACCTCACTATTCTAGTATCCAATCTTCTTCTAAGGTAAGGGGTATTATTCTTTCGTATTATGAAGAGGTTTATTTTCTTTCAATACTGTAAGGGTTTTTATTCTTCTTTATTATTATGTTGGAATAACCTGTCTATGCGAAGTACCGGATACATGGTGAAATTCTTCTGTTATTCCATTCTTTATTATTCTATTGGAATAACCTGTCTGTGCAGTCTATCGCATGCCTGGTGAATTATGTTGTTATTCCATTCTTTATTATTCTGCTGGAATATCCTGTTTGTGCGGATTACGCATGACCTGATTCCATTCTTTATTATTTTTTTGGAATATTCTGTTTGTGCGGATTACGCATGACCTAGTTCCATTCTTTATCATTCTATTGGAATAACCTGTCTGTGCGGATTACGCACGCCTGGTGAATTCATCTGTTATTCCATTCTTTATTATTTTAGAATAACATATCTATGTGGATTACCTCATGCATGGTGAATGATCCTTCGTATTCATTCCTTATTAAATTGTGGAAATGATCTGTCTACGTAGATTATCGCATGGCGGAAAAAAATCATTTACAGTTTCATATATTCTATTATACTCAGTTAGTTAAAGTTTTGGCTTCTATACTCCATGAAATTGGTAGAATATCCTGAATATTTGAACTTCATTCAGTATCTTTTCATGGAAATATTGTTCTGAGCATTCTTGAATTTTACCCCAAAAATAGTATCATGTTGATAATTTGGACGTTATTGATTTTTGGATAAATTAAATTATAATCTTTAAAAATTTATCCTTGAACTTGTTTTATTGAATTCTTATATCATTGTCATCATCCTCATGTTTATAATATGTTGAAAGTCATCTGTGGCATGTAGTGCAGATGGACTTGGTGTGATTATGACCAGGTATTATTCAGTATAATCATAACCGTAATGTTACCAATGATGTGGTAAAAGCCCTCATTGGCCGTAGTGAATTGATGGACAGTTTGGCATGATATGACCATTGATGAATACACGAATATCCTTGGCCAGTATTACATGGATAATTTGTGGTCATGATACTAATGAATATCCTTGGCCGTAGTGCAGGGATGATGTGGTTTATTTATTAAGCTGATTCTCAGCGATAAAAGTGATGAAAAACCTTTTAAATCATAGAAGATAGTAGATTTTATTCTCTACTTGACTCTTCTTATGGATTGTTTGTTCCGCTGCAGTTAAACTTGATGTTTGTTATATTTTATCAGTTTAACACTGTTGAAGGCTAACGATAAATTATTCTGAATTATTTTAGTCATAATATTTCTTACTGGGCTAGTTGAGCTCACATTTCTTTCAATGTTCTCTTCAGGAAATGAGAATATAGCTGGGACGAGTTGGGGAACAGATTGACGGTCCAGATGGTTGTTTTAGTAGTCTCACTATTCTATAAAATAGTGTGACAATAAATGTAATGAGGACTCCATTGAGTGTGGATATTGTCTAGATGACAATATTCTTATTAAAACTCTTAGAATATGTTTTGTCGTTTTACACACTGTTGTATAATTAAGTTGTATTTGAATTTTGTACCATGTATTTGGCGACTCAAAATGGGTGATGTATACCTATTTTGGGGGCATCAATACTTTCCTCTACTGTTCCTTCCCAGTTGGTCCGTGGAGTTGATTTTACTCGACTCTACGATTCTTCGAGTTGGAAAGTAGTGGCTAGGTTACTCTTTTCTTTTCTGAAACCCAGCAAGCATGAGATCCTTTGTTCCTTGGAATATGGATTGAATCAGAAGAGTAGGGTTGGACTAGTTCTTCCTTCTATGAGGATTTCATAAATATAATGCTTCTACTGAAACATGGAGCATTACTAGGGCTAGTTTCCTTTATCTTTTCCACATATGGCTTTGAGGTGGATTCCCCAAAGCCTAAACATGTTCTGTCAGATGCACTTCTCTGACTAGAGATCAGGGAGTCCATGGAGAAGATTATTTATTCCATGTAGAGATTGTCCTTTCTAGTTCCTCAATTTTAGAGGTTAGACTTAACTCTCTTTGTGTATTGAGCTCATCGATCTGTTTTAAGAGTTTATTCTCAGCTTCAAACTTGGAGAGAGAGTCAGCACTTAAAAGGATGTTTCCAGTTCTTCTTGGACTTTCTTTTCTTTCTCCTTTTAAAGAAGTGAATAATCTTTGGATAACTCTAAACCACTTCATGTATTGATGTATATCAGATGTTATGCCATGCAGTGCATTTCTTAAATCATCAATGTCTACATCCGGAGATTAAAGTCAAATACCTCATCTATACTTACTTCATGAATGCTGGAGTTTTTTTATCCTTAGCATGCTTGGCCATTAGGCAAAGATTTTCCATTTGGGGATCTTCATCATCTCCAGATTCGGGAGTCGAGTCGTTGTCTGAGTCACTCCATGATACTCCAGCTACAAGACTTTGTCTTTCTTCTGAGGCCTTTTGTTGCCTCTGAATTCCTTCTTTGAATTTGATTTCTTCTTCAGTTCTTCTCTAAGAGGTTTGTTGCAGTTTGCAATGAAATGGCCAGGCTTCTTGCAATTGTAGCATATGTCATTTATCTGCTCCTGGCTGCTGTAGTTGTTGACTTACTTTGGTTTGATGATTCTGTCTTGATGCATGAACCTTCTAAGTCTTTTCATCAGCTTTGAAAGTCCTCATAATCATCTTCATCATAGTCAGAGTATTTTTAGTATTGGCTTTGGAGATGTTGTTAGTTGCTTTGAGAGCAACCCCTTTATCCTTCTTTCTTCCTTCAGATAGAGTTTCTGCTCGTTGAGTCAGCTCCAGTTCATATGTAAGGAGGTTGCCATATAACTGTTGAACAGTCATTTCATGAAAATTCTTTGATTCTAATGGATGTGGTTTTTGCATCCCATTTGATAGGTAAAGATCTCATAAACTTTATGATTAGATCTTTATTTAGATAGATCTTACCATAGACTCGGAGAGAGTTGAGCAGTACATTGAATCTTTCATAGGTAGAAGTGACATTTTCTCCTTGAACGTGTGAAACATCTCATACTGAGTCAGAGAGATTGCTTGTTTTCTCTGACTTCTTCCATTCCTTCATGCATGACGAGAAATGCTTCCCATACCTCCTTGGTTGTTTTGCTATTGACCACATTTTTGAACAGACCATCTTCTAAAGATTGGAACAAAATGTTCTTGGCCTTTTGTCGAGTTGAATAGCTTTCTTTTCGTTGTCTGTACATTCTTCTTTGACCTTAACCTGAATTCTGTTTGGGTCGTCTGTAGTTGGTGCAAGCTTTGTAGGAATATAGGGCACATTCTAAATGTTTCAAATTGATCTTCATCTATTGAATCCATGTATGCTTGCATCTGAACTTTCCAGTTGGCGAATTTGTCTTTGTTGCACATAATGGCTTGCTGCCTCCTCCAGTATTGATTCGCTTATCAGATGTGTCATTGGATCTGCTTAAGTTTGTGGGCTATTTGATAGAACCTGCTCTGATACCAATTGTTAGTTCCCAGAGGCAAAATAGTTATCTAGAAGGGGTGGTTGAATAGATATTTTAAATTATTTTTGAAATACTTTGTTAGTTTTGTTAATGATTCAAACACAGTGGAAATTAAGATTTGTTTGTTCTTCTTTTAGATGGAGCGAGTTAATGAGAGTGAGGCAGTTATAACAGTTATAGCAGTTATAGCAAGAGTGTAAAAGACACGACATTTTAAGTGGTTCAGAGCACTTAAAGCTCCTAGTCCACTATTCTACTCCTCGAGTAGGAAATCACTAAGGATATCTTTACACTTTCTGAATCTACATATCCTTCAAGACCAGTAGTCTTGGCACTTCTCAGTTCACTTTTGAACTCTTCAAGTCCAGCAGACTTGGTTCTTCATAGTTTACTTAGAAGTTTAAGTCCTTCTGACTTGGAACTTTTTACTTCAATTCATAGTAGTTGATGAGTTCTTCAAAGGTGCTACTCAGTTCCCATTAAGTTTTTGTTCGAAAGAACTGAGTAACTGAGCAAGCTTTCTCTTTTCAGATTTTCAGATCGTAGTTTTGAGTGTTGAATGTTCTTCAGTGTTTTTGTTCAATGTGCTTTTCTCTATCATCTGCTGATGTTTTGCATATATTAGGTCTTTGAAATGTATCGTTGAAGATCCGTTGAAGCATTAAATGCATTTGACATTTTTGAGCTTTGATGGAGACTTTCTGCACATCTTCTGATTAGCAGTTGGCCCACTGACATAGCAGACTGATATCTTACCTAACACCTGAAAAGGTTTTTTGCTGACCCAAAGTACTTTCTTAGCTTCTTCAATACGTTTCCGTTATAGATTAAGGATGACTGTTGTGACATTAGGACTGCCGAGGGCTTCAAAGTTTATAATCCATTCCATATTTTAGGATTTATTCTTAAACAAATGGGCAAGGCTCGATGCTTCTGACACATGCAGATAACGCTCTACGATTTTGATCGTGGTGTCTTTCCACCATGGTGCTTGATCTGATACTGGCAAATGAGAACACTATGATTTCTCTTAAGGACTGGCACACTACGATCTTCACTTTCTTGTCTTGCAGACTCTATGCTTCCGAGAGCACACTACGATCTTTGAGTTGGCTCGGAAAATGTTTGGACCACTCAACGATTTTAGGAGAGCTCCTTCAAGGCAGACACACTATGATTCTTGATGCTCTACGATTCTGCCTTGGCTTCTACAATCTCTTGATCAACTCGTTAGACTACGATTATGTTGAAGCCTATCTATTACATCTCAACACATAGATTAACCTAACAGCTTTGATCTCTTATCTATACATTCATTTACAGAATGATAAACATTAAAATCTTAGATCAACCTAACAAATTTGATCTACCACTAGGTCCTTGTACATATTTCCTTGAAGGAATTTACACATAATCATGAATATTTACTTTCAACATCAAATTTAAATATGCAATCTCCCAACACAATTCACGAAGCTTGATTTTTTTGTAAGTCTCAAAAATGAAAGTCCTATGAGAGGGAACCTCTAGGGGGAAAACCCTAGGAGGACGAGCTCTAGAGGAGCTCTTCCTGGATATCATGGAAAATCTTTAATCTATCTTTCTTATTCTCTCTTGAAATTTCTCGTTTCTTCAGAATCAAGAAGTCATCAAAAACCAATGTTGTTGAAGAGGATGATGATGTTCACATTGGGCTCTTTGCGAGTCAAAGACTTGAAGAAATTTAGCGATGATGTAGACAACCTTGCAGCCATGGGTGTTGATATGTCTCCTTTTCATGGTAGGCTAGATCTTCTCAAGTCAAATTTTTATATTGTTGCACTTCGTTTGGAGGTTGCTATACAAGTATGAGGATGATTGCTTTTCAATACAACTCTCAGATCTTAATGAAGCCGCAAGAAAATTGGAGGCCAAGTCTCGGGATCTAGAGTCCAAGCTTCGGGATGTAGAGTGTCTGACGGGAATTAGAGTCAACTACCCAAGAGTTAGGGAGTTGAGAGCGATAAATCTTAAGATTCATGAGATCGCCATTGCTGACTTGGAGCTTTAGCTATGCCCCCTCTTCAATTTGATATGTCATGACCTTTAGATCATGGTTTTTTTTGTAGTCTTTTCCTTATCCTGTATCAGAAGCTCATTTACATATATTTCATTTATCAAAATAAAGTTTTTTTATCCTTATTGATTGCCTTTAATTTGAATAATTCCTTAAAACTCAATATTTAACATTGAATCTTAAGTTGTTCAAATTAATACTCCAAGACAACATTCATAAATTTTGTTAAAGAAAAAACATGTTTTTTCTTCGATTTCATGCAAACCAACACTTGAATCTATACTTTTCTTTTTAATAAATCAGAAAAAATATTCAAGTATAAGTGAAAGTTTGACAAATTTATTGATAATCATATTGCTTTCAATGAAAAGTATAACATTTTATATAACAAATCTTGATTTTCGGAAAAGCATAACGTTCACCACTTTTAGAGATAAAGTGTAACTCTTTTTTCGGAGTTGAGGGCTTATACTCAGGTGCTCAATCACTTTTAAATTTGAAAGTGTAACTTCCGAGGACTTATAGTCAGATGCCTTGATTACTTTTGAAGTTGAAAGTATAACTTACGAGGACTTATAGTCAGGTACCTCGATTACTTTTGAAGTTAAAAGTATAACTTTTTGGTCTAAGGACTTATATTCAGGTGCCTCAGTTACTTTGATAATAAAGTGTAACAATTGGGTGCCTCGTCACTTGGGTCATCCAATTTCTTGGCAAGTACGGTCTACGAGGACTTGAAATCGGGTGCCTCTTCACTTGGGTCATCCAATATCTTGGTAAGTGCAGTCTACGAGGACTTGCTCTTCTTGTTCCCTCTATCTGGTAAGTGCTCACGAGGATTTGACCATCATTTAGAGTGGACCACCATCTTGGGTGGATTTTATATTTTTTTTAATTAGTCAATTCTTGTGCCTCCTCCCTTGGTCATCCAATTACTTGGAAAGGGATACTCTTGAGGAATTAAAGCACC
>CM035096.1:72784029-73031922 GCA_020205505.1 Panax japonicus | reverse complement strand
TAATGGCATAGGTGTAAATAATTAAAGATTAATTAGGGTTAATCTTAGCAAATTGATTTCAAACCCTAATTCCAAATTTGAAACCCTAATACAGATCTGAAAACCCTAATTTCAGATTCTGATAAAATAAACCCTAATCTAGGAATATAACGGAGATTTTAATGCTTAGTGCTATTAATTAAGTATTAATTAGGGTAAAGGTTATTAATTAACAAACCCTAATTTCCAGTTTCAGAAAATCCTAATTGTTCCGTCAAAAACCCTAATTGTTCAAAGGTGGAATTTAATTGCTAAAATTAGCAATGTTAATTAGGAACCCTAATCCTAATTATTTCAATTTATGAGTAATTAGAAAACTCTAATCTAATTACGTGATTTAATTTCTAAATTAGAAAATTAAATTTTCTATTAGAAACCCTAAATTTTGGGTTATAAACCCTAATCCGTGGTTTTGATCCTAATTGCTTAATTAGCAATTTTAATTAGGAATTATTAATTCTAATTATCAAGACCTATGTATGATTAAGAAATTTTTAATAGAAAATTCTAATTATAATTTTGAAATATAAAATTTTCAATTTTGAAAATCTAAATTGGGAATTTTAGAAGTCTTGTTGCTAAACTCTAAAGGGTTAAACCCTAACCCTATTGTTCAAACCCTAAATCCTAAGAATTTGTAGCAAATGGAAATTCTAGAATTAAAATGATATGAAAATGACAAGAATACCCTTATTGCATTTATTTATGGAATTGCTTGCAAATCTAGATCAATTTGGGGTTGTTCAACAACCCTAAGCCTAAACCTAGCTAGCCTTTGACAATTTACATCTATCTCAGCCGAAATTACAAGATCAAAGCATCATGTCATCAAATAAATAATTAAAGAGAGAGAAAATGACACTTAAATTCTCATTTTCTCCAAACCCATTCTCTCACTAGAAATTCGAGATTAGAAGGAGATAGAGAGAGGAAGGTAACACTAACCAGTGTCTTAGCAAGCCTTGATCAGGAACCAAGAATCAGAAATTGGAGATCAAAGTATAAAAGGTATAAACCTAAATTTTGAAATCTCATGATTTGGTGTTAAATGTTATAATTGATTGTTAAAAGTTATGTATTAGGGTGTCATTTGATGATCTGGGTTGTCAAAACCCAGATCCATAACATCAAAGTGCTCGGATTTAATTTTTAGAAATCTGGAAAAAATGGGAAAAATAATGGTCTGACAATCTAATGTCAGGGCCTGTAAATCCTTCTCTGTTTTTGATCTTTGTGGTTTTATGTTTTAAATATATTCTATGACATGCTGTCTGTATTCTGAACCTTGAATCATGGTCAGATCGTATCGTAAACTCAAGTTATGATTGGTCAAACAGGGTTGACCGTTCACGGAATCTGGTTTCTGGGTAACCCAGAAACCCAGATCTGTCTGACAATCAATTTGCAGGGTCTTGATCTTTCTGTGTATTAGTAGTTAGGCCATGTTGTTGGTAGATCTTTGTAGCCTGACATGAATACTACATGTTAAAGTCACCAGATCCTTTAGATCATAACTGGAGTGAAAGAAAATCCCGGTCAAAGTAGCTTTGACCAACTGTCCGGATGAATTTCTGAAAAACCCAGAATTCACCAAGAACAGTTTTTCGTGTCTACTTTGACCGATCTAAATCGTACTGTTTTAATGTTTGTAAGTTGATCTGATGATCGTTTGTTGTACCTTGACATACGGACTACATGCTAGAACTTATAGATAACCCTAACTAAACTCAGAACCCAAGATATAAGGATCGAAAGCTATCAACCTCGACTGTTCTTCATTTTCTGGAAAACCCAGAAAATGAAGAACACGTTGTCAGATATTTTGGAGACTTAAAGCTCTCTGATCTGATGTTGTATGACCATGAAATCCGTTTGAGGTTGTAGTACTACATGAGTACTACAATCTGAAAGTTTTAAACAACACAGAAATCGATCAGAACACCATTTAAATCGTGGTCAAACCACCCAACCCGAACTCTGTCAAGAACACTCAAGAACACCTATAGCGACAGAAAGTGTCGCTATAGGCCTTTAGCGACAGATTATTTATTATTTTCCGGAAAATAATTTGAAATTAGAAAAAATAGTTTTTAATTATTAAAAATAAAAAATAAATTATAAAAAATTATTTTAAAGTCTGAAAAATAGTTTTTAACTATTTTAAGTATATTTCAAAAATATTTAGTATTTTTGGAATATAAATGGTATTTATTTATTTAATTATAATATTAAATAAATTATTTAAATAGTTTTTAATTCATGAAAAATCATGACAAATAATATTATGGTATAAGAAATATTTTAAGTTATTTTTGATGACTTTTAATATTTTGGGATGAATTTCATTAATTAATCAAAATTAATGATAATTAGTTTATTTAATGGATATATTAAATAAATTAAGGAAAAATGGAATTAATGCTTTATAAATCATATAAAAATGATTTAAGTGATATAAAAATATTTTAAGTTATAAAATATAACTTTTGATATTTTGGCATAAAAATATTAATATTTTTAATATTAATATTAATTATCAGATAATTGATTTTAAGTGTTTAAAAATCATATAATTATGATTTTATAGTATTAAAAATACTTTGTGATATTATAATTATATTATAATATTATGTAATGATTTTCATTAATATTTTATATTAAATAATATTAATGATTAAAGTATTAAGTGGTATTTAATTCATTTAAATACGGTTTTAATGATTGAAAAATGTTGATAAATGGTAATAATTATCCAAAATTATTACGAGCCTAGGAAAAGTGTTTTGACTGATAAGAAATTATCTGTGATAATGGTTAAGTGTTAAGTCAGAGTTTAATTGAACTTAAACTCGATATTCGTCCGAATAGACCGTCGGGATGATAGAATTGTGTCGGTTTCAAGTCAGACTGAAATAGTTTGACCTGATACTAAGTCTTATGTGTTGTAAAGACTGATAGGCTTATGTGGTAATGTGTTTAGGTTATTCTATGTGGATATAATTATAACAGTATTATACTGTGATGATATTATTCTAATATTGGAGATCTATATTATTAATATTAGGTCTTCGGGTAAAGCGTTATTAAATTGCGTGTGGTAATCAACGGTTCAGGCAAGTTTTTCTTATACTTAACTCTAATAAGAGTGTTTTATTCAAGCTGATGGTTAATCGTTGTTGATTGCCATGAAAATTGTACTCTGTACATCTTGCATGTATAAGTCAGGTATGAAAGGCTGATCACCTTCATTACCAGTTGGTTCAGAAATGTTTGTTCATGTTTAAAACTTGTTCAGTCAAAAGTTTGTTCGTAATAATTCTCAACTATATTGATGAATTATAGTCAGCTTATTATTCATACTCTTCAATCATGATATATTGTTATATTGTTGTATTTAAACTTGCTGGGCAACTTTATGCTCACCCTTGCTATATCATGATAAAACATTGCAGATAAGGCAAACGTGTTCGGATACAGGAAAAGGGTTAAAGCCAAGTTCAGCTTGGAATATAAAGTGCGGCTTGTTTGTAATAATATATTGTGATAAATATTGTTGTATAATAGATATTATATGAATGGTGTTTAAGTTAAGGTTACTCGACTTGGGTAAATAGTGTGTAATGTATTGTATAAACAATTATGTTTATATCTTCCGTAAATAGTGATAGAAATAGTATACCGGATCCGAGGTGATTTGGGACCTGGATTTGGGGCTGCTACAAGGGTAGTAGATCATGCTTAATCTGTTTGTATTGGTTTAATCTTGGATTATAAAGAATCAAACAAGAGGATTCAAGAAAGAAAATGAAATGGAAAGAAAATTTGAAGAACAAAATTCGTAGGTTTTTAGTAATTGTAGACATGTCTTGTGAAATTCATACCTCTTTGGGTATAATGAGTTAGAAAGTGAGCCTTATATCAAATCGAAGATATGGAAGTAAGCTATATTCAGAAAGTGGAATCACATGAAAACTCTTTGTAGATTTCTTGTAATGTCTGTTTTAGTAAGGCTGGTCCAAAGGGAAAATAATCTGTCCAGAAAAATCAAAACTGTTACGATTTCTGACTTTGAAAAATTCATATAAATTCGTGTGTTTTGAATCTGAAGAAACTTAAAACTGTAAAGTTTTAGATATGGCAGTTTACTAGCTAGATTCTCGAGATTGAGCCATTTTATGGATCGGATCATGTCCGAAATAAATTGTTTAGTAAGGATGTCCAGAAAATAAAATTTTTTAGACTAGTTAAAGAATTACAGAATCTGGTTTAGATGAATAAGGGTCTGACTTTAAGGCATAGATGAGGTTGTAGTACACTGAGTAAGGGTTAATTCTATTTAAGAAGGAATAAAAACGGACATGTAACGAACGAGTTACGTTAAAAATGAAAACAACGTTTTGTTAAAGAAATTGTGAAGATGAGTTTTATAATTCTGTTTGAATTAAGATTTTGGGTGATGATATATTTTGATGATTAAAATATATTTTGACATATGTAATGAGTATAGATATGTGTTATCATATTCTATGCATAATTAACCATTTAAGATCAAGAGTTGAGATAAGTTAATGTGTGCATATAACATGCTCGATAAAATGCCTAAGAGTAATAGTGTTTTCTAAACTTTGGTATACAAAGTGTCTAACTAATGGCTAATATTGGATATCTAAGTATGAAAAGATGATAATACAAGTATAATAATGAAAAGAAATCGAAAAGGATAATTTTTGATTTATAAAGGAAAATTAAACATGTAAACAATGTGTTGAATATGCATTTTTGAAACTAAAGTGGTATAATAAAATGATGTGATATAAGCACATTAAACTACAAGTGCGATAGTCTAGCATGTGTGGTGATGAAAATGAAAATAAAACCGAGTTGCATAGAAAATAGTTAGATGTCTATAAAGACATTATAAAGGATAATAAGATAAAGTAAGGTCTTAAAATAAATTTGACCATGAGATTGAGTATTGATTTTATTTATTATCAATCTCACATACAGTGTAGGTTGTGCAAGGACACGAAATATTAACGTGTTGGTAAAAGACCGGTAAAGGAAAGTCTTTCAGTTCCTTTTTGCTATGTGAACTTGATGATGATCTACTTTAAAATTTTAGTGTATGAGGTATTATATATGTCAAAAGTATGAAATGTGAAAGTCAAACTATGACTATGATGATTGAACTATGAATGTTGATTGAGTAAGGAACTCAATCTTTATAGTTGTTATGTGAACTACAACATGTATGCTATGTTTGTTTATGATTATTCTTGTATGTTGAGCATATTATTATGTGCTACGTGATGTATGAAAACTGTTAGATTTTGCTGAGCTGTCGAGCTCATTCTTGCAAATAACCATTTTTGCAGATTCAAGAATTGAAGGTAACGCTATGTGCTACTTATTGTTATGGATCAAAAGTGATATATGAAGATTTAATATCCTAGCTAAGTTGTTATTCTTGTAAACCATGTCTAATGTTTCGGTAAATGTATTAATGTTGTAATTGTAATATTGTTTTGCGAATGTAAACTATTGTAGTATTAAAATGATTCTGAGATATTTGGATGTAATGGTTGAAGGTTTTGGGAATGAGGATAGTTTGTAATAGAAAATTTTAATTATTCCGCAAATTTTAATGGTTGTATTATCGTTTAATGATGTAAAATTGGAGGTTGAATGTATTATTAATGACCGAAGTCGAGAATTAAATTGTATGAATTTTGGGGTCGTTACAGATATACTAAATAGAGGGCAGACATTCTTCGTTGCATTCAACTATGCAGGGACTTTCCCCGCCAACATAATCATGATGCTCTTACTATGTTGATTTTATTTTGGTGCTCCTCTACATGCACATTGGTCACTGCTTGGGGAATTCAGTACCCCTAATCTCGAGGATGTATATGCCATCTACCAGTAAGCATTTGCCCTTTGTACGTGAGTCACACCTTTGGTGTGATGATTGCTCAAAATGTTTCAAGTGTTGAAGTCTTAATTCAAGTTTCTAAACAATTTGTTAGTTCCCGGAGGCACAATAGTTAACTTGGAAGGGGGGTTGAATAGATATTTAAATTCTTTTCAAAATACTTTGTTAGTTTTGTTAATGATTCAAGCACAGTGGAAATTAAGATTTGTTTGTTCACCCTTTTAGATGTAGTGAGTTAATGAGAGTTAGGCGGTTATAACAGTTATAGCAAGAGTGTAAGAGACACGACAATTTTAAGTGGTTCAGAGCACTTAAAGCTCCTAGTCCACTCTTCTACTTCTCGTGTAGGAAATCCACTAAGGATATATTTACACTTTTTGAATCTCACAGATTCCTTTAAGATGAGCAGTTTCGGCACTTCTCAGTTCACTTTTGAACTCTTCAAGTCCAGTAGACTTGGTTCTTCACAGTTCACTTAGAACTTTTCAAGTCATTCTGACTTGGAACTTTCTTTGTTGTATACTAAGGATGACTGTCGTGACATTGGGACTACCGAGGGCTTCAACATTTATAATCCATTCCACATTTGTTAGGATTTATTCTTAAATAAATGGGCAAGGCCCGATGCTTCTGACATATGCAGATGATGCTCTACGATTCTGATCCTGGTGTCTTGCCACCTTGGTGCTTGATCTGATGCTGGCAAATGAGAACACTACGATTTCTCTTAAGGACTTACACACTACGATCTTCACTTGCTTGTCCTGCAGACTTTACATTTTTCAGAGCACACTATGATCTTTGAGTTGGCTCGACAAATGTTTGGACCACTCTACGATTTCAGGAGAGCTCCTTCAAGGAAGACACACTACGATTCTTGATGTTCTATGATTCTGCCTTGGCTTCTCCAATCTCTTGATCATCTCGATAGACTATGATTTTGTTGAAGCCTATCTATTACATCTCAAGATATAGATCAACCTAACAGCTTTGATCTCTTCATCTATACAATCATTTACAAAATGATAAACATTAAAAGCTTAGATCAACCTAACAAATTTTATCTGTTACTAAGTCCTTGTACATATATTCCTTGAAGGACCTTACACATAATCATGAATATTTACTTTCAACATCAAATTTAAATATGCAATCCCCCAACAATCTCCCCCTATTTGATTTTGACATAACCAAGGAGATTTGTGCCATGATTATCAATTTCTAGATGCAATTGCTAGAAAGTAAATATGACTTAATGTTTCAGTGAGCGACTGAAATCTCTAGAGAATAAGCATGAATTTATTGATGTTTGTAAAGATAGATATTATAATTAAGCTTAGTTACATCAATAAGAATTGAGTTTCAACTTATCTCTATTTATTTTGCCTTTTGTTCCTCGGAGGATTTGCATACTCCTCAGCTCTTCTTCTCCTGCTCGCTTCGTCTCTTCGTGCTATATATTCCAGCTCGCTTTGACTTAGTCTTTCTTGATGATCATGCCTATTCATGAATGCAAGATCTCCAATTGGCATTCTTAGGTCTGTGGTGGTCACCTCGTGTGATTTGGGAGAAGGCCCTTGACTCCTTAGTGGTTGTTCCATAATAATTTGCTGCTGTTCAGATCGTGGAGTCTGATGGTGAGTGTCTTATAGGAGGGCTCATTGATGATTGAGCGATGAATGTGCATCTGCCTCTGCCCTTGCCTTTTCTCATTTCCCTTTATTCTCCCCCTTTATGTCAGCATCAAGGGCTCGAATGTCGTCAAATAAGCGAGTCATGCCTTGGACAAGTTAGTTGAGATGATTCTGGGATTGAGCAATATCTTCATGGTTCTCTTTAATTAGAGAATCAGATCGAGCTTCCCTCTTCTTGAGAATAGCCAGGACATTTTATATCTGTTTCATTTGACCCATGGAAAATCCTTAGAATTCTTTCATTGCAGTTTGTAGATTCGAGATACTTTCCATCATAAGGTTGTTCTGGGACTCCTGAGTATTCTGTAAAATGAGAACAACATCCCTGTGTCTCTTAGCAGCTTCAAAGTGGATTTGATCCCGGTCATTTATGCTCTTAAGCATCTCCTTTATGATCTCCTTAAGCTTCTTTGTGAGCTCAGAACATAGGGTGCTTGGGAGAGTGATGGCAACATTGATCAGATTAGTCAGCCTTATTTAAACAAGATCTGAGTGAGCGTCAAGTACTTCTTGTATATCCTTGGTCACCTTTTTGGATGCTTCAGACAACTCCGTTTTGGTGGGAAGATCTGATATTAGTTCAAGGAGTTGCGGACTGTTTGGAGGAGGGGCTCTTGTGTATTGATTTTCCATAGTGAAGAGAGCAAGATCAAGGTTGAAACACTCATTAGTGGATGAGGAAGGGATATCTAATGGAGGGGCTGGTGTGTGGGGTTAAGCTTCAGGAGGAGATGACTCTACGACTTGAGTATCTGACTCTATGATTTGGCTTAAATCAGTAATCATAGAGATAGGAGATTGTATCAAAATAAAGTTGGGCATATTTGGTTCATCAATTACAGAATGTTGGGATTCTGTAACTAGGAATTGATTGAGTGGATGAAGAATCACTTCCAACCATCTCGGTAATTCATAGAATTGGTTGAAAAACTATGGTGGATAGTGATTAACCCTGAAAGAGATGGGAATAGTTTGCACCTCATGCCCATTTTCTGAAGAAGGGCCATTGGTGATCAGCTTTCAGGCAAAGTTGAGGTTGCTTGGGAATTCATGAGCTACCACCGAGATTGCTGGATAGGCTTTGAAGGTCCAGAACATGTGATCCCAGGAGTTAAAAATTTGGGCTCTGTGAAAGGGCAACATAGGTAGATATGAGAAAAGTTGATTGTAGATGGCTCTCCTATAACCATCATAGCCCACAGCTATAATCTCAACCTCATCATCTTCTTCTTCTCTGTCTTCTTGTGAAGATTCTACTTTAATAATTACCTCCATTTGACTTTCTTGCTCTTGTGCTCTCTCATCCTCCAAAGCTTCACTTCTTTCTATTTCTGCAGTTTCTAAAGCTAGAATCTCTTAAGGGACTGAGGAAGATTCATGATGATCTCTTTGTAGTTCCTCCTCAAATGCAACTTCTTCTTACATAGGACTTCATGAGGCTCCCCCCTCTACTTGATCATTCATCTGCATTTCACACAGCTCCTCCTCAGCTGGAGCATTCTCTAGAGTGAGAACTTCAGGCAGCTCCCACTCAATTTGAGTTGTGTTCATATAACTTGCTTCAGATAGCCCTTCTCAACTTCGGGTAATCCTTTCATAGCAGCTATCTTTCTGTCTTTTTCTTTTAGCACTCCTTAATTGACAAGGATGTACTTCTTGACCAGTTTTCTTCTTGGCTTCCTAGGTTGAGCCGCAGCCTTAGCACTTTCTTCAGCTTCAGCTCTGAAAGGTTGAATAGCTTGAGAAGCTATTGCAGCATTTTCTTCGGGGGTGATGTCCATTCTGGTCTCTACGATCGATAGAGACTCTGTGACGCCCCAAAATCTGGGTATCTTCCAACTCGACAGATGGTACTACACGGTGGTACAGTTCACACAAACATTCAATTGAAATGCCTCAAAGAACGAATATGTCTTATATTTATTCAAAATAATATTAACATTCCCCCAGGTTCTTTATAACTGTTACAATCGTTCTTGTCATAATATAAAATATTATCATTACAAAACCTATACTATTACATAAGTAAGACTACAGGTTCACCTTAGCCTTCCGTTTATCCTTGTCGAATCCGTCAGTCCGTTCGATCTTAGCTGCATTCATATGGTTCACGAAAGAGTGAGCCTAACTAGCTCAGCAAGTACAATAATTCTAGTAAAATAACATGCTTGAGACATAGGAATCGTTTATCTTCAATAACTGAACAATAGTTATGAAGTACTATCGATAATTCAAAATAGCACCTCCTTTCATTCAAAACGTTTTACAATAATAATATTCAGTAAAACATCAATTTCGGTCGAAGACCATGAGCATTTCATAAGTACTTTGAAAAGGACATCCCGGCACTAAGTCAGTAAGTCTGGCATAGCTTACGAGCACGTCTAGGTGATCAACCTATAGTACTCTATGTTGATCAACACTACATTCATTAAACGTGTATACGTTTAAGTTGTGGCAACCTCACGTGCCTGTCGTTTGACGACAAAATAATTTAGTATACTCAGTCTCCTTTTGAAAACCACAATAATATTAGTTTGGTAAATCATTGATAATACTTTGATAGGTTATAAGAAACTCAACATATCATAAGCCTAGCTAAAGGAATTGGCTTTGACTTCATCAGTCATTAACTCATGCGTAAGAATACATGAATCACAAAGCTTGTTCAGATTGAACCGGAACAAGGGTTAGAATACTTGCCTTTAGCGTCTGCTACAATTTATAACACGTGTACTTTAAGTCTTTATGGTCTCTACAGTAGATCATATAACACAATAGGTCATGAACAACATACATGGTTTCTAAATAATCTTACCCTTCATCTTAATCTAACTACATATTAGATTTGTTATTATTGGTTCCGACTTTCTGTTATGTCATTCTTACGTTCACATGCAATTGAGTTACTTCAACCTTAAGTGAATCATTCTTAAGATCTAAACATGACTTAACAATGTTACTTTATGATTATTAAGTTTGTACTACTTCATTTCTTTTCTTTTTATCTTCATAAGCAATCCTCTTTATGCACACCCTAGGGCTGGCACTACGGCGCCATCAATCCTTCTCACTGTCGCGCTGTGGTGCCATATACTAGGGCAAGAAACTCAGACTCGGCGCTGCGGTGCGAGTCCCTTCGTTACGGGTCACACTGCAGCACGACTCTCCAGTAGGTTATAGCTTTTCTCGGCCAAGCTCGGCACTGCGGCGCGGGCTATTTGGCCTTGGGCTGGCGCCGCGGTGCCAGCTCTGTGCACCAGAAATTTTTGATAAATTTTTCAACTTGTGAGATTCCCGGACTCGTAACTTCTTCGTTATAAGTCCGAATTGGCTCGTTCAAGAGTCTATGGTTCACAAATTACATATTCTACATGTTCATGCAAGAATTTTATCTATTTGACTTTGTTATCTAAAAATTCACCTATTAGTCCATTTTTAACGAAATCGATAAACGTTCGTGAACGTTCAACGCTCGTTTCTTCGTTCTAAGTCAGAATTCGGTCATTTTCAAGTCCGCGACTCTATAATGACAAATATGACTTGTCTCCATCGAAAAAAAATGTTTTCGAGTTCAAACACAAAATCCAACTTTGATTTCGAGAATTTCACAAATTTGACGATTATCGTCTAATCTTCTGAATTTCGGCAAAACTTCATTACTAACGATTTGTTCATCATTCCAAATGCATTCATTTCATTAACTAGACATCACAACCTATATATTACAATAACTTATATTCAAATTAGGTTATGGCTTATTCCTTATAAGTTCAAAACTTAACAAATTCTTCAATACAAGATTTTCATTTCCTCATGACTTATTCGGCTTAAGTCCATTGATTATTCCATTCTCATAAGTTCTTAGCATACATGATCATTAAGTTACACTTTTCTTATCACCCTGCAATGGTAAAGATAGAAGAGATAGGATCATTTACCTTTGAAGACTAACTTTTTCTTCTTTAGAAAATCTTACAATGGAAATTAAGCTTAATATTGCTTATTCTCTCTAACACTTAAGTTGTTTTTGTAAGGAAGTTGTTGGATGAAATTTGAACAAATAAAATGAAGAATCCAAGCATGGTATTTATAGACTTTCCAAAGTTAGGGCCTAATGGTCATTAGGACATCCCACCTCCTCACTAACCTCCTTACTATTCACTACTTGCACACTAAGTAAACTTGGCCATCACACTTATTTCTTGCCCACCACATAAAGTCCTTAGTCACCATTTCACCCATGGGTTGCCCCATGGATCTAGATTTACCCATTGGATCATTAAATGGGCCTTGGTCTTAAATTAACTAACTTATCTTTTGGGCTTGCTTTACTTTGCTTTGGGCTTACATTTAATAAACACTTGGGCTTAATTATTACTCCCACATGGGTTTACACCTTTAATCAAGTTGGGCTTGTAATTCATACAACATCCTTCAATTCATTTCATTTGACTTTAATTTATTAACGTTCTTAATTTAAGTCCACATGCGAAATATTGTGTTTTCCATATTTAGATTATTATTATATAAACCATCTTATCTCGATATTATAACGTTACGTATTTCTCGGAAGTTCAAAAATAATTCCTGAGCGGAAAATGGTGAATAATGTTTTTCGGAAATCTTTTATTTTTGTCTTGGAAATTCAAACACTTTAACTCCTCCACATAGTTAAAATACTACGACATTCTGATGTTTCTAGGTTATAGAACGACCTTCATCTTACTAACACATAATAATAACAAATAATATTATTTTATTCATTATAATTATATTTACAAATGGTTCGATTTTTTGGGGCGTTATAGACTCTATGATCAAAGAGACAGAGGGCTTCTTTGTCTTGTTACTGTGTTTTCTCTTTTTAAGAAGCTGAGAGATGGTAGCTCTGTCTTCATCTTCCTCATTCTGCTATACTTTCCTTCTCAAGTTCCTCAGAGTTTCAGTGCCAGAACACTCTTGAGGTACATCAGTGGTTCAACCTTGAGGTTCCTCTGCCATTTGAGCCTTCAATTTTCTTTTACCCTTGCTTTTTTTGACTAAGGCAATGGGTTCTTCCTTGTTGATTTCTTCTTCTTCTTCTTCAGTCTCTTTTACAACTGACATGTTTCCTGGAATCTCGGACTCCTTTACATCACCAGTTCTTCCACTAGACTCATACATCATCCTTACATTTTCTGCTGGATTTCTTTTCCAGTTCTCAAACAGCTGCTGGGTCATTCTTCTATTTGGATTGATGGATTCTCCTTCATCGTCCCCAATCTTATCTCGCAATGCTGACTGTAGGATGATACTTATAAATCGTCCATAGAGCATCTTTCCAGAGCTCTTTGACTTCTTAGAACTCAGTATCCATTTCTCAATCCAGTCGAGTAGTAGGGCTCCATAGTTGAGTTAAATCCCATAACTGATTGATGTCGTGAGCTTAAGCTGCACTTCGTTTACAAAGTCATGGCCAGAGCTCTTGCAGCATATACATTTCCCAACAATGTCTGCCAAAAATTTATACCTTTGGGGAACTCTTTCTTTTTTTACCCTTTGACAGTTAGAAGCTTTTTGTGATGCATCTTCTTTAATCCTTCATGGAAATCGATTCCTTGTATGAATGGAAATCCTTTCGATTTGAAACCTAGGGCTAAGTTTATATCCTCGGCTTTGAGTTTGATTTCCACGTCTTTGACCCTTGTGGTGAGGACATCATTGTAACACCCCAACTTTTATGAATAAAGAATAATTTTCTCAAAATATATTTTTGAATATTATAGTGTGGATTTGATATAATGTTATAGTTGTGGGTAATATTTTTAAATTTTGCAAAGTAAGTAAGTTGTTATATAATATTCGATTGGTCGGGGAATATTCGTTTTAACAGGGAATATTCATACGACGGCAAAATTTTTGGTGGACCCCACAACGGAAGTATTGTCGTAGTTAGAAAATGACAGAATTAACTTTTTATAAAAATAACGGCGAAAGTTATACCGTTAAACTGTTGAACTACCCGGTAGTAAAAGTATAGTAATACGCATGGTTGCATAGTAGCATACGGTATTGATTATTGATGCTTACGTGAGAAGTCACTCAGTTATACTCAATTATTGCAACAGTAATTGCTTGATCATATCTCTCATATTATTGATTCAATTATTGTCACAATATCATCTACATAATATTTATTATTATTAAATCAATAATTGAGACGACAAAGTTATTCATATTATTATTTGTAATATTGACAATGTCTAGAAGTTCTGTCAAGGAGAGGTTTGGTCACCTAATTGCGCGCCAATAAGGAGAAACCTTATCGGAAAGCCCCCTCTTTCCTGGGAACGACATGGTTGTTAAATATTATGAGTTATAATATTAATGATGAATAAGTTGTGTTGATTAAAGATGAAATTGATAGTTCCATTGTGTTGGGATTATTAGTGTTAGTGGAAATCGACATTTATTTAGATAATAATTGATGTCTGGAGGTTATATTGACCAATCGGGTAATTAATCCGATAAATGAGCAATTAATTTCTATTATTTCGCATGCTTATTACTATTTGTTCACATGTGTGTACTATTAATTCACATTCATGTACTATTAGGGGAGGTGGTGTAAGATTGATAATACTTGCATGACTAAATTTAAATTTGAGGTATAGATGAATGTAATATACTGTAATTAGTTTTTTCACATGATTATACTATTAAGTCACATGAATGAACTATTAATTCACATTATTTACTATTAGGGGAGGTGGTGCAAGTTTGATAATACTTGCAGGACTAAATTAAAAATAAAGAAAAAGATGAAGGTATTATACTGTAATATTTTGAGCCCCAAAGGGTGCAATTATCGAAACTATATTTTCCTATAAATAGAAGCTCATTCTTCCTTCATTTCTCACCAATTCACTAAAGTTATAGAGCAATTATTATCGAGAGGAATTATAGAGATTAAGAAGAAGAGAAGTCTGCTACCTCACTATTTCAGTATCCAGTCTTCTTCTAAGGTAAGGGGTATTATTCTTTCGTATTTATGAAGAGGGTTATTTTCTTTCAATACTCGTAAAAGTTTTTATTCCATTCTTTATTATTATGTTGGAATAACCTGTCTATGCGAAGTACCGCATACATAGTGAAATTCTTCTGTTATTCCATTCTTTATTATTCTATTAGAATAACCTATCTGTGCGGTCTATCTCATGCCTGGTGAATTATGTTGTTATTCCATTCTTTATTATTCTGTTGGAATATCCTGTTTGTGTGGATTACGCATGACCTGGTTCCATTCTTTATTATTTTTTTGAAATATTTTGTTTGTGATGATTACACATGACCTGGTTCCATTCTTTATCATTTTGTTGGAATAACCTGTCTGTGCGGATTACGCACGCCTGGAGAATTCTTCTGTTATTCCATTCTTTAATATTCTGTTGGAATAACCTATCTATGTGGATTACCGCATGCATGGTGAATGATCCTTCGTATTCATTCCTTATTAAATTGTGGAAATGATCTGTCTACGTGGATTACCGCATAGCGGACAAAAATCCATTTGCAGTTTCATATATTCTATTATACTCAGTTAGTTAAAGTTTTGGCTTCTATACTCCATGAAGTTAGTAGAATATCCTGGATATTTGCACTTCATCCAAAATCTTTTCATGGAAATATTCTTCTGAGCATTCTTGAATTTTACCCCACAAAATAGTATCATGTTGATAATTTGGGCATTATTGATTTCTAGATAAATTAAATTATAAATCTTTAAAAATTTATCCTTGAATTTGTTTTATTGAATTCTTATATCATTGTCATCATCCTCATGTTTATAATATATTGAAAGTCATCTGTGGCATATAGTGCATAGATGGACTTGGTGTGATTATGACCAGGTATTATTCGGTATAATCATGACCGTAATGTTACCAATGATGTGGTAAAAGTCCTTATTGGCCGTAGTACATTGATGGACAGTTGTTGGCATAATCATGACCATTGATGAATACACGAATATCCTTGACCCGTATTGCATGGATAATTTGTGGTCGTGATATTAATGAATATCTGTGGTCGTAGTGCAGGGATGATGTGGTTTATTTATTAAGCTGAGTCTCAGCGATAAAATTTATGAAAAACCTTTTAAATCATAGAATATAGTAGATTTTATTCTCTACTTGACTCTTGTAATGAATTGCTTGTTCCACTGCAGTTAAACTTGATGTTTGTTATATTTTATCAGTTTAACACTGTTGAAGGCTAACGATAAATTATTCTGTATTATCATAGTCATAATATTTCTTACTGGGCTAGTTGATCTCACCCTTTCTTTCAATGTTCTCTTCAGGAAATTAGAATATAGCTGGGACGAGTCGGGGAACGGATTAACGGTCCAGATGGTTGTTTTAGTAGTCCTCACTATTCTATAAAATAGTGTGACAATAAAAGTAATGAGGACTCCATTGAGTGTGGATATTGTCTAGATGACAATGTTCTTATTAAAACTCTTAGATTATGTTTTGTCGTATTTTACACGACTGTTGTATATCTAAGTTTTATTTGAATTTTTTACCATGTATTTGGCGACTCAAGATGGGTGATGTATACCTATTTTGGGGGCATCACAGTTGTTATCAAAGCTTAGGGATATGATCCCTGGCTAATATGTGAGACTAGAACTAGGAGGGGAGAGACGAGGAATTCCTTCGCTAGTATGACTTACCTAAGTTTATTTGGTATTTAATTGGTAGGTCAGAGTATAGGGATAATATGTGACATGTCAATTAACCCTTATTTTGTGGCAGTATTTGAAAATGACATCCGAGAATGTTGAGAATAGCAATGGAGCATAGGAGACCGTTGAGTCACCACAGATCAACACCCAGGATAATGTACATTAGGAAGGCAATAATCCTCAGGTGAACAACAACACCGACCAAATGGCGAACGACGGAATGTTTAGGATCTTTCTACAATTCGTACAACATCAAGCAAGAGAGACTCCTGTCCAAAATGCAGGTGGAAACACTAGAAACTCTCTGATGGTCACCGCTAAACAGTTCAAGGAGTTGGGTCCACCAGAGTTTATTAGAGAGCCAAAACCACTTAAGGCGGAGACGTGGATAAAGCAGATCACCAAGATATTTGATGTCTTGGGAAAAGTTCCAAGAAATATTCAATGACAAGTACTTTCCTGAAAGTATTCGTCACATGAAAGAGGTAGATTTCATCAAGTTGGAGCATAATAATATGACCGTGTCACAGTACGAAGCTAAGTTTGCCGAGTTGTCCCAGTTTGCATCTCACTTGGTTGACAATGAGGAGAGAATGACGCGGATGTTTCTAAGAGGTTTGAAACCCGAGATACATCAATATCTAATTTCTCATAAACTGTGTTTGTATTCATATGTTATAAATAGGGCTCAGTTATTGGAGCGCGATAACGAGTCAACTCAACCAAGAGAAAGCAGCTGGCAAAATGATAATACCAGTGGTAGCAGTCATCAAAGCGGTGACAACAAACGTGGAAGGAATCAACATGCCAGAAATGGTAACCACTTTGGTGGTAATCATGGCCAAGACAATAAGAATGGACATTTCAAGAATTGGAGATTCAACAATGATGGAAAGAAGTCAGCATCAGCACCCGTGGTTAAGGAAGGGAACGACCACCTGTCATATGCTTCAAATGCGGAGGGGAGGGACATATCAGTCCAAACTGTGCGCAGCAGTCCAAAACATATTATAATTGTGGAAGAGAAGCACACCTAGCTAGATTTTGTCGTACAGGGAAGCCAAGTCTAGTTGGAATGGTGACACCAAATGTCGTCCCAGACAAGTCAAAACCAGCAGTTCAAGGGAGAGCGTTTGTTGTGACCTCCCAGAAAGAAAGGAACCCAAACGAGGTCATCACGGGTAAGCTAATCATTAAATCTAGTGAAGTATATACCTTATTTGATACCGGTTCTACCCATTCTTTTATTTCTCCTACTTGCGCTCAACGTTTAAATTTGACTCCAGAGAAATTAGACTTTGACTTATCTGTTGAAACTCCATTGGGAGAAACCTTCATTACATCCACTGTTTATAAGTCTTGTTTGGTTCAAATCGGTACCCTCATATTACCAGTCGATCTTATTTCCTTAAAAATACTTGCATTTGACGTGATTCTAGGGATTGATTGGATAACTACTCATCATGCTAAAATTAATTGTTTTTGTAAAGTTGTTAGCTTTCATATTCCTAATCAACCTATTATGCGAATTCAAGCGACCAAACCATTAAAATCAATCACGGTCATCTTAAGCCATAAAGCTATTCGTTTATTAAAAAACAGATGTCAAGATTTCTTAGCTCATGTCACAGATTTAAATAAAAATACGTCAGATTTGAATGATATTTTTATTGTTAATAAATTTCCTGACGTATTCCCTGAAGAACTTCCTGGCCTACCCCCGGAGCGTGAAATTGAGTTTGGTATCAACCTTGAACCCGGTACAAAACCCATTTCCAAAGCCCCATATCGAATGGCTCCTATTGAACTTCAGGAGTTAAAAACCCAACTACAGGAATTGTTAGATATCGGTTTCATTCGTCCTAGTACGTCTCCTTGGGGTGCTCCTGTTTTATTCATGAAGAAGAAAGATGGATGTATGCGATTTTGTATTGATTATCGGGAGTTAAATCATGTCACCATCAAAAATAGGTACCCGTTGCCTCACATTGATGACCTGTTTGACCAGTTG
Source organism: Panax japonicus (assembly GCA_020205505.1). Lineage (NCBI taxonomy): Eukaryota > Viridiplantae > Streptophyta > Magnoliopsida > Apiales > Araliaceae > Panax > Panax japonicus. Next base: position 73,013,512 of record CM035096.1, on the reverse strand, counting down.
CAAGGAACCAAATTCTTTTCAAAGATTGATCTTCGTTCCGGATATCATCAGTTGAAGAATTTAACCGATGACATTCCAAAGACTGCTTTCAGAACTCGGTATGGGCATTACAAATTTCTAGTCATGTCTTTTGGATTGACTAATACTCCTGTTGCCTTCATGGATATGATGAACCGAGTATTCAAGGAATATTTGGATCACTTTGTAGTCGTCTTTATTAATGACATCCTCATTTACTCCAAAAGCTATGAAGATCATGAGCAACATTTGAGGCTGATACTCCAAAAGCTTCGTGAAAACAAGTTATATGCCAAGTTGAAGAAATTCGAGTTCTAGCATGAGGAAGTTGCATTCCTTGGGCACGTGATATCAAATCATGGAATATTTGTTGACCCGGCAAAGATTGAAGAAATTCAAAGCTGAGAGCAACATAAGTCAGTGATTGAAGTACGTAGCTTTCTCGGCTTAGCTGGTTATTATCGGAGATTCGTAGAAGGGTTTTCTCTAATCACTACTCCATTAACTCAGCTGACTCAAAAAGATACAAAATTTAGTTGGAGCGAGGAATGTGAGAAGAGTTTTCAAGAACTCAAGAGGAGGCTTATTTCAGCACCTGTTCTGACAATACCATATGGCTCGGAGGGATTTATCATCTACAGTGATGCTTCAGGCAAAGGGTTAGGATGTGTTCTCATGCAACATAGGAAAGTCATAGCCTATGCCTCACGACAACTCAAAGAATATGAGAAGAATTATCCTACTCATGCTCTAGAGTTGGCAGCTGTCGTTTTTGCGCTTAAGATTTGGAGGTATTACCTATATGGAGAGAAGGTGGAGATCTATACGGATCATAAAAGCCTCAAATATTTCTTCACTCAAAAGGAAATCAACATGCGGCAATGACGATGGCTTGAGCTATTGAAAGATTACGATCATACCATTCAATATCATCTTGGAAAAGCGAACGTAGTAGCTGATGCATTGAGTAGAAGATCATATGCGGGTACGAGTTCATTATTGTCAACGTAAAGGCCCATTTTATATGACTTACAAAGGATGGAGATAGAGTTAAAGACTCCAGGGACCCATGTGATGATGGCAAATATACGAGTAGAACCGACTTTAATCGATAAAGTAAAAGCTGCTCAAGCTATAGACCTGGAGCTGACGCGTATGAAGAAGAAAGTGAAAGAAGGTGCTATTTCAGAAGCAAGAATCGATGAAGAAGGAATACTTTGAGTCAACTCTAGACTTTGTGTTCCTAACGATTCTGACTTAAAGTATAAAATCATAATGGAGGCGCACAACACACCATTTGCAATCCATCCTGGGAGTACCAAAATGTATCGTGATCTTCGACATACATTTTGGTGGAGCAATATGAAGAGAGAGATGGCGAGGTTTATCTCAAGGTGTCTAACTTGTAAACGAGTCACAACTCATCAAGTGCCAAAAGGTCCATTGCAACCACTTGAAATTCCAGAATGGAAGTGGGAGCACATTATCATGGATTTTGTTACTGGTCTTCCCAAGGTTTCTCAAGGTATAGATGCGATTTGGGTCATTGTTGATAGATTGACCAAGTCTGCTCATTTCTTACCGATACGAGAAACTTATACACTTGAACGTCTTGCTCGTATGTACATAAACGAGATTGTAAGATTGTATGGTATGCCAATATCCATAGTTTCTGATCGAGACCCAAGACTACATTAAAAATGAAGAAAAAGAGGAAGGTATTATACTATAATATTTTGAGCCCCAAAACGTGCAATTATCGAAACTATATTTTCCTATAAATAGAAGCTCATTCTTCCTTCATTTCTCATCAATTAACTAAAGTTATAGAGCAATTATTATAGAGAGGAATTATAGAGAGAAAGAAGAAGAGAAGTCTGCTACCTCACTATTCTAGTATCCAATCTTCTTCTAAGGTAAGGGGTATTATTCTTTCGTATTTATGAAGAGGTTTATTTTCTTTCAATACTCGTAAGGGTTTTTATTCTGTTCTTTATTATTATGTTGGAATAACCTGTCTATGCGAAGTACCGGATACATGGTGAAATTCTTCTGTTATTCCATTCTTTATTATTCTGTTGGAATAACCTGTCTGTGTAGTCTATCGCATGCCTGGTGAATTATGTTGTTATTCCATTCTTTATTATTCTGCTGAAATATCCTGTTTGTGCGGATTACGCATGACCTGATTCCATTCTTTATTATTTTTTTGGAATATTCTGTTTGTGCGGATTACGCATGACCTAGTTCCATTCTTTATCATTCTATTGGAATAACCTGTCTGTGCGGATTACGCACGCCTGGTGAATTCTTCTATTATTCCATTCTTTATTATTCTGTTAGAATAACATATCTATGTGGATTACCTCATGCATGGTGAATGATCCTTCGTATTCATTCCTTATTAAATTGTGGAAATGATCTGTCTACGTGGATTATCGCATGGCGGACAAAAATCTATTTGCAGTTTTATATATTCTATTATACTCAGTTAGTTAAAGTTTTGGCTTCTATACTCCATGAAATTGGTAGAATATCCAGGATATTTGAACTTCATTCAGTATCTTTTCATGGAAATATTGTTCTGAGCATTCTTGAATTTTACCCCAAAAAATAGTATCATGTTGATAATTTGGACGTTATTGATTTTTGGATAAATTAAATTATAAATCTTTAAAAATTTATCCTTGAACTTGTTTTATTGAATTCTTATATCATTGTCATCATCCTCATGTTTATAATATGTTGAAAGTCATCTGTGGCATGTAGTGCATAGATGGACTTGGTGTGATTATGACCATGTATTATTCAGTATAATCATAACCGTAATGTTACCAATGATGTGGTAAAAGTCCTCATTGGCCGTAGTGAATTGATGGACAGTTGTTGGCATGATCATAACCATTGATGAATACACGAATATCCTTGGCCAGTATTACATGGATAATTTGTGGTCATGATACTAATGAATATCCTTGGCCGTAGTGCAGGGATGATGTGGTTTATTTATTAAGCTGATTCTCAGCGATAAAAGTGATGAAAAACCTTTTAAATCATAGAAGATAGTAGATTTTATTCTCTACTTGACTCTTCTTATGGATTGTTTGTTCCGCTGCAGTTAAACTTGATGTTTGTTATATTTTATCAGTTTAACACTGTTGAAGGCTAACGATAAATTATTCTGAATTATTTTAGTCATAATATTTCTTACTGGGCTAGTTGAGCTCACCATTTATTTCAATGTTCTCTTCAGGAAATGAGAATATAGCTGGGACGAGTTGGGGAACGGATTGACGGTCCAGATGGTTGTTTTAGTAGTTCTCACTATTCTATAAAATAGTGTGACAATAAATGTAATGAGGACTCCATTGAGTGTGGATATTGTCTAGATGACAATATTCTTATTAAAACTCTTAGAATATGTTTTGTCGTATTTTACACATCTGTTGTATAATTAAGTTGTATTTGAATTTTGTACCATGTATTTGGCGACTCAAAATGGGTGATGTATACCTATTTTGGGGGCGTCACAATACCTTTCCTCTACTGTTCCTTCCCAGTTGGTCCGTGGAGTTGATTTTACTCGACTCTACGATTCTTCGAGGTTGGAAAGTAGTGGCTAGGTTACTCTTTTCTTTTCTGAAACCCAAGCAAGCATGAGATCCTTTGTTCCTTGGAATATGGATTGAATCAGAAGAGTAGGGTTGGACTAGTTCTTCCTTCTATGAGGATTTCATAAATATAATGCTTCTACTGAAACATGGAGCATTACTAGGGCTAGTTTCCTTTATCTTTTCCACATATGGCTTTGAGGTGGATTCCCCAAAGCCTAAACATGTTCTGTCAGATGCACTTCTCTGACTAGAGATCAGGGAGTCCATGGAAGAAGATTATTTATTCCATGTAGAGATTGTCCTTTCTAGTTCCTCAATTTTAGAGGTTAGACTTAACTCTCTTTGTGTATTGAGCTCATCGATCTGTTTTAAGAGTTTATTCTCAGCTTCAAACTTGGAGAGAGAGTCAGCACTTAAAAGGGATGTTTCCAGTTCTTCTTGGACTTTCTCTTTCTCCTTTTAAAGAAGTGAATAATCTTTGGATAGAACTCTAAACCACTTCATGTATTGATGCAGATCAGATGTTATGCCATGCAGTGCATTTCTTAAATCATCAATGTCTACATCCGGAGAATTAAAGTCAAATACCTCATCTATACTTACTTCATGAATGCTGGAGTTCTTTTTATCCTTAGCATGCTTGGCCATTAGGCAAAGATTTTCCATTTGGGGATCTTCATCATCTCCAGATTCAGGAGTCGAGTCGTTGTCTGAGTCACTCCATGATCCTCCAGCTACAAGACTTTTGTCTTTCTTCTGAGGCCTTTTGTTGCCTCTGAATTCCTTCTTTGAATTTGATTTCTTCTTCAGTTCTTCTCTAAGAGGTTTGTTGCAGTTTGCAATGAAATGGACAGGCTTCTTGCAATTGTAGCATAGGTCATTTATCTGCTCCTGGCTGCTGTAGTTGTTGACTTACTTTGGTTTGATGATTCTGTCTTGATGCATGAACCTTCTAAGTCTTTTCATCAGCATTGTAAAGTCCTCATAATCATCTTCATCATAGTCAGAGTTATTTTCAGTATTGGCTTTGGAGATGTTGTTAGTTGCTTTGAGAGCAACCCCTTTATCCTTCTTTCTTCCTTCAGATAGAGTTTCTGCTCGTTGAGTCAGCTCCAGTTCATATGTAAGGAGGTTGCCATATAACTGTTGAACAGTCATTTCATGAAAATTCTTTGATTCTCTAATGGATGTGGTTTTTGCATCCCACTTGATAGGTAAAGATCTCATAAACTTTATGATTAGATCTTTATTTAGATAGATCTTACCATAGACTCGGAGAGAGTTGAGCAGTACATTGAATCTTTTGTAGGTGGAAGTGACATTTTCTCCTTGAACGTGTGTAAACATCTCATATTGCTGAGTCAAGAGAGATTGCTTGTTTTCTCTGACTTCTTCCATTCCTTCATGCATGACGAGAAATGCTTCCCATACCTCCTTGGTTGTTTTGTTATTGACCACATTTTTGAACAGACCATCTTCTAAAGATTGGAACAAAATGTTCTTGGCCTTTTGTCGAGTTGAATAGCTTTCTTTTCGTTGTCTGTACATTCTTCTTTGACCTTGACCTGAATTCTGTTTAGGTCGTCTGTAGTTGGTGCAAGCTTTGTAGGAATATAGGGCACATTCTAAATAGTTTCAAATTGATCTTCATCTATTGAATCCATGTATGTTTGCATCTGAACTTTCCAGTTGGCGAATTTGTCTTTGTTGCACATAGATGGCTTGCTGCCTCCTCCAGTCATTGATTCGCTTATAAGATGTGTTATTGGATCTGCTTAAGCTTTGTGGGCTATTTGATAGAACCTGCTCTGATACCAATTGTTAGTTCCCAGAGGCAAAATAGTTATCTAGAAGGGGTGGTTGAATAGATATTTTAAATTATTTTTGAAATACTTTGTTAGTTTTGTTAATGATTCAAACACAGCGGAAGTTAAGATTTGTTTGTTCTTCCTTTTAGATGTAGTGAGTTAATGAGAGTGAGGCAGTTATAACAGTTATAGCAGTTATAGCAAGAGTGTAAGAGACACGACCATTTTAAGTGGTTCAGAGCACTTAAAGCTCCTAGTCCACTCTTCTACTACTCGAGTAGGAAATCCACTAAGGATATCTTTACACTTTCTGAATCTCAAATATCCTTCAAGACCAGTAGTCTTGGCACTTCTCAGTTCACTTTTGAACTCTTCAAGTCCAGCAGACTTGGTTCTTCATAGTTTACTTAGAAGTCTTCAAGTCCTTCTGACTTGGAACTTTTTACTTCAATTCATAGTAGTTGATGAGTTCTTGAAAGGTGCTACTCAGTTCCCGTTAAGTTTTTGTTGTAAAGAACTGAGTAACTGAGCAAGCTTTCTCTTTTCAGATCGTAGTTTTGAGTGTTGAATGTTCTTCAGTGTTTTTGTTCAATGCATGCTTTTCTCTATCATCTGCTGATGTTTTGCATATATTAGGTCTTTAAAATGTATCCGTTGAAGCATTAAATGCATTTGACATTTTTGAGCTTTGATGGAGACTTTCTGCACATCTTCTGATTAGCAGTTTGGCCCACTGACATAGCAGACCGATATCTTACCTAACACCTGAAAAGGTTTTTTCTGCTGACCCAAAGTACTTTCCTTAGCTTCTTCAATACGTTTCCTTGTTGTAGATTAAGGATGACTGTTGTGACATTGGGACTGCCGAGGGCTTCAAAGTTTATAATCCATTCCATATTTGTTAGGATTTATTCTTAAACAAATGGGCAAGGCTCGATGCTTCTGACACATGCAGATGACGCTCTACGATTTTGATCGTGGTGTCTTTCCACCTTGGTGCTTGATATGATGCTGGCAAATGAGAACACTATGATTTCTCTTAAGGACTAGCACACTACGATCTTCACTTTCTTGTCTTGCAGACTCTATGCTTCCGAGAGCACACTACGATCTTTGAGTTGGCTCGGCAAATATTTGGACCACTCAATGATTTTAGGAGACCTCCTTCAAGGCAGACACACTACGATTCTTGATGCTCTACGATTCTGCCTTGGCTTCTACAATCTCTTGATCAGCTCGATAGACTACGATTATGTTGAAGCCTATCTATTACATCTCAACACATAGATTAACCTAACATCTTTGATCTCTTCATCTATACATTCATTTACATAATGATAAACATTAAAATCTTAGATCAACCTAACAAATTTGATCTACCACTAGGTCCTTGTACATATATTCCTTGAAGGAATTTACACATAATCATGAATATTTACTTTAAACATCAAATTTAAATATGCAATCTCCCAACACAATTCACGAAGCTTGATTTTTTTGTAAGTCTCAAAAATAAAAGTCCTATGAGAGGGAACCTCTAGGGGGAAAACCCTAGGAGGACGAGCTCTAGAGGAGCTCTTCCTGGATATCATGGAAAATCTTTAATCTAATCTTTCTTATTCTCTCTTGAAATTTCTCGTTTCTTCAGAATCAAGAAGTCATCGAAAAGACCAATGTTGTTGAAGAGGATGTTGATGTTCACATTGGGCTCTTTACGAGTCAAAGACTTGAAGAAATTTAGCGATGATGTAGACAACCTTGCAGCCATGGGTGTTGATATGTCTCCTTTTCATGGTAGGCTAGATCTTCTCAAGTCAAATTTTTATATTGTTGCACTTCGTTTGGAGGTTGCTATACTCAAGTATGAGGATGAGTGCTTTTCAATATAACTCTCAGATTTAATGAAGCCACAAGAAAATTGGAGGCCAAGTCTCGGGATCTAGTGTCTAAGCTTCGGGATGTAGAGTGTCAGTGACGGGAATTAGAGTCAACTACCCAAGAGTTTAGGGAGTTGAGAGCGATAAATCTTAAGATTCATGAGACCACCATTGCTGACTTGGAAGCTTTAGCTATGCCCCCTCTTCAATTTGATATGTCATGACCTTTAGATCATGGTTTTTTTTTGTAGTCTTTTCCTTATCCTGTATCAGAAGCTCATTTACATATATTTCATTTATCAAAATAAAGTTTTTTATCCTTATTGATTGCCTTTAATTTGAATAATTCCTTAAAACTCAATATTTAACATTGAATCTTAAGTTGTTCAAATTAATACTCCAAGACAACATTCATAAATTTTGTTAAAGAAAAAACATGTTTTTTTCTACGATTTCATGCAAACCAACACTTGAATCTATACTTTTCTTTTTAATAAATCAGAAAAAAATATTCAAGTATAAGTGAAAGTTTGACAAATTTATTAATAATCATATTGCTTTCAATGAAAAGCATAACATTTTATATAACAAATCTTGCTTTTATCGGAAAAGCATAACGTTCACCACTTTTAGAGATAAAGTGTAACTCTTTTTTTCGGAGTTGAGGGCTTATACTCAGGTGCCTCAATCACTTTTAAATTTGAAAGTGTAACTTCTGAGGACTTATAGTCAGATGCCTTGATTACTTTTGAAGTTGAAAGTATAACTTACGAGGACTTATAGTCAGGTACCTCGATTACTTTTGAAGTTAAAAGTATAACTTTTTGGGTCTAAGGACTTATAGTCAGGTGCCTCATTTACTTTTGATAATAAAGTGTAACAATTGGGTGCCTCGTCACTTGGGTCATCCAATTTCTTGGCAAGTACGGTCTACGAGGACTTGAAATCGGGTGTCTCGTCACTTGGGTCTTCCAATTTCTTGGCAAGTGAAGTCTACGATGACTTTAAATCGGGTGCCTCTTCACTTGGGTCATCCAATATCTTGGTAAGTGCAGTCTACGAGGATTTGACCATCATTTAGAGTGGAACACCATCTTGGGTGGATTTTTATATTTTTTTAATTCGTCAATTCTTGTGCCTCCTCCCTTGGTCATCCAATTACTTGGAAAGGGATACTCTTGGGGAATTAAACCACCATTTTTGGTGGACCACCATCTTGGTTGGATTTTAATTCATTAACTCTTGTATCTGTAGTTCTGAGTTCTTTCGATGGTAGAGCCAGTATTTGGGTTTTTGGCTTCCGGGACTGCACCATGGGTGATAGTGTTGAACGTTTCTTTTCCTAGTTCAATCTCTTCATCCGTCAGCTTCTCATGGTATATCCTCTACAGACTGTAACAGTCCATAGAGGAATGTCCTACGTATTAATGGTATACAAAGAAGTCCGGTCTTCTTTTCATCTCTTCCGTTACGACCAATCGGGGCCTTGGAGGCTTCACCACTCCGTGCTCAACCCATTGTTCGTACAGGCCCCTGAATGCCTTCTCGCTGCATGTGATAGCCTACGGAACTGGCATCCTGGTATACTTGTCCCCATGTTTTTCTCTGCTTCGATCAAATTTCTCATTATTCTCCCTCTTGGCCCCTTGTGGTTTTGACTGAGAATCCACCAAAGCCACAGTTGTTGTCCTTTTTCCCTTCCATGTAACCATCGCATGACCGGCAGGCAATGTCATAATTCCTCCCAAGTCTTGTGCGAAAGATGAGAGGATCGCAAATGAATCACAAGCCTTGGTAATGAGGTGGGGCTTGAAGGCGTCTAAAGCATCATTGTTGCATATGCTAACCAAGTTCTTTTCTTCAATTGGTTCTGCACACTTCTGTGCTTGGGCCCTGAACCTATCCACATAATCTGACAGCTCCTCGTTTGGCTTCTGCTTGAATCGTATGAGCTCTACAATGGTTATCTATTTTTGCACATAGAAAAATTCTTTAAAAATTATAATTTTAGCTTATCCCAATCATGGACTGACCCCTTCTCCAAATTGTAAAACCAACTAAAGGCACTATTTGTCAAAGTCTTGTTAAATTCCCACATCAATAAGTTGTGGTTGTTTACTTTATCATATTCTAGCCATGGAGACATAGATTCTACGAACCTGGCAATATGTTCCCTGGCATTTCCTTTCTCCCCGTTGTATTTTAGAAACTGCGAGGAATGCTCAATATACCATGTCGGGTAAGGTTGCCTTCGAATGTGTGTCGGGTAAGGTGGAGTAAAGTTTAACTCTGAGGGTCGGGATGTCTGCCTACGAAGTGGCTCGTGGCATGAACTCTCTGGGATGTTGTAATATACTGTTGTATCGGCATTGTGTATGGTAAAGAGATTGGTTGATGCACACTTGCATCGTGCAAAGCTGGCACCGGTGACAGTTGTTGGCTCACTCGCTAAACCTTGTTTGGGATGATTGACATCTGCACTTGTGAAAATACTGGGAGAGCAGTTGGGATGATGTTTGTCTGAGGTTGGCTTGCTACCAACCTATGTTATGGCACGTCACCACTGTTCTGGCGAAAGGTGGGGATTTGCATCAACTGCTGGCGAAAATTCTCCATTTTCTTTTGCTTCCTCTGCATCTCCAGCATCATGGCCATCACCATCCCTTGTCCTTCCCATGTTTCCTTCAACGCCCTGAACATCTCTAGTTGTACAACATTTGCCTGCTCTCCGCTTGCGTCCTCACCTTGCCTTCCTGCGTTTGTTTGTTGTTGATTGGCCATATATGGTAATGTTGAACTCCCTTCCGAAGTGTCTTCAATAATTGGTTGGTCAAGATCCAGGTTTGCGCCTTAGAAAACATGATTTTCTTGCCTTGGAACTGGATTCGGTGAGGTAATGTTATTCGTTGGTAAAGCTTTTCATGTAGTTCTCCCACTTCGAGTTGTGGGCATACCCTTCACGAATTCTATACCTCCCCAGCAGAGTCGCCAAAGAAATGTGGGCAAGAAAATCGTACTTTGCTAGGGTTAGGGTTTCGTGTTGGCTGAGGAAGAGAGAAATCCACGAAAAGTACGGAATTGATTGATTGATTAAAAAGGGAAGAAAAATAGGTGAGCGATTACTCCAACGACACGTGGTTGAACTCTTAGAATTCGAGAACCTTATTAGGATAGCAAGGATTCAGAGAGCCTTCTTGAGTCTTCGGATTGAGAGAGAATCTCCAAATCTCCTAGTCTTTCAAAAGGTCCAAGAGTCCAAAGTGAGGTCCTTTCTTCATAAAATGAAAGGGGTATTTATAGAGTTTCCTTGAACATGGTCACGTGTCAGACACATGATCTCGAAGAAATTACAGAAATACCCTTAGTCACTAAAGTAATGCCCAGATCGTCATGTCCTTCTAGCCACCAATCTAATCCCTCAATCAATTTCCAAAATGAATCACCTCTACGAGTCTTGTGTCTCGGGACGCGTGGAGGCTTCTCTCGGATATCGCACATTTATTTTTGAATTTTCTGTTTGTTATTTAATTATTTTAAATCACATGTGAATCCTAATTTATACTTGGGTCCACAACTATTTCTGTGGATTAAGAGTCAATGTCATATTTTCTTTATTTCTTATCGGATATTATTAGTTAACTGAAGTAATGTAATATTTTATTATAATATGGTGATTCTGATGACTCTTGAATTATCAAACTTATTTGTTTTTTGATCTCCTCTAACAATAGTTGAAAGTTTTTGTATTAGCATGACTCAATGGAATAATAGAATAACTTCAATGGTAAATTGTCATCTCGGCGGAAATAATAGAATAACTTCAATGTCTCTAGTTTCAATATTTTTATCAAAATAAAAATTACTTAAAACAAATAAAAAGATTTGAAGGGTAGACCCGAAAAGTAAGTTTTGGTATTTGATCTGGCAGACGGCAGTTGGAGCAGGTAGCTGTCTCCAACTTGTTTGACCAGAACCCGACAGCCAACTCACATCCCTCTCACTCACTCTCTCCCTCTCTCCGCCGTAACCATCAAAAACTACAGACACTCCACCTGCTCCTGCTCCCGCTCCCGCTCCCAACTGCCTTTAATTTTTTACACCCACAATATTTCTGCAGTTGCCTTAGGCCCACTCCCACTTCACTACCTTTTAGCAGCCTCTCCTTGAACTTTTTTTTGGGTCTACCCTTTTTATTTTTATTTTTTATTATTATGTCTTTGTTTTTATATTATTTAATACTCGCTCTATCCCATAAAAAATATCTACAATTTTCAAATAAATTTAAGAAAAATTAAAATAAAAAAGAGAGATAAATAAATTTCTACTTCACTTTCTTTTCATAAAAGTAGTGGACTGTATTTAACTACTCTTAGGATCCAGATCCTCTATGAGGATTTCTGTGTAAGAATTTTGTGAATGTTTTGTTATGGGAATGATAACACATTAAAAGAGCGATCCAATAGCTCACAACTCTTTTTTTTGTATGTGTATCAAAACAATGTCGTTTTGACAAGAAATATTTTTTACAAGTTGGCTTCGTTTGTTTGCTAATTCTTGTTAGTTATGAGCGGCATGAATTTTTTTCATGATTGTAATGGGTTGGGTGTTAATTTAGTTGGGACGTTTTATTAATCATTTTTTTTGTGCTTTGGAATCGATAGTGTTATTAATATTTGTATTTTTGTCAAAGGCTAATAATATTATTCTTTGCTCTTCAAAAAAATAAATCCAACGGATAATTTTTATGCTATTAAAAAAATTGAGTTTCCATTGTGATTCTTTAAGTCAATTGAAAAAATAGTATAGAAAAAAAAATGGGGTAAATAATATGGGACAATTTTAAATAAAGGGAAAAAAACCAATTGAAATTTGGTTAATCCTAAATCTTGGCGTGTTCTGAGAAGAACAAGAAACGAAGCAAAGAATGAAATGAGAAGAAAACAGAAAAACGAAGTAAACAAACGAAGTAAACGGCGTTTGGTGGCTTCTAATTTTTTGTCAACTTGTAAAAAAATTCATATCAAAATAATGTCGTTTTGATACACAAAACAATGATAGGAGTTGTGAGCCATTGGATCTCTTTTTTAATGTGTTGTCAATCACACAACAAAAATCTCACAAGATTCTCACAGAAAAATCTTCATAGAGAATCCGGATCCGTACTCTTAATAATCAAATACATTTTATATTATACTAGCTGGGTCCCGTGCCTCCGGCACTGTATGGACAATATGATTTATCTCAAACTTTGAACGACCAAAATAATTTATTGAGTGAGCGGAAAATTTAAAGTCATTTGTATTTTATTAAATTATTAGATTATTAGATAGATAGATGTATTTTATTAGATAGATGTATGAACGGTGAGATTTATCTCAAACTTTGGACGGCCCAGATGATTTATTGAGTGAGCGAAAAATTCAAAATTATTTGTATTTTATTAGATAGATTTGTATGTAAATTGTGTACTTTAAATATTTTTTATGAAAATTTTTTTATTTTATTTTATTTTATTTTATATTTCAATATCTTTTGTGGAATGGACATCTTTACATTGGCCCATGCCACGCGTTAGACTCATTTTCGTTTATACCCTTCGATGAGTATATTAACTCATTACCTCCTTAATGCAATAATTCTTAAAAGTTGATACCTTCTCCTTCATGATCATTATTAATTTAATATATTTTTAAATTCCAAATTTATATAAATTCTTTTAATATTAAACAATAAAATAATAAAATTTGTAAACTATCTAAAAAATACTATTTATTGTAAAATTTATTATTTTATAATTTATAATGAATTTTCATAATTTTGAATTTAAAATTTTTTAAATTAACTTTCAAAATTTAATACGCATCATATAATTTGGCACGGGGATAGTACTATAATTTGTACTAGTGTAATGAATTAAGCACATTTAAATTAAAATAAAATGCCACATCAATTACAATACTACCTCTGTTCAAAATTACGAGATCAATATTAAGTGTAGAAGGCCTAAATATGGAATAATACCCTGAACTTTTGAATTTTTTCCCCATTTTGGGATTGTATTTTTTATTTTTTTTTAATTAGGGGATTAAACTCTTAATTTTATATGATTACATCTAATTGATAGCACCGCGTCAGAAATTGATAACATGACAGCGACATGTATCTAAAAAATGTGTGTGTGTAATATTGAGTCTCATTGTAACATTTATTCCATTAATTTTTATACCAAAAAAGGTAAATATATATAAGACCATAATTAATTTTTTAAAGTAAATTTAATGCGTTACAAATTCAGCTTTAAAAAAAATCATTAATAATTAATATAATGATAAATATTTTAAAATGTATAAATGTACTAATAATTAAAATCTTGTTATTTTATAATCATCAATAATCAATATAAAGACAATTTTACCCTTTTGGTATAAAAAATTAAGGCCTAAATATAGATTAATACTCTGAACTTTAAGATTATTTCATAATCATCAATAATCAATATAATTAATTTTTTTATTCCAAAAAGGATAAAATTGCCATTAAATTTACTTTAAAAAAATTAATAAGGGTCTTATATTTACCTTTTTTGGTACACAAAATTAATTGAATATATGTTAAAATGAGACTCAATATTACACATAAATATTTTTTTTAGTCACGTGTCGCTTCTATGTAATCAATTTTCTAATGTGTGACACTATCAATTAGACATAATCAGAAAAAATTAAAAGTTCAATCTACTAATTAAAAAAATTGAGAAGACAATCCTCAAAATAAAAAAAAAAATAAGTTTAGGGTATTAATTCATATTTAGCACTCTTTAGAAAGTCAAATTGTGATTAAAATTTACATGAACATAAAGTCACATTTTGATCTTATTTTTATTTTTTACAATATCAGAGTAAATCTCTTTTTTAGAGACTTTTATTTGATTGCATTTTAATAGTCCACCTCTTAATGTCTCTTAAGAGCGCTTATATTTGTATTAAGAGGTCATCTGAATAGTTAAGATATAAATATGAGTCTAAACTATTCAGATGACCTATTAATACAAAAATGTGAGTTGTTAAGATGCATTAAAAGGTGGGTTGTTAAGATGCATTAAGAGGTGAGTTGTTAAGATGCAATCAAACACACGAGAGTTTGTAATAATTCAAACCTAAATTAAGATTATTAATAAAATTTGAGAATGTTAATCACATTATTATAATTGTAATTAAAAATTTTGTGCTTTATGTGTTTAATTGTAAGAATTTTTATAATAATTAAGCTATAGCATTGATAAGATCAGTTATAAGTTTGAATCGTAAAATTTAATAAGTAAACCCTAATTTAAGAATTTAATCTTAGATTAAAAACCCTAATCCTAATTAGAGTCATAACAAGAAATCATGACTTAGTATATTTATAATTATATTAGTACTAATGGATTAGCACTCAATATGGTTATGTAGAAATTTAATTGGTGAGCTTACCGTTAGGAATCCCTAATTGAGGATTAGAAAACCCTAATTCTAAATATTAAACCTTAATGATCAAATTTTAAATGGATAAATTTTAAAGCTATTATAAGAATATGAAATGACTAAATTACCCTTTGATTTAATTGTGAAATTACCAAAAAAAACCTTACTTAGTGGGAAATGATCAAAATACCATTTCTCTTTTAATTTAAAGGTAAGACCTATGACTCATCATACGCAAGATTTTCAACATGTGTTGATTTTGGCCCAAATCAGCCATATATTGACACCACAACATAAACAATTAATGAAGTTAATCTTAGTTGTCAAGTAAATGGAGGTTTAAGCCTTTTTTGCCCCTACTTTAAATTTCTATATATGACTAAGTGTTAGTTTTTTAAACCCACGAAATCTACACTAAGAATACATAACAAACCAACCCATAAACAGCCCTTAGCAAGATCAGAAAGGAAGAAGTCAAGAATTGTTCAAAAAGGTAAAAACCTTAACCCTAACCTTAGATCTTTAAAGCTACAATAAAATTTATGTTTTAGTGTTTAGATATGTTAAATAATATGTTATTTAGTGATCTGGGATGGTTAAACATGAATCCATAACATTTAAATGCATAAAAATGAAAATTTTAGAAAACAAACAAAAATCCTAAAAACCAAGCGTGATAGTTTGTAAGAACCGTGAATTTTACGAATAATAATAATAATAATAATAATAATAATAATAATAATAAGAAAATGAATATTTATTTGAATATACATATTGATGTGTTGTGAGATGAGTAATTCAATTAATTCAAATTGAATTTAAAAGAATTGAGAAAAATATGGAGTTTATGATGACCTTTGTAAAATGTCTTGTGTGGCATGAGAATGAAAATTGGAATGGTTTAATTTAATTTAAGAAGTGAATAAATTAAGAAGTGAATGATTAATTAATATTATATTATTAATTAATTGTTATTGTGAATAATAAAATACGAATAAGCAAAGTAATTTACATAATTAGAATTGTATTACTCATTTAATTGATGTGCGAAAGATATGTGATAATATATAGTACCTACATTAAAAAGAAAATGTAGTGTGACACTTTAAGGTAACTATATAATATATAAAACTATATAGTAAAATGGAAGAAATTATAAGTGACATAAATAATGCTTATGTGACCACAAGTATGTGTGGGAACATTAAAGATGCACTATATCAAAGAATTACAAATTATTTCAATAAGTGAGTCTAATTGGAATAATAAAGTTTTAAGGAGATATTGAATTATTAAGTGATTAATTAAATTGAGTCTATACATGTTATAAATATTAATTAGACTAGACTAATGTACATGGATTATATAATGTGGGTACATAAATAATCCCTAACTTTCCAATATGTAATAGTATTAACAGATTAAAATCACATTTTTGGACATCCAAGAGAACAAACTAAACATTATGTAATTTAGTTGCTGAGTTTTTATAAACTGTGTCCCAACACAGTACCCAAAATCAGTTGCATAAACTTCAGCTGCTAATCCATGGTGATGATGGCTATAAAGATGGTGGGAGAAAGGGTGGTTGGACAACTTCTTCTTGTCCATTGTTTTCTTCCATCTTCCATTGATTCAAACCATGGGATAAGACCATTAACTGGGCAGCCATTTCTCTATAAATGACAGCCACATTTTTCATTTCTCAATTTCTAAAATTCACTGATAAGTTGCATATAGAGAGTGAGTGTTGTTGTGAATTGAGGGAGAGTAATCAGAGATTGTGAGAAGAGCAAAAATTAGTAACTTCAAAGCTCAAGAGGTAATGTAAGACCCCAACTTATTATAAATAAAATTGAATTTCCTCTAATTATTATTGTGAATAATAATGTGTTAATTTGATATAATGCTTTGGTTATGGGTGAAATGTGCAAATTTTGCAAAATAATCAAGTTGTTATAAAATATTCATTGTTGTCGGGGAATATTCGTTTGGTCGTGGAATATTCTTTCTGTCGGGAAATATTCGTACGACGGCGCATCCATTTATGGGCCCCATAACGGATAACGGTCGGATGAAGAAAATGACTAATTTGAGTTCTTACAAATAACGGCGTAGTTGTTACCGTTAACACTGTTGGAATACTCGGTGGTTAAAATACAATAATACACGTGGTTGCACAGTAGCACACGGTTTTGTGCAGTATTTTTGAATTATTGATTCTTACGTAAGAATGCACTACTCAATAATTGTTACAGTAATTACTGTTCAATATTTTATTTTATTGGTTCAATAATTACTGCGTTGATATTTTATATTATTGTTGTTTTAATAATTGTTACTACACAGTATTTCCCATTATCGGATCAATAATTCATATTATTTGAATAATATTATAAGATAGCATTATTGGCAATGTCTAGAAAGTTCTGTCAAGGAGATGTTTGGTCACCTAATTACGCGCTAGTAAAGAGAAATCCTTATCGGGAAGCCCCCACTTTCCTGGAAATGGCTTGTTTGTCATAATTGTGATTCTGTAATATTATTTATGAATAATTAATTATTGATTTATATGATAAGAAAATATTTATTTTATATGGATATAATTGACGGATATATTTATTTTATGTGGATATAATTGAATGAATTAATGTTGAGGTGTTTTTGTCGGAATGAAGGTATTAAAAATTAAATCACTGTACTTGAGATATATTGCGTGAGTTATAATTTTTAATCTGACCGTTGGATCGTTGTGATTTTTGGATATGTTATACATATACAAGTTGATTATATGTCCACAAATTTTGAACCGTTAAAAATGAACGTATAATTTTTTATGAATTTTAAGATGTGACTAATTCAGAAATTAGGTTTATAAATAATTTTGGTGAAAAATTCTAGCATTGAGTGGGCCCCACTTGTGGTTGGTGAAGAAATGTGCTGAATTTTATTTCAAATGTGGTGGGTGGCAATAGTAGTAGATAAAGCCATCAAGTGGCAGGTTCGGCGTGCTAACATTTTCCTATAAATAGATGACTAAGTTAGAATTGAAAATCACACCAGAAACATAAGCTTTCTCTTTTTTTCTCTCTATATTATCGAGCGTATTTTGTGAGTATTTAGGTACTTTGTGAGTTTCTATTTATCAGTGCAAGTTTTCTTCAGCCTTATACCGATATTCCGATCAGAAGTACTGTTATTTTGAGGTAAGAGATGTTATTTTCTTCATAAATGATATTATTTCTTTCGATATCATTATGCCAAAATATTGGTCTGAACTATTTATCAAATTTGGAACTTTTTGTGTTGGGGTTACTATTCACGTATACTGTTAAGTAAAATCTAATTACGCACAACACGCAAGTATACGTGGTCAACAAGTAATAAAGTGATGAGTTGAGTATCGTTCCCACAGGGAATTCTAATTAATAAATCCCAACTACTAATACTATATCAATTCAATTTTATTCAAACAATGATAAATTATGATTTTCTGAATTATTAACACAAAATTAAACACTTAAAGATGTTGTCCTAAGATAAGCGAATAACTAAGATAATACTTGAGTGAATAACTTCCGATAGATAAAGATTAAGACTTTAATATCCCCAATTATGAACTATAAATCAATTATCTAATTATCCCAATTATTATGTCTACTGAATTGTTAACAGGAATTCTCAAATGCCAAAAGCCCTTTTCCAAGTGATCAATTGACTTCTATTTAATCCAGATTAATCTTGCTATATTCCTATGCAAAACAATTGAATTAAACTCTTTCCAATCCCAATTCCTTATATGTTACATGCGGTGAACAGATATTTCCATTCAATTCACAAACCTAATTATTCACCATGCAAATAGCTAAGTCACATGTTATCATGTCCAGTTCTAACCCTAGAATTCCTTTTCCAAATCCTTCTAGAGTAACAAGGTAATTATTGGCCAAATAATTAAGCAGAAAAGTCAAAACATGATAAACAATTCACTTCAACACAAATACTTAGAATGAATGAATAACTAATTTATAGTCATAAAAGGTTCAATTGAAATCTTAATTAAAGAATTAGTTCATCACGGAAATAAAAAACACTAATTGTTGGCAAATCATCCTTAAAGAATTACAAATTGAAAATAAGGAGAAAAAGAAGAAACTCTGTAGCCAATCCTTAATCTCCAAGTAATCTTGTGTAGCCTTCAATGGAAGAACTCGTTGGATCCTTCAAAGAATAATCCCCCAATCCTCATCCAATTAGGTTTTACATTAGTTCCAATAATCAAGTCAGGTCCAACCAGAAGTCAAACGCGCTAATCCAGTCAAAGCCAGCCGAGGCTCAGCGCCCCGGCGCTGTAGGTAGTGTAATTTCCAGCGCCCCGGCGCTGGACTTCTCCAAAATTACCATATTGCCATTAAATGCTTGGATTTCCCATTATTGCCCCTCCAGCTTCCAAATCTGCAAAACGAGATATAAACACAATAAAAATGCTACTAAATAACTTAAGAATGCAATAATTTAAGTCCACATATATCCAATTCATGGGTATACTACCCATTCATCAAATACCCCCAAACTTAAATCGTTGCGTGTCCTCGCGCGACAAAACATAAGATCACAAAACACAACTAAACACCATGCAAATGCAAACTATTTATCTTTATGTGTTCTTAATTCCAGCAATTCAAAAGCTCACGTATATCCATATGCCTCAAAAAAAAATCACGTAAACATGCTAATTCATCATGCAAAAGCAGATCAACAATATCCTAACAATCAACAAATCTAAATCTGTTATTACTGATATTGTGCGTATGTGTCCAACAACCATGCTAACCCATGAAAGACAAAAATATGAAAGATAATAAATTTCTTAGTAAGCATCCTACAGTGTAACTTTAAAACTCATCAAATATACTTGTTTCAACTGAACTCAAACACTTACCCGAATTCAAAAGTCAAAATGGAATACTTATGCTTTTTTTTTTTTTGAATCTACATAAATGACTGTGCAATGTCTCATCCCATTAGGCTAACAATGTTACCCCTTAGCGAGATTTCGACCAACGACTCCCAGACCATATAAGACCTTAGGGCGCTAGGTTTTAAGATACCCCTTCGGGCGTACTTACTCAAGTAACAAAGGCCCCGAAACAAAACTAGCCACGGTAAATTTTTTTTTTTTTTTGATAGATGGTTGTTGAGTGCGTTTTACGTTCCATCTCACGCTTGTGTTTATGGGGAGTGTTTCTCCTCAACCCACCACAAGACTCAACATGTTTTTTTTATATTCCAAATATTTTCCCCCAAACTCGAGTTTATGCATGAATTCAGTCTCCTCTAGCTATTCAAATTATTCTTCCATATCACTAGCAATCCTCCTTTAGAACTCTATTATCTAACCATTTAAACTATCATAGCCAACATGGTCATTTTTTCAAAGTGCCTTCCTATAATATCAATGTCAAACAGATAAAGATCCAATTCATGTCAAGAAAATCATATCACTGAATCAATAATCCTTACTAAACTTGTTCATACAATTCTACTTTCATCATTGGCCCCAGATATACGCACTATCAAAAACTAGAATTAACATGCAATCCTAAATGCAACTTTACTAATAATCAATCCACAAACTAATAACAAACTACAACTTGAAAAATAAAACTTCTTAACTACCCCCAAACTAATCTAGAGCAATGTCCTCATGCGAAAAATAAGGCAAAAGAAAACAGAGGACTTCCCTGACGAGCTTATTCCTCTGGTGGAGCATCATCGTCCTCGCTCATCTCTTGATCGGAAGGGGGAAATACGGGCAGAACGGGAGCCGCTGGGAAATGGCTAAGTGGGACACCCGGATGGGTTTGGACGGTCAGTGCATTCTGTGCAGCGAATTGGTCAACTAAATACTTAAAAACCACGTCTTGACGTTCCAATAAGCGCACATTCTGGGACTCAATGTTGTAAAACCAGCCGTCTATCTCCCACTGGACTGCTTCGGGGACCACACCGCGATGAGCTGCTGTCGATGGGCCGTAAGTAGGTGGAGCCTGAGGTGGTGGGGCTGGTGGAGACGTAACTTGGGGGATAATGAAACCCAGTCCCCTAAGGTGATTAGCTCCACCTGACCACACTTTATAACGATAGATCAAGTTGTGGTCCAACACTGGCATAGGAGTTTGAATCATCTCGTCTAATTTCCATTTGACCCCAAACTTAGCACATAAAACACAGATCAGTGACGGATGTGGTAACCCTCCTGTGGTCCCTCCGCGAGATGCGCGGAGCATAGATTACTGAATAAGATGGCCGACATCAATTCTTAGGCCTTGTATGATGGAGTATAATAGCACAACCCTTTCTTTGGTTACGTGACTCACATGTTTGTATGGCATCGATTTAGCGTAAATGAAGGCATACCATGCCTTTCCATATAGACTGAGGTGAGACAATGGGAAAGTCATGCTGCCACGCTCATGCATGGTCCATGTAGTGCTCGGTTGAAACAGCTCCCGAATAATCTGTTCATAGTCCGACCCATCACTCACTAGTCTAGCATATTCATCATGAAGACCCTCTAAGGGTAGTTGATAGCACCCATTTATATCCTCCTCGCCGATTTCCACGGTTTTACCTCTGACAAATACCCCGTAATGGTCATGCTCGGGCAAGTTGGCGTAGAATTCTTTTACAACTGCAATCACTGCTGGGTCAGGCTGTTCGGTGAGGGAGAACCAGTTTCATTCTGTAATCATCACTGCTATTTCTCCATCCTTGGTTAGATCGGGACGGAGACCACGTTCAGGGACTAGAGAGCGGGTGGCCATGCGGCTGTAGCGTTCTTGAGCCGCGACACTAACAAAACGCCTGCTGTCAAATTTTGGAGGTGAAATTGAAGCGGCCCCTGACCCTTCACCTCGGTGACGTTTTGATGCCATATAGAGAATTCTGACCCTAGCGCCGGGGCGCTGGGTTATACCGTGCATGGAGCGCCGGGGAAATGTATGGTAGAAACGATTGGGAGGGTCTAGCGTCGGGGCGCTGTAAATGAGCTGGAGGCCAGCACCGGGGCGCTGGGCTTTGCATTCAGTTTCTGGTGCCTAGCGCCGAGGCGCTGGAATCCTTAGGAATGGGAGCGCCGGGGCGCTGGGCTTTGTCTGTGTAACTAGCAGACATGGAAAATTTTAAGAATTAGTCTAGCAGAATCGTATTCTTTAATACTAAAAGATAAAAGTAAAAGTTAGAGAATTTTAAATCTAAGAAGAAAAGAAAAAAAAACAAAAATTAAAATAAAATCAAATAACATAAAAATTATAGGAATTAATGGGTTGCCTCCCAAGAAGCACTTGGTTTACAGTAGTCAGCCCGACTTTTCAGTGTTGTTCAGTTGTCCACTGGTTCGGAGAGGTACCGGACCGTGGCTTGACGTTCGATTGGTCCACTCCAATAATGTTTCAGACGTTGACCATTGACCTTGAATGTACGCCTTGAGTTCGGTTCCTCGACCTCAATGTTTCCGTGTGGAGTGACAGATATAACTACAAATGGCCCTGACCACTTGGATTTCAATTTTCCCGGAAATAGACGCAAGCGTGAGTTGAACTGTAGTACTTGTTGGCCCGGTGCAAATGTTCTGTCAAGAATTTTTTTATCATGCCAAGCTTTGACTTTCTCCTTGTAGAGCTTAGCGTTTTCGTAGGCATTGAACCGGAATTCATCCATCTCGTTCAACTGCAGTAACCTTTTCTCACCCGCTGCTTCTAGATCAAAGTTTAGTTTCCGAATGGCCCAATGTGCACTGTGTTCTAGCTCGACCGGTAGGTGACACGCCTTTCCAAATACCATTCTGTACGGTGACATGCCGATCGGATTTTTGTACGCTGTTCGATAGGCCCATAGGGCATCGTCAAGACGCAATGCCCAATCTTTTCGTGACGGATTGACTACTTTTTCCAGGATCCTCTTAACTTCCCTGTTCGACACCTCCGCTTGGCCATTGGTTTGTGGGTGATACGCAGCTGCAATTTTGTGACGAACCCCATACTTTACAAGCAATTTGTTGAACTGCTTGTTACAGAAGTGAGTCCCCTCATCACTTATTATAGCTCTCGGTGTCCCAAATCTGGTAAAAATGTTCTTCTTTAAAAATTAGACAACAACGTTGGCATCATTCGTGGGTAACGCTGCGGCTTCTACCCATTTGGACACATAATCGACTGCTAACAAGATGTACTGATTATTAAAAGAAGATAGGAATGGTCCCATAAAATCGATTCCCCACACGTCGAATAGTTCCACCTCTAGAATTGTGTTAAGTGGCATTTCATTGAGCTTGGAGATATTACCTACGCGTTGGCATCGATCGCATTTCAGCACAAAGAGATAAGCATCTTTGAATAAAGAAGGCCAGAAAAATCCCGATTGTAGTACTTTTGCTGCTGTTCGATCACCGGAATAATGACCTCCGTAAGCTGAGGAGTGGCAATGGCCTAATATACTATCCATTTCTTCATGAGGTACACAACGTCTTATCATTTGATCTGCACATGCTTTAAACAGAAATGGTTCGTCCCAATAGTATTGCTTCACATCGTGGAGAAACTTCTTTCGTTGTTGTGAGGTCAGATCCGGCGGTAACACTTTGGCAACCACATAGTTTACATAGTCAGCATACCAAGGCAATATGGTAGTTACCCGGAACAGTTGCTCATCTGGAAATTTTTCATTAATCACTAAGTTGTCGTCTTTCTGATCCTCTTTATTTTCTAACCGAGACAGATGATCCGCCACTTGGTTTTCTGTACCTTTTCTGTCCCGAATCTCCAGATCAAATTCTTGTAACAACAGTACCCACCGTATTAATCGTGGTTTAGCATCTTTCTTTTCAATCAGATATTTAATGGACGAATGATCAGTGTAGACAATTACCTTGGTGCCGAGGAGATAAGCTCTGAATTTATCGAAAGCAAACACCACTGCAAGTAATTCTTTTTCGGTTGTTGTGTAGTTCAGCTGGGCATCCGTTAATGTCTTACTAGAGTAGTAGATAATATGAAAAATCTTGTCGTTACGTTGTCCCAATACGGCTCCCACCGCGTAATCACTGGCGTCGCACATCAATTCGAACGGTAAGGACCAATCGGGCGCTACAATGATTGGTGCAGAGACCAATTTCTTCTTTAATACCTCAAATGCCTCGATGCATGCCTGATCCATCTTAAACGGTACATCTTTCTCCAAGAGTGAGCATATGGGTTTCGAAATCTTTGAAAAATCTTTAATAAAGCGTCTATAGAACCCTGCATGTCCCAAAAAGCTCCGAATGCCTTTTACAGATGATGGAGGAGGTAGTTTCTCAATTGTATCAATCTTCGCTCTATCCACCTCCAATCCGGATGCGGAAACCTTATGTCCCAAAATAATCCCTTCTTGTACCATAAAATGACATTTTTCCCAGTTAAGCACCAGGTTAGTCTCCACACATCTTTTTAACACCAAGATCAGATTCTTCAAACACGAGTCAAAACTGTCACCGAACACGGAGATATCATCCATGAATACCTCTAAATTCTATTCGACCATATCGGAGAAGATTGCCATCATACATTGTTGAAAGGTTGCCGGCGCATTACATAAACCAAAAGACATACGCCGGAATGCAAACGTACCTTATTGACATGTGAACGTGGTCTTTTCTTGATCTTCCGACGCTATGGCAATTTGATTGTACCCAGAATATCCATCTAACAGACAGTAGAATTGATGCCCCGCCAACCTGTCCAACATCTGATCAATGAATGGCAAGGGAAAGTGATCCTTGCGTGTGGCTTTATTCAACTTACGATAATCCATGCATACTCTCCAGCCTGTAACAGTTCTAGTCGGGATGAGCTCATGAGCTTCGTTTTTTACCACAGTCATGCCCCCTTTTTTCGGTACACACTGTACAGGACTTACCCATGAACTGTCTGAGATTGGGTAAATAATACCGACATCCAACCATTTTATAATTTCCTTCTTCACCACATCTTTCATAATGGGATTTAACATTCTTTGCATCTCAATGGTTGGTTTTGATCCCTCTTCCATTAAAATTTTATGCATACAGAAAGATGGACTAATACCTCGAATGTCCACTATAGTCCACCCAATCGCTGTTTTGAACTCGCGCAGAACCCGTAGCAATTTTTCTTTTTGGGTGTCAGATAACTTTGTCGAAACAATAACTGGTAGAGTCGAATCTCTCCCTAGATAAGCATATTCAAGAAGAGAGGGGAGTGACTTTAATTCCAACACCGGCGGCTCTTCTATCGAGGGTTTGCACTTTTTACCTTCCGTTTTGGGCCTATCAAGGGTGTCGAATGGTTGATTACTTTTCCGGTAGAATGATGATGTGTCTAGCCATTTGACATGCTCATTGTCCGCTTTAACACTATCGTTGTCTGTTCCAAGTAATATAGATTCTATCGGATCCTCTGAGTAATTACCGCAAATCTTGTGATTAACTATCTCTTCCATTAAATCCACCCGCAAACACTCACCTTTTTCCTTCGGATAAGACATTGATTTAAACACATTAAAAGTGACCTGTTGATCGTCAACTCTCATCGTCAATTCTCCTTTTTGCACGTCGATTAATGTTCTCCCCGTTGCTAAGAATGGTCGCTCGAGAATGATGGGAAGTTCCGTATCTGCTTCACAATCCAAGATAACGAAGTCTGCTGGAAAGATGAATTTATCCACCTTTACTAATACGTCTTCAACGATACCTCGTGGATATGTAACGGATCGGTCTGCCAACAGTAAACTGATGTTTGTCGGTTTTGGTGCCTGGAGCCCGAACTGGCGGTAGACTGATAATGTCATCAAATTAATACTGGCACCCAAATGACACAGTGCTCTCCCCGAAAACTGATTACCAATATCGCATGGAATAGTAAAGCTACCAGGATCTTTCAACTTTGGAGGTAACTTATTCTGAATAATTGCGCTACATTCTTCGGTTAGCGCCACTGTTTCAAAATCCCCCAGTTTCCTTTTCTTTGATAACACATCCTTCATGAACTTGATGTAGCTCGGCATTTGTTCTAAAGCTTTGGCGAATGGGATGTTGATATGCAATTTCTTAAAAATATCCAAAAATCTTGAAAACTGTTTATCTAACTTGGATTTCTGAAATCTCTGCAGATATGGTATGGGTGGCATTGATGTAGTTGGTCCCGGTGCATTTTCCTCTCCTATTTCCTATTTATCTTTCCCGATTTTCACAACTTCTTCTATTTTGGCTGTTGCGTTGTCCCCCTTTTCCTTATCCTTAACTGTTTTTAACTCCTTCCCACTTCGTAAGATTACTGCTTTGCAGTGCTCATTTCTGCCCGGATTTATTTCTGTATCACTCGGGAGCGTTCCTAGTGGACGCGTATTCAATGCATGTGTTATTTGCCCCAATTGATTTTCCAGATTCTTTAACGATGCCCCATGGCTTTGCAAAGTAAGATCTAATTGATTCAATTTCTTATCTTGTTCCTCGTTCTTTTTATCAGAGGCTCTAATGAATTTTTCCAAGGCTTCTTCTAAACTTGATATCCTCTCTGGTTGTTGAGTCGGATTTTGAAATCCGGAGGTGTTTTGTTGTCTAGGTGGTTGAGCTGCAGCTTGATTGTTACCTCATGAGAACCCTGGATGATTCTTCCAACCTGGATTATAAGCATTTTGAGTCAGATACGGTTGGGTTGAGCGATTATAATTTCCTACGAACTGTGCTGATTCCGAATTTATGGCACATTGATCCGTAGCATGCCCCCCAGCACACAACTCACAAACCATCGCTAACAGCTATGTGGCTTGTGGATGCCATATTTCTATATGCTTAGCTATTGCAGTCACTTGCGCTGTTAATGCTATCAGCGCGTCTACTTCATACTTTCCCGATGCTTTTGGATGGTTGGTCCTCGTCATGGGCCACTGATAGTTGTTGGTGGCCATTATTTCTAACAATTGATACGCCTCGTCAAAATTTTTGGACATGATCGCTCCTCCTGCTGCTGCATCAATACTCGACCTCGTGGATGCGTGCAAACCATCACAAAATATCCCTAATTGTATCCACTGCGGGATTCCATGATGAGGGCACTTACGGAGCATATCCTTAAACCTTTCCCACGCCTCATATAACGATTCTGACTCAAGTTGTGCGAAAGTATGAATATCGTTCCGTAATTTTGCCGACTTCGCTGGTGGGAAGAACTTAGCTAAATTTTTTTGAGCTAAGTCATCCCATGTGGTGATTGAACCAGGAGTCAAGGAGTGTAACCAGCTTCGTGCTTTATCTTTTAAAGTGAACGGGAACATCCTCAACCTTATAGCGTCTTCCGATACATTGTTAAATTTGAAGGTATCGCACACTTCCAAGAAACTCAGGATATGTTCATTAGGATCATCTATTGAATTACCCCCAAACTGGCATATATTCTGTAGCATCTGAATTGATCCCGGTTTTATCTCGAAACTGTTCTCATTGATTGCCGGTCTCTTAATACTTGACTGTAAATCCGTGACATTTGGCAGAGCGTAATCCCTAAGTGATTTCTGTTCGTTCTCTGCCATGTTCATGAGTATTTCCTGGGTTGCCAGTTCTTCTTCCAAATGTACAACTTCACTATTCAATTGCACTGTCTGGAACTTCTTCTCAAGGTTATCTGTATACGTAAGAAGTTCCTTTCCCGCTTTCGATCTAGTGTGCATACACGAATTCCTGCCAATCCAAGAAGAGAGATTAAGTAGTGTTCAAATTAAAACCGAATTGATTATAACTAATATGAAATTAATATTAATAAAAATTCCCCTGCAACGGCGCCAAAAACTTGTTAAGTAAAATCTAATTACGCACAACACGCAAGTATACGTGGTCAACAAGTAATAAAGTGATGAGTTGAGTATCGTTCCCACAGGGAATTCTAATTAATAAATCCCAACTACTAATACTATATCAATTCATTTTTATTCAAACAATGATAAATTATGATTTTTTGAATTATTAACACAAAATTAAACACTTAAAGATGTTGTCCTAAGATAAGCGAATAACTAAGATAATACTTGAGTGAATAACTTCCGATAGATAAAGATTAAGACTTCAATATCCCCAATTATGAACTATAAATCAATTATCTAATTATCCCAATTATTATGTCTACTGAATTGTTAACAGGAATTCTCAAATGCCAAAAGCCCTTTTCCAAGTGATCAATTGACTTCTATTTAATCCAGATTAATCTTGCTATATTCGTATACAAAACAATTGAATTAAACTCTTTCCAATCCCAATTCCTTATATGTTACATGCGGTGAACAGATATTTCCATTCAATTCACAAACCTAATTATTCACCATACAAATAGCTAAGTCACATGTTATCATGTCCAGTTCTAACCCTAGAATTCCTTTTCCAAATCCTTCTAGAGTAACAAGGTAATTATTGGCCAAATAATTAAGCAGAAAAGTCAAAACATGATAAACAATTCACTTCAACATAAATACTTAGAATGAATGAATAACTAATTTATAGTCATAAAAGGTTCAATTGAAATCTTAATTAAAGAATTAGTTCATCACGAAAATAAAAAACACTAATTGTTGGCAAATCATCCTTAAAGAATTACAAATTGAAAATAAGGAGAAAAAGAAGAAACTCTGTAGCCAATCCTTAATCTCCAAGTAATCTTGTGTAGCCTTCAATGGAAGAACTCGTTGGATCCTTCAAAGAATAATCCCCCAATCCTCATCCAATTAGGTTTTACATTAGCTCCAATAATCAAGTCAGGTTCAACCAGAAGTCAAACGCGCTAATCCAGTCAAAGCCAGCCGACGCTCAGCGCCCCGGCGCTGTAGGTAGTGTAATTTCCAGCGCCCCGGCGCTGGACTTCTCCAAAATTACCATATTTCCATTAAATGCTTGGATTTCCCATTATTGCCCCTCCAACTTCCAAATTTGCAAAACGAGATATAAACACAATAAAAATGCTACTAAATAACTTAAGAATGCAATAATTTAAGTCCACATATATCCAATTCATGGGTATACTACCCATTCATCATATACGGCACTATTCACGTATACGACATTATTCACCGAAAAATGAAATTTTCTCTTTTTTTTCCAAGATGTCTATTATGGTTACTATCTTTGATTGTATCCATGTTTTGATCTTTATTCTTGAATTTTGCTTCAAAATTGGTTATTATTGAGTATTATTGATCTTGGATAAACTGTAATACGAATCTCTAATATTTGTTATTTTGTTTCACTGGATTCATTCCTTTAAAATATTTTTCATCATCCTCAGTCCTAAATGATGATATTACTGAATATCTTTGGCCTGTAGTGCAAAGATGAATGATTATCTAATGAATATCTTTGGCCCGTAGTGCAAAGATGAACAGGTATTGAGATGAACATGACCAACTGGTGATACAAATGAATATCTTTGGCTTGTAGTACAAAGATGAATATTTGATTCAAGATGTAGATTGATTGATGTTACAGGGATAAAATATTGATGACAGACTTTTAAATCTTAGAAGATAGTGGAATTCTTTCTGTGCTTGACTGTTCTAATGGATTGTTATTTCCGCTGCAGTTGTTGATCTAAAACTTGTTGTCTATTATATTTTATCAGATTTTTCCCTGTTGAAGACTAATGATAAATTGTTATATATTATCTTAGTCATAATATTCTTTACTGGCTAGTTGAGCTCACCCTTTTCCTTTTTGTTCCATTTTTCTTCTCAGGTGGTGAGAACATAGCAGGAACTAGCCGGGGTATGGAGTGATGGTTCAGGATATTTATATTAGTAGTCCTCACTATTTTGTAAAATAGTATATCAATAATTGTAATGAGGACTCCTTTTGAGTTTGTATACTCTCTATTAGACAATATTTGTATTCAAACTCACAGTATATGTGTTGTCGTATTTTGCACGACAATTGTATTACTGAAGTTGTATTTATTTATGTACCATGTATTTGGCGACTCAAAATGGGTGATGTATACCTATTTTGGGGGCGTCACAGTTGGTATCACAGCTTAGGGATATGATCCCTGGCTGAGATGTGAGACAAGAACTAGGAGGGGAGAGTCGGGGAATTGCTTCACTAGTCTGACCTTATTTGTTATTTAGTTGGTCAGTCAGAGCATATGGTTAATATGTGATATGTTAATTTGTTAATTAACCCTTGTTTTATGATAATATTTAAGAATGGCAGCGGGAAATATTAACGATGGAGTGAATGAGACAGTGGATACACCTTTAATCACCACCTAGGGGAACGTGCAATAGGAAGACAATATTCCTCCTGTAAACAACACTACCGAACAAATGATTAATGATGGGATGTTTAGAAGTTTTTTGCAATTCATGTAAAATCAGACGAGGGAGACTCGTGCACAAAATACGGGTGGAAATGATAGCAATGCGCGACTTGTCACAGCCAAGCAGTTCAAGGAGTTGGGACCACCAGAATTTATTGGAAAGCCGGATCCGATCAAGGCGGAAACGTGGGTCAAACAAATTACCAAGATATTCGATGTCTTGGGATGCACGGAGGAACAGAAGGTTCCATTCGCCACCTTTATGTTTCGCGATGAGGCAAACTACTGGTGGGAGTCTGTGAAGCGTACCCAGCCTGCCGCTCTCAATATGTCTTGGGAAACGTTTCAAAAACTGTTTAATGACAAGTACTTTCCTGAAAGTATTCATCATATGAAGGAGGTAGAGTTTATCAGACTGGAACAAAACAACATGACGGTGTCCCAGTATGAGGCGAAGTTTGCAAAGTTATCCAGGTTTGCACCTCATTTGGTCGAGAATGAGGAACGAATGACGAGGATGTTTCTGAGAGGTCTAAAACCCGAGATTCGATAATATCTTATCTCTCATAAATTTTCTTTATATTCAGAAGTTGTAAACATGGCTCAATTATTAGAGCGAGATAATGAGTATGTTCAAGGCGACAGTCATCAGAGCAATGAAAACCAGCAGGGAGGAAAACATTCGGACAAAAGCGGTAACCACTCTGGTGGTAATCGTGGCCGTGATAATAGAAGGAGCGAGTTGGGAGGAGATTTCAAGAAGAGAAGGTACAACAATGACAACGTAAAGATGTCAGCACAAACATCAACTATTTTTAGGGGAGGAGAACGAGCACCGGTTGTTTGTTACAAATGCGGGAAAGAGGGACACATCAGCCCAAATTGCCCACAACAATCCAAGGCATGTTATAACTGTGGAAAGGAATGTCATATAGCTAGAGATTGTCTAGTTGCGAAACAAAGTTCAATGGGGATGGTGACTCCAAAGGCTGTCCCGGACAAGTCAAAGTCGGTGGTTCCAGGAAGGGCTTTTGTCGTAACTGCCCAAAACGTGAGGAACCCAAACGAGATGATCACGGGTAAGCTAATCATAAACTCTTACAAAGTTTATACCTTATTAGATACCAGTTCTATCCATTCTTTTATCTCTCCAGCTTGTGCTCAACGTTTAAACTTGACTCCGGAGAAGTTAGACCTTGACTTATCTGTTGTGACTCCGTTAGGAGAAACTTTCGTTACATCAACTATTTATAAATCGTTCTTGATTCAAGTTGGAACCATCACATTACCTGTTGATCTTATTTCGTTGAAAATTCTTGCATTTGATGTGATTTTAGGGATTGATTGGTTAATTACTCATCATGCTAAAATTGATTATTTTCGTAAGGTTGTCAGTTTTCGTATTCCTAACCAACCTGTTATGCGAATTCAAACAACTAAACCACTAAAATCAATCACTGTCATATCAAGCCATAAATCTATTCGTTTATTGAAAAATGGATGTCAAGATTTCTTAGCCCATGTCACGGACTTGAATAAAAACACGTCAGATTTGAATAATATTTCAGTTGTTAGTGAATTTCCTGAAGAGCTTCCCGGTCTACCCCCAGAACGTGAAGTTGAATTATTTATTGACCTTGAACCTTGTACAAAGCCCATTTCTAAAACCCCATATCGAATGGCTTCTATTGAACTTCAGGAGTTAAAGGTCCAACTGCAGGAGTTGTTGGACATTGGTTTCATTCGTCCTAGTACATCTCCTTAGGGTGCTCCTGTGTTATGTGTAAAGAACAAAGACGAGAGTATGCGACTTTGTATTGACTAACGAGAATTGAACCATGTCACTATCAAGAATAGGTATCCGTTACCTTGCATTAATGACTTGTTTGACCAGTTGCAAGGAGCACAATTCTTTTCAAAGATCGATATTCGTTCTAGATATCATCAGCTAAAGATTAAAACTAAGGATATTCCAAAGACTGCCTTCAGAACTCGGTACGTGCATTATGAATTTTAGTCATGTCTTTTGGATTGACTAATGCTTCTGCTTCTTTCATGGATATGATGAACCATGTATTCAAAGAATATTTGGATCAGTTCATTGTTGTCTTTGCTAATGACATCCTCATCTATTCTAAAAGCTGTGAAGATCATTAGCGCCATTTGAAGCTGGTACTGCAAAGGCTTCGTGATAACAAGCTATATGCCAAGCTAAATAAATGCGAGTTCTGGCTTGAGGAAGTAGCATTCCTTGGGCACGTGTTGTTAAAATATGGAGTATCTGTCGACCCAGCGAAGATTGAAGCCATACAAAGTTGGGAGCAACCGAAGTCGGTGACCGAAGTATGTAGCTTTCTTGGCTTAGCTGGTTACTATCGGAGATTCGTGGAAGGATTTTGTCGAATCGCTACTCCGTTAACTCAGCTGACTCGTAAAGATACAAAATTCGGTTGGAGCGAGGATTGTGAGAAGAGTTTTCAAGAACTCAAGAGAAGACTCATTTCGGCACCTGTTTTGACAATACAATCTGGTTCGGATGGATTTGTTATCTACAGCGATGCTTCAGGCAAAGGGTTAGGATGTGTTCTCATGCAACATGAGAAAGTCATAGCCTATGCCTCGCGACAACTTAAAGAATATGAGAGAAATTATCCTACTCATGATTTGGAGTTGGCAGCAATCGTTTTTGCATTAAAGATCTGGAGACACTACCTGTATGGGGAGAAAGTGGAGATCTATACAGATCATAAAAGCCTTAAATATTTCTTCACCCAAAAAGAACTTAACATGTGGCAACGATGTTGGCTCAAGCTGTTGAAAGATTACGATCACACCATCCAATATCATCCTGGAAAATCAAACATGGTAGCTGATGCATTGAATAGAAGATCATATGCGGGTACGAGTGCAATGTTGTTAACACAACGGTCCATTTTGTACGACTTGCAAAGGATGGAGATAGAGGTAAAGGCTCCAAGTACCCACGTGATGATATCAAACATACGAGTAGAACCAACTTTAATCGATAAAGTTAAAGTTGCTCAAGCTAGGGACATGGAGCTAATGCGTATGAAGAAGAAAGTGTAAGAAGGTGCTATTCCAGAAGCAAGAATTGATGAAGAAGGAATACTTCGAGTCAACTCCAGACTTTGTGTTCCTAACGATTCTAACTTGAAGCATAGAATCATGATGGAGGCACACAACACACCGTTTGCAATCCATCTTGGGAGTACCAAAATGTATCATGATCTTCGACATACATTTTGGTGGAGCAATATGAAAAGAGAGATCGCGGAGTTTATCTCGAGGTGTTTAACTTGTCAATGTGTAAAGGCGGAGCATCAAGTCCCAAAGGGTCCATTGAAACCACTTGAGATTCTGAAATGGAAGTGGGAACACATTACTATGGATTTTGTTACGGGTCTTCCCAAGGTTTCTCAAGGCATATATGCGATTTGGATTATTATTGATAGATTAGCCAAGTCTGCCCATTTCTTGCCGATACGGGAGACTTATTCCCTTGAACGTCTTGCTAGTATGTACGTGAATGAGATTGTAAGATTGCATGGCATGCCAGTATCCATAGTTTTGGATCGTGACCCAATATTTACTTCACGATTTTGGGTTAGCTTGCAGAAAGCTATGGGCACGGATTTACGATTCAATTTGGCATACCATCCTAAAACGGACGGGCAATCAGAGAGGACTATTCAAACTCTTGAAGATCTATTAAGACTTTGTGTCCTAAATTTCAAAGGGAGTTGGGATAAGTACCTACCATTGGTAGAATTCTCCTACAACAACAGTTATCAGGAAAGTATAGGTGTGGCTCCACTTGAAGCATTGTATGGACGAAAGTGTCGCTCTCCAGTATGCTAGGACGAGGTGGGAGAAACACCGTTATTGGGACCAGAATTGGTATGCATAACTACAGAGAAGATCCAAATGATTCGACAACATATACAAACGGCACAGGATCGACAAAAGAGTTATGTGGATCTTCATCGGAAGGACGTGGAATTTAATATTGGGGATCATGTATTGTTACGTGTTGCACCATGGAAGGGAGTTACAAGATTTGGGAAGAGAGGAAAGCTCAATCCATGATTTGTTTATCCATTTGAGATTCTTGACCGAATAGGAAATATGGCCTATAGACTCGCATTACCTCCAAGCATGTCTCGTGTTCATAATGTTTTTCACATATCTATGCTTCGTAAATATGTGAAAGACCCGAACCACATAATTGAGTTAGACTTGGACGAGATAGCCGAATATTTAACGTACGAGGAGGTACCTGTTAAGATCTTGGATAGGAAAGAGCATGTCCTACGAACGAAGGTTATACCACAAGTTAAGGTTTTATGGAGGAACCATGCAATTGAAGAAATGACCTGGGAGTTGGAATCAGAAATGAAAGCGAGGTATCCTCACCTTTTCGAAACACCAGGTACATACGTCAATTTTGAGGACGAAATTTCATAAGGAGGCGAGGTTGTAAGACCCCAACTTATTATAAATAAAATCGAATTTCCTCAAATTATTATTGTGAGTAATAAGGTGTTCATTTGATATAATGCTTTGGTTATGGGTGAAATGTGCAAATTTTTTAAAATAAGCAAGTGGTTATAAAATATTCATTATTGTCGGGGAATATTCGTTTGGTCGTGGAATATTCTTTCTGTCGGGGAATATTAGTACGACGGCGCAGCCATTTATGAGCCCCATAATGGCTAATGGTCGGATGAAAAAAACGACAAATTTGAGTTCTTACAAATAACGGCGTAGTTGTTACCGTTAACATTGTTGAAATACCCGATGGTTAAAATACAGTAATACGCTTGGTTGCACAATAGCACACGGTTTTGCACAGTATTTTTTAATTATTGATTCTTACGTAAGAAGGCACTACTCAATAATTGTTACAGTAATTACTATTCAATATTTTATTTTATTGGTTCAATAATTACTGCGTTGATATTTTATATTATTGTTGTTTCAATAATTATCACTGCACAGTATTTCCCATTATCAGATCAATAATTCATATTATTTGAATAATATTATGAGATAGCATTATTGGCAATGTCTAGAAAGTTCTGTCAAGGAGAGGTTTGGTCACCTAATTGCGTGCCAGTAAGGAGAAATCCTTATCGGAAAGCCCCCTCTTTCCTGGGAACGGCCTGGTTGTCATAATTGTGATTCTGTAATATTATTTGTGAATAATTAATTATTGATTTATATGATAAGGAAATATTTATTTTATGTGGATATAATTGATGGATATATTTATTTTATGTGGATATAATTAAAGGAATTAATGTTGAGGTGTTTTTGTCGGAATGGAGGTATTAAAAATTAAATCACTGTACTTGATATATATTGTGTGAGTTATAATTTTTAATCTGACCGTTGGATTGTTGTGATTTTTGGATATGTTATATGTGACAACCCCAAAATAGGTCCATTCCATCCAACCCATTCTGAGTTACCAAATACATGGTACAGAAAATAACTACAACTTTATTACAACAATTATCGTGCAAAATACAACAACACATATGTTGTGAGTTTTAATACCAACTATGACTCATGTCCCAACTATGGACATCACCTCACAGTGATACCTTACATAAAGGTACAATCTAGAACTGTTTTAGAAATTAAAATCTTTGGGAA
The DNA here is from genome assembly GCA_020205505.1 of Panax japonicus. Classification (NCBI taxonomy): domain Eukaryota; kingdom Viridiplantae; phylum Streptophyta; class Magnoliopsida; order Apiales; family Araliaceae; genus Panax; species Panax japonicus. The sequence continues at coordinate 72,977,682 of CM035096.1, read as the reverse complement.
GTGCTCAAGGAAACCTTAATACATGGGAGGCCATGAATGATAGATATCATATGCCCACAAAATTATCCTTGGTTGACCCAATAGACCCTAAAGAAAAACGAGAAGATTACTATCATATTCTTCCCAATGGTGAGTCTTCTCCTGACATATCATTATCTCCACTGTCTCTAATTGGGTATTATACTCCAAACAAACACCAAGATTATATAGGTAGTGCTTGTAAATATACTCAGCAAGTGGATGAGCACAACCTTGTCTTATGATGACATAAGGTTGTATGTCATTAGACATCTTGTATGACAGTGGAAAAACACCCTTCCAAGTTAAATTCACCTCACCCTCAACATCTATAGACCACCGTTCTATTCCCCTGTTATTCCCCGCTTGTCCCAGCTACACTTTTATTACCTGAGAGGAATTGTGAAGCAAAAGGGTGAGCACAACTAGCTCCGTAAAGAATATCATGACTAAAGATAAATAAATTATCAATAGCCTTCAACAGTAATAAATCAGAGATTTAGAACATATGGTAGATGATAAAACTTTGCAACCATAGTTGCAGCGGAATGAGCAATCCATTAGAAGAGTCAAATAGACCATAAAATCTATTATCTTCTCCGTGTTAAAAGTCCATCAACAATGTTTTATCCCTGTAACATTAATCAACAATTCCTGTCCACAATCACGTATATAACTCATAACCGTAATTGTAGTTCAAAATTCATTTCCTCATCCAGGACAAAGTTAATTTTCATCACCTGAAACATCAAAGATCATGGTTATACCAAATCACAGTTCATGTTCATAATCTTACTAATAAATTCATCTTTACACTATGGGCCAAAGATATTCATCAACAAGTCATCTTTGCACTACAGGCCAAAGATTTTCATCAATAAGTCATCTTTGCACTACAGGCCAAAGATATTCATCAACAAGTCATCTTTGCACTACATGCCAAAGATATTCAACAACAAGTCATCTTTGCACTACAGGCTAAAGATATTCATCAACAAGTCATCTTTCCACTATATGTCAAAGATATTCAACAACATGTCATCTTTGCATTACAAGCCAAAGATATTCATCAGAAATCATTCATCTTTGCACTGCAGGCCAAAGATATTCAATTATATCACCGAGGATGATGCAAAATATTTTAAAGAAAACAAATCCAGTGAAACAAAAGAACAAATATCAAGGATTCGTACTTTAAACAATCCAAGTTCAAAAATACTTCATAAATAACCAGAGTGGAGTAAAATTCAAGAATGAAAACCAAAACATAGATCCAATCAAAGATAGGAATCATAACAGATAATCTTGGACACAGAGAAGAAAACTTAATTTTTTTGTGAATAATGTCGTATTTGTGAATAGTACCATATACGTGAATAGTGCCGTATACGTGAATAGTAACTCCAATACCAAAAGATAGAAATTTCACAAAAAATCATCATGCTTCGTGAATAGTACTCGTGAATAGTAACTCATGAATAGTAACTCATGAATAGTAACCCCGACATGAAAAAGTTCCAAATTTGATAAAAAGTTCAAACCAATATTTCGGCATAATGATATTGAAGAAATAATATCATTTATGAAGAAAATAATCTCCCTTACTTCAGAAAGAATAGTACTTCTGACTAAAATACTGGATATAGTGCTAAAAGAACTTGCACCGTATAGCAACACTCAAAGTATAAAAATACTGACAAAATACTCTCAATATTATAGAGAGAGAAAGAGAGAGAAATCTGTAGTTTCTGATGTGATTTTCAATTCAAACCTAAGCACCTATTTATAGGAAATTGCTTAGAACACCAAAGCAGAAAATTTATTAAAATTATATTATTTATATTAAATTTTCACGCCAACCTCTTTGACAACTGAATTCAGCATGTTTGCAATAGCATTGGAGCCCACCAAATGACAAAAAAATGTTTTTCTTTTAAAAATAATTAAAACTTTCAAAAATCAATTATTTCGGAACTTCGGAACTTCGGAACTTCAATAATTCATAATAAATAGCTCTTTTATCAGAAAATTCGAATCTCACGAATTTCTATAGGAAATTTAATTCTCCACAACTTTACAGAAGATAGTTTTTCCAAATTCCAAACAGAAATTGACCGAAATCCATAAACGGACGATTTTACATGCTATAATCAAATTTCAGTCAACAAATGGGCCCACAGACATGTTTAACATGTTTTAAACAACTTTTACAACAAAAACTCCTCCTCCTCATGTACTCATATATCCCACATTCATTGTAAAAATATCATCATTATTATATTATAATAATATAATAAAATATTATTTTATCAGAAAAGATAAAATATTGATTTTCAACAATTATCACTTTAAATATTTTCTCCATCTATATCCACATAAAATGAATATTTTCCTAATCATATAAATCAATAATTAATTATTCACAAATAATATTACAGAATCACAATAATGACAACTAGGCAATTCCGAGAAAAGAGGGGGATTCCAATAAGAATTTCTCCTTACTGGCGCGCAATTAGGTAACCAAACCTCTCCTTAGACAGAACTTTCTAGACATTGCCAATAATGTTATCTAATAATATTATTCAGATAATATGAATTATTTCTTTGATAATGGAAAGTATTGTGTAGTGACAATTATTAAAATAACAGTAATATAAAATATCAACGCAGCAATTATTGAATCAATAAAATACTAAACAGTAATTACTGTAACAATTATTGAGTAGTGTCTTCTTACTTAAGAATCAATAATTGGTGCAATACCGTGTGCTACTGTGCAACAACACGTATTATTGTATTTTAACCACTAGGTATTCCAACAGTGTTAACGGTAACAACTACGTTGTTATTTATAAAAATTCCCTTTTGTCATTTTCATCATCCGACAGTTATTCTATTATGGGGCCCACAAAAGGCTGCACCGTCGTACGAATATTCCCCGACAGAAAGAATATTCCACGACCAAACGAATATTCCCTGATAGAAATGAGTATTTTATAACCACTTGCATATTTTAAAAAAAAATTCATATATCACCCTTAACTTTAACTTTTATCAATTTAACCATTTACTGAATAGTAATTATAAGAAAAATTGAATACTTTTATTTCATAAAATTCGGGGTCTTACATTATACATATATAAGTTGAGTATATGTCCACAAATTTTGAACTATTAAAAATGAACATATAATTTGTTATGAATTTTAAGAGGTGACTGATTCGAAAATTTGATTTATAAATGATTTTTGTGAAAAATTCTAGAATTGAGTGGGCCCCACTTGTGGTTGGTGAAGAAATATGCTGAATTTTATTTCAAATGTGGTGGGTGGCAATAGTAGCAGGTAAAGCCATCAAGTAGCAGGTCAAGTCTGCTTCGGCGTGCTAATATTTTCCTATAAATAGAGAACTAAGTTAGAATTGAAAATCACACCAGAAACATAAGCTTTCTCTCTTTCTCTCTCTATATTATCGAGTGTATTTTGTGAGTATTTAGATACTTTGTGAGTTTCTATTTATCAGTGCAAGTTTCCTTCAGCCTTATACCGATATTCCGATCAGAAGTACTGTTATTTTGAGGTAAGGGATGTTATTTTCTTCATAAATGATATTATTTCTTTCGATATCATTATGCTAAAATATTGGTCTGAACTTTTTATCAAATTTGGAACCTTTTGTGTCGGGGTTACTATTCACGTATACGACACTATTCATCGAAAAATGAAATTTTCTACCTTTTATCTAAGATGTCTATTATGGTTACCATCTTTGATTGTATCCATATTTTGATCTTTATTCTTGAATTTTGCTTCAAAATTGGTTATTATGGAGTATTATTGATCTTGGATAAACTGTAATACGAATATCTAATATTTGTTATTTTGTTTCACTAGATTTGTTCCTTTAAAATATTTTTCATCATCCTCAGTCCTAAATGATGATATTACTGAATATCTTTAGCCTGTAGTGGATGAATAATTACCTAATGAATATCTTTGGCCCGTAGTGCAAAGATGAAGAGGGTTTGAGATGAACATGACCAACTGGTGATACAAATGAATATATTTGACCTGTAGTGCAAAGATGAATATTTGATTCAAGATGTATATTGATTGTTGTGACAAGGATAAAATATTGATGATGGACTTTTAAATCTTAGAAGATAGTGGAATTCTTTCTCTACTTGACTCTTTTAATGGATTGTTGTTTTCGCTGCAGTTGTTGATCTAAAACTTGTTGTCTATTATATTTTATCAGATTTTTTCCTGTTGAAGACTAATGATAAATTGTTATATGTTATCTTAGTCATAATATTCTTTACTGGCTAGTTGAGCTCACCTTTTTCCTTTTTGTTCCATTTTTCTTCTCAGGAGGTGAGAACATAGCAGGAACTAGTCGGGGTATAGAGTGATGGTTCAGGATAGTAGTATTAGTAGTCCTCACTATTTTGTAAAATAGTGTATCAATAATTGTAATGAGGACTCCTTTTGAGTTTGTATACTCTCTATTAGACAATAGTTGTATTCAAACTCACAGTATATGTGTTGTCTTATTTTGCACAACAATTGTATTACTGAAGTTATATTTGTTTATGTACCATGTATTTGGCAACTCAGAATGGGTGATGTATACCTATTTTGGGGGCGTCACAGGTAACATTACTGTAAATGTGTTTTTGAGTTTAAAATTTCCAAATTCTTAGCATTTACATGAATTTTCTGTTAATTGGTATGGAATAGCATGCCATTGTGTTGTCTGAGCATATATGCATGTTTAGAAGTATTGTAGTTGGTCCAGTTGCAGGAATTAACCATGTTATGTTAAGGCTCTACAGAAGCAGAGCCAAAAATTTTGCTTCTGCTCGAAGTGGCTTGGTCGCGCCACTTCTATCATACAAGACCGCGCGGTCGCGCTGACTATCAGTCTTGGATACCGAATTGGTTTACTTTTTTTTATGTTGAGCATGCTAGTATGAATTCATTATGATTACTTATACCCCTGATATGCTGATATAAGTAACCTTACATGTAACCATTTACTATAGCTTGGGTTCCAAAGGGAACTTGAGTTTTAAAGTACAAACTAAATGAGCCATGTATAATTTAAATTCTGAACTTGAAGACATGATACCATGATCTGATTACATATAAGCATAAGCATGAAAACATGAAAATATGAAAGCATGATATAGAATATATGGACTTACCATGCATGCTTGAATAAGTTTTGATGATCTACAAATGAAAACTTAAAGTTTCAAATACGAACTTGATAAACTATATAGGAACTTGTGAGCATGCTTATGTGGTCTAGTATGTATATATTAAAATATGATGTATAGTAAGTGAAGTAGCTTTGCATGCTTGGTTGGTTTGACATTAGATTTACAAAAGAAACCTCAAGAGTTTGAAAACTAGTTTGTCAATAACTATGTTACAAGTATTCTAAAATTTGACCATTATGTAAGGGTGTGATGTCTGAAGACGTGATTAACATGAATGCCTAGTTAGTTATATGCATTTTAAAAATAGTTAATCATGGGATATGACAAGTCTAAATGATGTAGAACTTCACAACTTGAAATGCATGACTAATCTAATGTAAACATGATTAATTGAGACTTATTGATCTCGTTGTTTGAATATAACGACTCAACATGAAAGACTTTGTTAAATCATCACTTAAAATCTTGATTTTGTGGGATTTGATGATGAATCATATAAAGAACAAGGTATAAAAGAGACCAAACCTAACTATGAACAACATAACATGTATGATTCTGCAAGTGTTGTCATAAATGTATATGGGTGTACAAGTCTGGCCAAGCTACTTTTTAACAGTTCTAGTTTGAACAAAGAGCAGCGCGACCGCACCACTCCTTAGTTCAAATCCAGCGCGACCGCGCCATCCTGCAGTGAAGTCTATTTTCTGTTGGTAATTCGAGGGTTGATGCATGCCTATATTGTTGCCTTAATTTGTAATACATGTCCAGTGCAGTATTCTTGTGTCAATAAACATGTTAATGAAAGAATCCTATGTTGAATTAGTCTTTATAACCTTAAGTCAAAATGGGATGGCAAACTATGTTCTTTATTATCATAGTGTATTAGAAACTGATTTTTGTGTTATGTGATGAAATACATATGAGATCATACGACTAAGAGAAGACTAACAATATATGTTTAGTATCGATGAATTACATTGGTGTATCATAGCAAATTAAGATAGTAGGTGTACATATTGAACTTGTATAACTAATGTGTTTATACATGAATAGGATATTATAGTTCATTGGATTGGTATTAAGCTATACCTTGGCAAACTACGCGTCAGGCAAGTTCCTAACCATATTTTTATGGAGTATTATTCAAGCTTGTGCTATTATAGATCGTACAAATAAATCCTTGAAATTATGATTCATATCTCATGACTTAATACATACTTCGTAATTTAGAGATGAAATTGCTTACAGTTTTTGAACCTTGATTTCGGATGATAATTGCTCATATATATACTTTAAAAGAAAGTTGTCTAAGTCATTGATTCGGGTAGACTATTGGTATACGATCGAAAGTTATCCAAACCAAATTAACTTGGTGCGGACTCTTATCAATAACTGAGATGAACAACCCTCTTGGAAGGGAAATTATATTGTCGGGAGATCGACATGCACACTTGAGTACAATTAAACGATATGCATACCTTAGGGTACTTTAGGCTGATCACCTGTTGTACTCATTTTGTTGGATTATCAATTTATTACTGTTAATTCTAGTAGAAGTTCATAGTCCTTAGTGACTGCTCTATATTCATTACTTTGAAATCTTGAATTGAATAAGCGTTGAATCTTATTGATATCTTTCAGTCCATAGTGACCTTTATTGAGAATTTTTGAAAATTCCTAAATTTATTATTCACTGTCATACTCTTGAAGATTTGGACTCTATATATGATTTTTTTCCTTATTGCAATATTACTTGCTAGGAAAAATTGTTGCTCATCCTTGCTTTCCTTAAAACTTTCAGTTAAGGCAAAACGTGGTGAACCCTCTGACAAGGACAAGGGTAAAGAGAAGGCTTTGGAGTAGTTTTATTTCATAGTACTAGGAATGTACTATTATTATGTTGAAGGTCTTATTTACTATGATATATTAAGCTATGTTTAATTTAAGTTGTCATGTATTAGTAATGGTTGCGAGACCTTGGGACGAGAATAATTATGTTATAACAATATAATTTATTCTATTATTCCGTGGTTGATAATTTTAGTATGATATTAGAATTAGCACATAACGAACCAAGTTCGAGATATGAGTGTCTGAATTTGGGGGTGTCACAGGTTGGTATCAAAACTTTAGTTATAAAAATTAGAAGCGAGAGTCCTTAGATTATAACTTAGGAGAACTTAGAAGATATAGAAGGATGAAACTCATATGGAGTTTTCCTAGGAAGAGACTTATTGTGTTATGGAATATAATTTCATTTTATACAATGAACATATATTTATTTAACATTCTAATGGAGTTGTTGTTTGTTTTGTCTTATGTTGATGGTTGTAGGATGACTGACATAGGAGGACCCAATAGAGTGATAAAGGAGGAGCCGCGTGACATACACGTGATATATGAGGCACCATTGATAGATGAGCCCATTTTGGCAGTGGCTCCTATCGATGATGATGATGAGGAGGAGGAGATGGAGCCATTTCCTGAAGAGTCTTATCTAGAGGAGTAGCCTATGGAGGAGGAGCCTATGGGGGATGAGCCTATGGAGGACACCGACGGGGAAACATTCTAGGATCAGATGCTAGGTGAATATGAGGAACATATTTTGGAGTTAGGATGTAGAGTTGAGGAGCTAGAGGCTGAGGCTCTTGAGAGGCAACTGAATATGCAGGAGTTGGAAGTAGAACTTGCATATCGTAAGGAGGAAGGTGTACAGATGGTCACTTTTTTTCACCGTTTGATAGCTAGAAATGTGGAGTTAACATATAAGCTAGAGGAGTCTGAACAGAGGGAGCTTAGCGAGAAAGCTGAGAAGGAAGCTCTCCGTACTCAGCTAGAGATGGAAGTGATGGAGATGATTCACTTTGAGGAAAAGTGGGAGGAAACCAATGACAGGGCCAGTGATTTAGAAGACGAGGTGAGGTGCAAAAGGAGGAAGATGAACTAGATGGGCTATACATTGCGTACAGCCATGGAAAGATTGATTGATGGGGTATATCATTAACCAGCGGAGAAGGGACAGACTCGACATACCATAAGCCAAGGTTTGGTGGCGCACATCACTCAGAAAGAGTACAATAGCATTATGGAGAGCGAGATGTTAGATTGAGGTCTAGGTTTTAGTAGTATAGTAGTAGTAGTTGGTAGGCATGTATACTATGTTGTTGTAATCCCAATATTTTGTGTGAGATATGGGATAGTTATTAAAACCCAATACTTTTGAAAAATGTTAGAGGGGTAGTATGTTAGTATTTGTCCCCATCTTTTGTGATATTAGGGGATATGTTTTATCATTTATAGAAGTATGCTAGGGATAATCATGTGATGTAATGATTTGGCATATGAATATAAATGATCTTATTCCAGAAATGTGTTATAAAATTGTATTCCTTTTTCATTTGAGAAATGTTTAAGTAATATAATTAGATAATAAAAATGAAAATTTTGTGATGCAGAAAATGCCGCCCAAATGTAGACTAACCGCACCAGAAGAGTCGGTTAATGATGAGAGATGACAAGTAGACCATATACAAAGGCTAGTAGATTTGTTAGGAGAGGCTCTTGGGAAGAAACGAACCAGTACCACCCAATCCCCAAGCAGTACCAGTTACGAACTTTAAAGACTTTAGGAGTGTAGGACCTCCAGAATTCATGGGTACTACCGATCCTATCATGGCACAGACGTGTATCAAAGAGATGGAAAAGGCCTTCACCATTGCTCATGTGGGTGAAGACCAGAAGATGGTGTTTGCCACCTATATGATGAGAGGCGAGGCAAACTACTGGTGGGAGGTGAATCAACAAAGAGTCGAAGAATGGATAATAGCATGTGAGAGATTTAAGACTCTGCTCTTCGGGAATTACTTCCCGAAGAGCATGAAAAATAGGTTGGAGGTGAAGTTCTTAGAACTTAAGAAGGGAGATATGATGGTGGCGCAATACGCAGCTAAGTTCAATGAACTATCTCATTTTGCAGAACACCAAGTAGTAGATGAAGAGAGGAAAACTAGGCGTTTTGAACAAGGACTGAAGCCTTGGTTGTTTAACAAGGTGTCAATTCTTTAGATCGATTCATTTGCGACATTGCTGGAGAAGGCCATCATTGCAGAAGGAGGTAGTGAAGCCTTAAGTTTGTATAACAAGGAGAAGAAAGGTAAGAACAAGGGAGGAGATAGTCGTGGAGGAAGCAACAACGAAGGAAGTAATTTGGGAAAGAAGAAGTGGAAGAATCACAACAAAAATCATAACAATTAAGTGGGGAAGTTTCGTGGAGATTTTAAGAAGAGGGCTGAGGGATGCCCGAAGTGTGGAAAGAATCCCCAAGGAGAGTGCTGGAAGGGGCGCAGTATTTGTTACAACTATGGCCAAGAGGGGCATATTTTGCCAAACTGTCCAAAGCCGAAGAAGATCAAAGGTTATTTTGCTTGTGGCTCGGCGGACCAAAGGATTAAAGATTGCCCAAAGAAAGGAAGCGGTAGAGGAAGCGACCAACAAGGGGGAAGAAACAAACTGATGATTGGCAGACCGACGCCATCCAACCGTCCAACTACCAGAATGTTTAACATGACTATCCAGGACGCAATAGCTGCGAAGATCATGGTGTCAGGTATCATCCCGATCAATGATATAAATGCCTATGTATTATTTGATTCGGGTGCCACCTGTTCTTTTGTATATGATGAATTTGCTAGTCGACTTAATTTACCCCGAGAATGATTAGTAAATCCTTTGAACATAGAAGTTATGAATTAGGAAGTAATCCATGTAGAATATATTTACCGAAATTATCGCGCGAACATTAGAGATCATGAACTAAGCATAGACTTGATCTCGATAAGATTGAGAGAGTTTGACGTAATATTGAGAATGGATTGGTTATATAACCATGCTGCGATAATTGATTGTTAGAATAAAAGTGTAAACCTTCAAACTTCGAATAAGTCTAAGGTAGTGTTTTATGGTAGTTCATCGTTAAGCAATCGTGTTGCCTTACGATGATGTAAGCCAAGAAATTGTTAAAGAAAGGATGTGTAGGTTACTTAGCTTACATTGTTGATACTCGAAAAAAGGGAATAAAAATTAAGGATATATCCGTAGTGAGATAATTTCAAGATGTATTTCCAGACGATCTGCCTAGTCTTCCACCAGACAGAGAAATCGAATTCGTAATAGACTTAGAATCGGGAACGACATTGATTTTGAAAGCCCCATATCGTATGACGCTAGTAGAAATGAAGGAATCGATGATATAATTGCAAGATTTGCTAGATAAGGGTTATATTCGGCCGAGTGTGTCTCATTGGGGAGCACCAGTGTTATTTGTAAAGAAGAAGGATGGATCGATGAGGCTCTATATTGATTATCGAGAATTAAACAGAGTAACGATGAAGAATAAATATCTGTTACCGAGGATAGATGACCTGTTTGATCAACTGAAGGGAGAAAAGTGTTTCTCGAAGATAGATCTACAGACATGTTATCACCATTTTAAGGTATGGAAGGAGGATATATCAAAGATGGCTTTTTGAACTCGTTACGGACATTTCAAATTTATGGTGATGTCATTCGGGTTAACAAATGCTCTGGCAGCATTTATGGACTTGATGAACCGAGTCTTCAAGCCATTCTTAGATAAATTCATAGTAGTTTTCATCGATGATATCTTGATATAATCAAACATGGAAAAAGAACACGCTGAACATCTGAAGATGGTTTTGGAGGCGCTAAGAAAGGAGAGGCTGTATGCAAAGTTTTCCAAGTGTAATTTTTGGATGAAGAAGGTTCAATTATTAGGACATGTGGTGGATGAGGATGGAATTTCATTAGACCCTGCAAAGGTAGAAGCAACGAGTAATTGGGAACAACCGAAGACGCCAACCGAGGTAATAAGTTTCTTAGGGTTAGCTGGGTACTATCAAAGATTTATCCAGGATTTTTCTAAGATAGCAACCCCATTGACCAATCTAACGAGGAAAACGGTGAAGTTCGTGTGGACGGACAAGTGCGAAGAAAGTTTTCAAGAGCTGCAGAAGAGACTAAGCGAAGCGCCTATATTATCATTACCAGATGATACAGGAGGATTTGTGGTGTATAATGATGCATCACAAAGAGGACTTGGCTTTCTGCTAATGTAGCATGACAAGGTCATTGCGTACGCATCGCGATAATTGAAGGATTACGAAAAATGATACCTTACTCATGGCTTAGAGTTAGCGGTAGTATTTTTTGCGTTTAATATTTGGAGACATTATTTGTACGGAGAGAAATGTGAGACATACACGGACCACAAGAGTTTGAAATACATCTTCACACAGAAAGAGTTGAACATGCGTCAGAGAAGGTAGTTAGAATTAATCAAGGATTATAACTATGATATTCTTTATCACCCGGGGAAGGCAAACGTAGTAGCCGACGCACTAAGCAGGAAAGGAAGGGAGAAGTTGTTTCAACTGATAACTCAGAAGGAGTTAATAACGGATATGAAGAAATTGGAAATATAGGTAAAGGGACCAGGGAGGTCTAAAGAAAAATTATTTTCAGTGGAAGCTCGTCCAAAATTGTTGGACAAAATAAAGGAATCACAAGAGAAGGATAAAGAGTGCGAGAAAATCAGGAAGAGAATCACAGAAAATGAGGAAGAAAAGTTCAAGCTAGATAAAGAAAGTATTTTGAGATTCGAAGGGAAAGTGTGGGTGCCAGCGGGAACCGAGTTGAGGGAAGAAATTTTGTATGAGGCACATAATACGACGTATTCCATTCATCTAGGAGGCCCAAAGATGTACTGAGATTTGTGGCAACACTTTTGGTGGCCCAATTTGAAAAGAGAAATCACAGAGTGCGTTCGTAAATGTCTTACTTGTCAACGAGTCAAAGCAGAGCACCAGAGACCGAGTGGTCTACTCCAACCGTTGGAAATACTAGAGTGGAAATGGAAGCACATTATGATAGACTTGGTGGTGGGACTTCCAGTCACACATAAAGGTTTTGATGTCATTAGGGTTATCGTAGATCTACTAACAAAGATAGCTCATTTTCTACCGATCAAGATCTGATATAATTTGAATCAGCTAGCGAACCTGTACGTAAAGGAAATTATTTCGTGACATGGGATGCCGGTATCGATTGTCTCTGATCGAGATCCGCACTTCACGTCAAAATTCTGGAAAAGCTTATAAGAAAAGATGGGAACACAGCTGAGGTTGAGTACTTCTTATCATCCACAGACAAACAAAAAAAGTGAGTGAATAATACAAATGTTAGAGGATATGCTTAGAACTTGTGTGATGGACTTCAAAGGAAGTTGGGACGATCACCTACCCCTAGTGGAATTTGCATATAACAATAGTTACCATGTGAGTATCGGCATGCCATCGTATGAAGCTCTTTACGGGAGAAAGTGTAGAACACCGTTGTGTTAGGATGAAGTCAGAGAACGAAAAATGTTGGGACCATAGTTAGTGCAACAAACCACAAATGTGGTGACAGTGATAAGAGCTAGACTTATAGCTGCACAAGATTTCCAAAAGAAATACACAGATTTGCATCGTCAGGACCACAACTTTAAAGTCGAAAGTTACGTTTTCTTGAAAGTATCTCCCTGGAAGGGAAACATACGATTCGACAAGAAGGGAAAATTGGGTCTGAGGTTCATAGGACCATTTGAGATATTGAAGCGAGTGAGTGAAGTGGCGTACAAAGTTGCATTACTTCATGAGTTGGAGCACATCCATAACGTGTTTCACATCTCTGTGTTGCGTCCGTACAAGCCTGACTACAAACACGTGATTTCCTATGAGCCCACTCAAGTGGAGAAGAATCTGGCGTATGAAGAAATTTCTATCCAGATATTAGATAGGAAAGAGCAGACACTAAGAAATAAAATTATATCTTCTATAAAAGTACATAGGCGAAACCACGACGCCGAGGAGGCCACGTGGAAATTAGAAGATAATATGTGAAGGGACTATCCCCATTTATTTGTGTAACCTTGTACCAATTCCAAGGATGGAATTTTTATAGGGGGGATGTAAGAACCGTGAATTTTACGAATAATAATAATAATAATAAGAAAATAAATATTTATTTGAATATAAATAATGATGTGTTGTGAAATGAGTAATTCAATTAATTCAAATTGAATTTATAAGAATTGAGAAAAATGTGGAGTTTATGATGAGATTTGTAAAATGCCTTGTGTGGCATGAGAATGGAAATTGGAATGGTTTAATTTAATTAAGGAATGAATAAATTAAGAAATGAATGATTAATTAATATTATATTATTAATTAATTGTTATTGTGAATAATAAAATACGAATAAGCAAATTAATTTACATAATTAGAATTATATTACTCATTTAATTGATGTGTGCAAGATATGTAATAATTTATAGTATATACATTAAAAAGAAAGTGTAGTGTGACACTTTAAGGTAACTATATAATATATAAAACTATATAGTAAAATAGAAGAAATTATAAGTGACATAAATAATGCTTATGTGACTACAAGTATGTGTGGGAACATTAAAAATGTACCATATCAAAGAATTACAAATTATTTCAATAAATGAGTCTAATTGGAATAATAAAATTTTAAGGAGATATTGAATTATTAAGTGACCAATTAAATTGATTCCATACATGTTATAAATATTAATTAGACTAGACTAACGTACATTGATTATATGATGTGGGTACACAAATAATCCCTAACTTTCCATTATGTAATAACATTAACATATTAAAATCACATTTTGGAAATCCAAGAGAACAAACTAAGCATTATGTAATTTAGTTGTTGAGTTTTTTTAAACCTTGTCCCAAAATCAGTGACCAACATAATACCCATACAATAGCCTATAATTAGTTGCGTAAACTTCAGCTGCTAATCCATGGTGATGATGGCTATGAAGATGGTGGGAGAAAGGGTGGTTGACCAACTTCTTCTTGTCCATTGTTTTCTTCCATCTTTCATTGATTCAAACCATGGGATAAAACCATTAACTGGGCATCAATTTCTCTATAAATGGCAGCCACATTCTTCATTTCTCAATTTCTAAAATTCATTGATAAGTTGCATATAGAGAGTGAGTGTTGCTGTGAATTGAGGGAGAGTAATCAAAGGTTGTGAGAATAGAAAAAGTTAGAAACTTCAAAGCTCAAGAGATAACATTACTTTAAATGTGTTCTTGAGTTTAAGATTTCCAAATTCTTAGAATTTACATGAATTCTCTGTTAATTGGTATGGAATACCATGCCATTGTGTTGTCTGAGCATATATACATGTTTAGAAGTATTGTAGTTGGTCCAGTTGCAGGAATTAGACATGTTATGTTAAGGCTCTGCAGAAGCAAAGCCAAAATTTTTGTTTCTACTCGAAGTGGCGTGGTCGCGCAACTTCTATCATACAAGACCGCGCGGTCGCGCCGACTATCAGTCTTGGATATCGAATTGGTTTACTTTCAGTTATATTGAGCATGCTAGTATGAATTCATTATGACTACTTATACCCCTGATATGCTAATATAAGTAACCTTGCTCGTAACCACTTACCATAGCTTGGGTTCCAAAGGGAACCTGAGTTTTAATGTGCAAACTCAATGAGCCATCTATAATTTAAATTCCGAAATTGAAAACATGATACCATGATCTGATTACATATAAAAATAAGCATGAAAACATAAAAACATAAAAACATGAAAGCATGATATAGAATATGTGGACTTACCTTTCATGCTTGAATAAGTTTTGATGATCCACAAATGGAAACTTAAATTTTCAAATACGAACTTGATAAACTATATACACTTTGAGTTAGGAACTTGTGAGCATGCTTATGTGGTCTAGTATGTATATATGAAAGTATGATGTATAGTAAGTGAAGTAGTTTTGCATGCTTGGTTGGTTTGACATAAGATTTTCAAAAGAAACCTCAAGAGTTTGAAAACTAGTTTGTCAATAACTATGTTACAAGTATTCTAAAATTTTACCATCATGTTAGGGTGCAATGTCTATAGACGTGATTAACATTAATGCCTAGCTAGTCATATGCATTGTAAAAATAGTTAAGCATGGGACATGACAAGTCTAAATGATGTAGAACTTTAAAACTTGAAATACATGACTAATCTAATGTAAGCATGTTTAATTGAGACTTATCGATCTCGTTGTATGAATATAATGACTAAACATGAAGACTTTGTTAAATTAACACTTAAAATCTTGATTTTGTGGGATTTGATGATGAATCATGTAAAGAACAAGGTGTAGAAGAGACCAAACCTAGCTATGAACATCATAACATATATGATTCTGCAAGTGTCGTCATAAATGTATATGGGTGTGCAAGTCTGGCCAAGCTACTGTTTAACAGTTCTGGTTTGAACAAGGAGCAGCGCGACCGCGCCACTCCTTAATTCAAATCCAGCGCGATCGCGCCATCTTGCAATGAAGTCTATTTTTTGTTGTTAATTTGAGGGTTGATGCATGCCTATATTGTTACCTTAATCTATAATACATGTCTAGTGAAGTATTCTTACGTCAATAAGCATGTTAATGAAAGAATCCTATGTTGAATAAGTGTTTATAACCTTAAGTCAAAATGTGATGGCAAACTATGTTCTTTAATGTCATAGTGTATTAAAAACTGATTTTTGTGATATTTGATGACATCCGTATGAGATCATACGACTAAGAGGAGACTAACAATATATGTTTAGGATAGATGAATTACACTGGTGTATCATAACAAATTAAGATAGTAGGTGTACATATTGAACTTGTATAACTAATGTGTTTATACATGAATATGATATTATAGTTCATTGGAGTGGTATTAAGCTATACCTTGGTAAACTACGCGTAAGGTAAGTTTTCTAACTTATACAACTTTGAATATTATACAAGTATCTAAACCTTATCTCGTTGACGTAAGTTCCTAACCATATTTTTATGGAGTATTTTTTAAGCTTGTGCTATTATAGATCGTATAAGTAAATCCTTGAAAGTATGATTCATATCTAATGACTTAATACATACTTCGTTATTTAGAGATGAAATTGCTTACAGTTTTTGAACCTTGATTTTGGATGATAATTGCTCATATATATATATATATATATACTTTAAAAGAAAGTTGTCTAAGCCATTGATTCGACTAGACTATTGTTTTACGATCGAAAGCTATCCAAAACAAATTAACTTGGGGCGGACTCTTATCAATAACTGAGATGAATAAGCCTCCTAGAAGGGGAATTATATTGTCGGGAGACCGACATGCGCACTTGAGTACGATTAAATGATATACATACCGTAGGGTACTTTAGGATGATCACCTGTTGTACTCGTTTTATTGGATTATCAATTTATTACTGTTAATTCAAGTAGAAGTTCATAGTCCTTAGTGATGCTCAGTATTCATTACTTTGAAATCTTGAATTGAATAAGTGTTGAATCTTATTGATATCTTTCAGTCCATAGCGACCTTTATTGAGAATTGTTGAAAATTCGTAAATTTATTATTCACTGTCATACTCTTGAAGATTTGAACTCTATATATGATTTTTTTTTCCTTATTGTGGTATTACTTGCTGGAAAAAATTGTTGCTCATCCTTGCTTTCCTTAAAACTTTCAGCTAAGGCAGAACGTGGTGAACCCTCTGCCAAGGACAAGGGTAAAAAGAAGGCTTTGGAGTAGTTTAGTTTCATAGTACTAGGAATGTACCACTACAACAAAAAGGGTTACTTCCAACGGAATATTTCATCGGTATTAAGGATATTCCGTCAAGGTTAACCTTATTCTGACCTAACATTCTGTCGAAAATTCGGTCTTATATAAGCAGGTCGAAATTAAGTCCGTCGATCTTTCGGTCGGAGATACTTAAAATCGATAAAATTATCCTTGACCGAATATTCAGTCGGGGTTAATATATTTCCGACTGAAAATAGTCTGTCGAGGATGATAAGCATGCTATGTGGCAGCTTGTCAAAAATGGTAAAGCCCTTAAACTCGACGGAAATCCGTCGATATTACCACTGTTCCGTCGAGAATATATGTGACACGTGGCACATGACCAAAATGGTAAGGACTTATTTTTGACAGAAATCCGTCGAGAATAGTACTATTCCGTCAAGAATTGTGTGTTTTTTTTAAAATGATTTATTTGTTTTTGCAATATCTAGAGATTTAACCCACATCTTGTACCTGTACCTCTTTTCCCAACAACACATACACAAGCTAACAATATGGCCAATAACATGAATTACAATTACCAAGGCCAACAATATGTCAAAAACTAACTAAATGAGAAGTAAAAAGGTCAAAAACATCCCATTAATCTAAACTAAACTATATCAAACATCCCATAGTGCTAAATTAAACTAAATGTCAAACCGCAACAAAACCAAAGTAATGACAAGGTTTAAACTATAATACGTCAAAAATAATGTAAATTACAAAATAATGTAACTCAGAAGAATGTAAACTAAGTCAAAAATAATGTAAACTATAAAAGAATGTAAACGAAGTCAAGCTGGTAGATCCCCTGGTGTGAGGAGGATCATCGAGCGGGCGTCGACACTGCTCTGGAGTATGAAAATTGCCATCATCGTCATCCCGCTCGTCAGTCCGTTCGTCACCCTGTTGATACAATATAATGTAACTCATTAGTCCATATATATGATTCAGTTAAAGATAACTAAATGAAAATTAAATAACATGCATAATATATATTTGAATTTAAAACGAATAGTATACCTGAGCTGCAACGTCCTGCGCAAGCTGATGGAGGCAAGAACGGTTGGGCGGGTCCTGACTATGGAACAACAGATCGGTCTCAAACCACTCCGACACCGCAACCATAAGACGCTAGAACAAAGCATTGTCTAAGCCAGTGCCCATATGTGATGGTTCCACGGGGGCTCTCGGACGCAGACGTTGGCTAGAGCATACAAAAATAAATATAACATGAATAATAATATAAGTTTACTTTATTCATAAACAGGAAATAAACTAAAATATTATACTTCTTGGTAGTGTATAGGCTGGTATCATCGGTAACCCCAGCACTTGATACCAGCCGATAGTACTAGTGGGAGTATCCTGAGACGCGACCCAAAGAGCCGTCTCCTCGTCCTGAGATAAACTAATTTCGACGAACTATTCCGTCGAGAGTAACACATATTTTGTCGACATTAATACTACGCTGGAGGGAAAGCTTGGCGCCAAAGTGAGGAATACATTCCGTTGAACTTATTTTAACCTCGACCGAATACATTCCGTTGGAGTTACTTCCGTCAGAGATAACATGTTTTCTTTTAGTGTACTATTATTATGTTGAAGGACTTTTTTACTATGATATATTAAGCTATGTTTAATTTAAGTTGTCATATATTAGTAACAGTTGCAAGACCTTGGGACGAGAATAATTATGTTATAACAATGTAATTTATTCTATTATTCCGTGTTTGATAATTTTAGTATGATATTAGAATTAGCACGTGACGGACCAAATTTGAGATATGAGTGTCTGAATTTGGGGGCGTCACACAGTCAAATGGCAGACCTTGTAGATCTTGATCTGTTAGTTATTTGAACTGTTAAGTGTATTAGAGTTATACTGTGTCATGATGTTAGTGTTCTAGAAGTGGAATCATGACCATAACATGTATAGATTGCAAGTTACTCACGGTCAAAACCCGTTGACCAGTCATGAAAATTTTTCTGGAAAACCAAGAACATGGTCTGACAAGCTTTTTAAAGGCTTAGATCTTCTTCTTGTTATGTTGTTAGATCACCATAGTGCAACACTTTGTACCATGTCATATGGACTACAAGTCTATGTCATCACCACACCTAAATAATCACCAGGATCCAAGTTATTAATGGTCAAAGTTGGTGACCAAGCACAAAAACCTGTTTCTGGAAATTCCAGAAAAACTAAAGAACATGTTCTGACAGCCGTTTAACCGGCCTAGAACTTTTAATTGATAAATTGGTAAAGTGTTAAAAGTTATTTAGATTGTACTCTGATATATGACCTACAAAACTAGAGCACTCTAACACCTTGAATATCCCTAAACTAGAAATTATTAACTGTCAAAGTAGGTTGACTAGTCACAAAACCATTTCTGGGTAACCCAGAAATGCAAGAACAGAGCCTGACAAGATTTTTAAAGGCCCGAATCTTTCTAATATGGTATTGTTAGACCATCTAAGTGCTACACTTTGATATATTGGCATATAGACTACAACCCCTTGGTATTATATCACCTAAAGATTTAACTGACTGTAAGTTATTCAAGCTTCAATAGCGTTGACTGACCATGACTTTGCTTTCTGAAAAACCCAAAAAAGCAAAAATAGCCTTAGGTGTTTGGTTTGAACTTTAATAACTTTCTATTGTGTTATAGTTGGACACTACGATTGCCATAAACTTATACTACTACATCAACACTACAACTTGGTTGCATTGACAATCCCAGAAACTTAACAGGCTATAAATAATTTGTGGTCAAAGTAGGGGGGGTCAAAGTTGTTCCTCATAGCTCAAGAACACATTTAGCTACTCTTTCTGTCACTATAGCCTTTAGCGACATTTTTTAATAAAAAAAATAATAATGATAATAAAATTCTATTAATAAATAATTTTAATATTTTAACATAAAAATTTATTAATACTTAATTTATTTAAATATTAATGATAATAAAATTATTTAATAATTCTATTAAATAAATTAGTTAAAATGATATTAATGTTTTAAAAATCATTATACATGATAATAAATTATTTAAAAATGATACTAATGATTTAAAAATCATTATCAAAAATAATAAATTATTTAAAAATAATATTGATGATTTAAAAATTATTATGAATCATTATTAATTATTTAAAGATAATATTAATGATTTTAAAATCATTTTAATTGATAATAAATTATTTAAAAATAATATTAATCATTTAAAAATTGTTTTGAGCTTCTAGAAATTATTATAAATAACATTTAAATTATCTAAAGTGATATTTAAACTTTTAAATAAAGTTTATTAGAAAAAAAAATTACTCGATAATTAACTGATAAAGCTATAAATCACTGAATAGACATCAAAATCAACGCATACACTAATAGTTTGATTTGATATTAGCTGTTATTGTTTGTAATGACTGTTATAAACATATTTAGGTTGCATAGACAGTTTGAATAGCATAAGATAGTTGTTCTTCGAGCAAACAAGTTTTCCAACTTTATTTAATTTTTATATTAAATGTAATTCTTATATTAATGTCATATAAACTTGTTTTAAACGTTATTTGTGATATCTGATATTAAAAGGGTTATTGCTTCTTGTTCAAGCATAACCAAGCCATATGAACTGTTATTTGCGTAAGATGTATTTGATTTGATATCAAGTCATAGACTATGATAAACCAATGTTGTTTGGTACAAATATATATACTAATACTAATATGACCATCAATTATACATTGACCGAGGTTTATTTATAACCGACATTTGTATTAATGACTGTGGGTTATTTAGATAGGATGATATGCATATTACTAGGGTGCCTGGTTGAACAAATCAACCTGGTTGGCTAAGTCTTTATGACTGATAGAAACTCGTAATGAGTGGGGTTTGGAAGATTAAACCTCGGTATATATTTGTGGAAAAACTCTAAACTTTATGTTCATTAAATTCAGATTCAGTGTGAGTATAATGTATAACTTGATTAAAAGTTGTTGAGCTTTCTGTAGCTCATCCTTGCAAATATTCTTTTCCATTTTCAGTCAGGAATAATGCACCCAGTAGTTCCAATACTTGTGGATTGGAAAGCATAATTTTATTATATTAAGACACGGATATCTTTTTGCTGACTCTGATGTAACAATTAACTATATTTGAGACCTATGTAATTAAATGTTAAGTTGTGTAATATATTATCAGTTTTTATACATTGCTTAGTTTTTACCTTTCTAAAAAATAGAAAATATCACAATATCTATATGAACTATACATTTGAATGAGGGTATTGAATGATCTTGTGAGTTCTGTACGAATTGAGGTTGCGCCCCTCGGTTCTAGGAATAATCTCATCATTCATACTGTGAATGTCAGATAAATAGAGATTATGGTTATGAAAGAAATATCCGTGAGACTATAAATCTATATATTCAAGTGAGGGTATCCATACATAGTAATTGTTCCGACGAGAACTACTATTTGTCATGGAATACTGTGAATTTTGGATTTATAGAAATTATTTTCTTATAGAATATTTATGTGAGCACCAAATCTGCTAAAGGGAATGTAGAGAATTTGGGTGCGTCATAGAGTTGCTCTAGCTTTAGAATTTTGTATTATAAATGTTTAGCTGGGTTACATCCCCTGATCAGCTTGCTGCATAAATACCTGATCTAAAATGGCTCAGGTATTCTAAAACAATACTAGACTTCTACGAGCTTAAACCATTAAAAATATTTTCATTTTATTTCGATGAAAATATTGAATGCTATAAGTATCGTGGTATTACATGAACTCAAACCATATAGTGATTCTTATTTATGTTGGGCATAATTGAGTGAGACCAGGTGGTTTGGTGGCTCCATGCCACGTAGAAGATTCCTCCCACGTAATATTATATTTCAATTGACAATTTGGATTTTAAGGAATTTATGATTACTAATTGTATTTAATTTTTAAATTTCTAAGGAAAGAGTCAGTGTTAGATTTGACTTCCTTTCTTTAGGGAGATTGACTTTTCTTGTGATAAGAATTCAATTTCAATTCGGGGACATAGCGATAAAGGTGGTGTGATCAACTATAAATATAAGGTTATACCTTACTTCACAGTTACGATCATTATTCATAATTCTTTGAGCACTAAAGTTATAAGCCTCCATTGTTAACATGTTTCCAGCTTGTACTTATTCTCACACTGGAGTTATCCCCTGACGGCTCAATCCATCAAGTTCTTACATGTGATTTCATTTCTATGAAGCATTTAATGTGTTGTTTGGCGATTAGACGCGTGAACAGATCTTGGCTTTAACATTAGCTCTAGAAGGATGACCTTTAGTGCTAATCGATTTTCTCAATCACCCACAATTTTAGTAGGAGTCATGATGACAAGTAAGGAAAACACGGTTTCAGAATAGGAGAAATCATCAGCCAACCCCTCGGCCCAAGCCATGTGCTCAATTAAGGATAGATTGGGACCTGTCAAGTGCATCACAGATAGGCTTTGTCTTGGCAGTTGTTGTTAGGTTTGTAATATTCATGAACGCAATCAAATTGTACAAAATAAGCAGAAGCATGGAAAAACAGAGTTTTAAAATTTTATAAACCATATACATGGATCATCCTTTATGCACAATTATTAATTAAACGAAAAGAAGAAGAACAAGAATCATACCCTTGAAGATTCGAGCTTTCTCAGGTACAAGTTCACCTCCAAATCCTTTCGCGTTTAACTTGAATCCACCGGGTTTGGTTCCTTCCTTTGATCAACGTTAGCCACTCAAGTGTTTGGCCTCTAGAGGTGATCCACCAAGGAAGAAGAAAGATTCAAGAATATGGGTGTTTAGCAAAATCCTAATTTTTCTATCTCTTAGAAAAAGAACGTACTCTCCAATAATTGGAATCACGTCTGTTGTGAAAAAGTCAATAACCCACAACACCCATAATAAGATTTCTCTTATTTATAGATGTGGGCAACCCTCCTTAACAATTAAGGAATTGTGTTTTATTTTAATTAATTAAATTCTTTTAATTAATTAGCCTCCTAATCTTATTAGAATATATGAGAGTACTTTTATTAATTAATTTCCAAACTCCTTTAGGAATTAAATAATAATAATAATAATAGTAATAATAATAATAAGACTCCTCTTATTAATTTATATTTAATATTTCCAAAATATTAAATAATAAATATTAAGCTATTTAATTTATTCTATCACCATAAATTAAATTAAATATACTTAATTTATTATTATGATTATGTCATTAACTTCTTAAATAATTATTCTTCCTTTTATGGTATGACCCTTTAGGTTCTCCATGTTGAACCAGTTGTGAATAAATCAATTAGAACAATTCTAATCTTATTTTAAAAAATAAATTAAACTATTAATTTATTTAAATAAATAATATTTATTCTACAATAGGGATAAACCTCCCTAGCGATCAACGACTTTCCAGATAATATAGATTTCAACATTAATCATAAAAGAACCTTTGAGTAAATAGTTACCGTACAATTCAATCTTTCCACCATACAATGTCCCAATTAAATATAAGGCATGGAATTACGGTCAAGTCTTATTTTATTTAATTATATGTATTTCGACTCTTAAATGCACAACTCTAAATAATGCAAATTATAAACTCCTTTCTAATTTCATTTTGCCTTGGCCAATGACTACTGGTTTGTCATTTATCGAATCACATAGGACATTTCTCTTCTATTACTAGAAGCGGCAGATTCTTTATTGATCATACATTATCTCCATATTCAACTTATTATACCCAAGCATACCCTTTGATATACCCTAAGGGTCTTAAGGAATAAGTCAAAGTATAACTCATCATACACAAGATACTATGATGACCTCAAGTCCAAGGATCACTTGTACTACTATAACTACAGGAATTCATATTGATAGGGAAGTAAAACTCCATTAGGTATTCCTTAGCGAGCCACGTTCAGTGTACTTATTCTCTAATAAGTACCTACATACTTACTTTAGTGTCTCCACACAAATGATCATGAGATCAATTATCCTCGTCTAATGAGCAAGCAACGTATGTACCAATCTATCCGGATTCACTAATCCCCAATTTAGTAATCCAACGATTGGGAACTATTTTAGTTTTAAGCTTTCTAAGAATTTATATCTCATTAGAATGATCATCATCATTATTCTAAAAGCATTGCTTAAAACTATGGGTTTATCGCATATTATAAAGCAGCATCATGTAGATAATTAAAAGCCTTTAATAAATTAATACTTTTTATTAATAAATGAATAAGATTGTTACAAAGTATATGCTTTATCATCAAACATGATTGGCTTGTCTGCATATTACTTTCAATCTCCCACTTGCACTAAAGACAATCGCCATGGTATCTCATACTCTTCTTCTCTAAGTGACGATTATACTGATGTTGGATAAGCTTTAGTTAATGGATATATAATATTGTTCTTGAGAGTTCACTATCTCTATAGTGATTTCACATCTTTCAGTGATTCCTTTAATCAAATAAAAGTGCCACAACACATGTTTAGTTCCAAGATGAGACTTAGGAACTATTCTCAGTACTATAATAAACTTTTCATCTAAACAATCAACTTGCAGCTTCATTTACAACTATATGTACTTTGTCTTTATCACTAAACCAGCAACTCTTTGCTGTTTGAAACCTTTCCAATTCACTGCATCACCGTTCAAGGTAACACTTTACCTTAAAGTGGATTTTCTGTCGTCTTGGTCTGTCTGAAAAACTTGAGTCTGTTAAGCCCTCTAGTTTTAATTTAGACCCACCATGAATATGATCACATCCTTAGTGCTGGTTAAGTACTTTAAGATGTTTTTCACTGACTCATAGTGAACTTCTCTAAAATATGACTGATCAACATCAGGTCTCGCACATTTTATTGCATACATGATAGTTACTCATGCGGTCTCTCTTTTATGAGTCTATGTTGACTATTAAGAGAGATACACTCCAGGGCTCATCAACATGAGACATCTCTTGGAGTTTGCCATGCTAAACAACTTTAGCATCAAATGAATATAAGTTCCTTGGGTTAAACCGAGCATCCTCTTAAATTTATCTATATAGATTTGTATCCCCAATTAAGATACTCTTCCCAAATCATTCATGGAAGAATGTTTAGACAACTTTATCTTTATTGATTGTAACATTGGTATGTCATTCCTTATCTGTAGTATATCAACATATAATACTAGGAATGTCACGATGCTCCCACTGACCCTTTTCTACACACTAGGTTCATTTTTGTTTTTGATAAAATCAAACTCTTTTGATTGTTTCATCAAAACGAATGTTCCATTTTTTAGAAGCTTACTTCAATCTATTTCTCTGAGTGTCTTCAACTCTTACCTTATCGTATGTAACTAGTTCATCATCTTCTATGATGTGTACCTCTTCATCATCATCTATGATGAATCCATACCTCCTAGGTATCTTTGGTACTATTCTAGATTTACAATTTGGTTATGGTACAATAGGTCTATCTATAGGTTCCTTTTATTTGACTTATAGTGTTTTGTGGTTCTTAAACTCTTCAAGATCTATTATCCTCTCACTAGCCCTTTTAATGATAAACACCTTTATCTTAGAAGGTATCTTGTTTTGCAACAAGCACCTTTTGCTAAGTAGGATTTTAGAACATATACCCTAAACTTACTTTAGGATGTCTCATAAATCTGTACTTGTTAAATCATGTCCCAAGCTTATCCTTTGAAACTTTTTCACATAAGTTGGACAACCCCTTATCTTAACATACTTAAGGTTAGGAATTCTCCCTGTCCATAACTCTTATAGAGTCTTGGGGTCGAATTTTGAGGTTACCTTTTTTGTAGATATACAGCCATTTCTAGGGCATAACCTTAGAAGGATACTGGAATATTGGTAAAATCATTATGGACAGTACCATATCCAACAAGGTATGATTTTTCCTTTCAGATATATCAATCAATTATTGTGTATCAGGAGGCGTCCATTATGAGAAAACCATTTGAGATGATCTAGAAACTTATTGCACAAGTATTTATTCCTTGATCTAATCAAAGAATCTTAATACTTTGCCAATTTGTTTCACTTCTGAATTCTTTAAACCTTTCAAATAATTCACACTTGTATTTCAGCAAATACACACATTCAACTCTTTGAATGATCATCTCCTTTTCTTATACTAGTTTGTTCAATTTGCTAAATAATTTTTCATGTAAGTGAAGTGCACAAAATCCATTGAGTAATATTTGGTTCTATAAAAATATTATTATTATAAATAGAACAACAATTGTTCTTAAATATAATACCAAATTTCATTGTCCAACAGCAAAATGAAAATAATGTTTCTAATGAGAACTGTAATACAATAACAACTTATTGACTTAATAGACTTGCTCGTAGGCAATGCTAAACAATAAGTTCATATGGCTAATGTAGCAACCTTTGCTTCATTTTTCACACATAGGATTACTTATCTTTGTTTAGCTTTCTACTTCTGTTTGGTCCCTTCATAAATCTATATTTATGATATCCAAAGTCGGTATCCAATACCCAAGTAGAACCTTGACCTAAATAAAAATTTATATTAATCATGAACAAAAACTATATTTTTAGATTCGAGCTTTCTCAGGTACAAGTTCACCTCCAAATCCTTTCACGTTCAACTTAAATCCACTAGGTTTGGTTCCTTCCTTTGATCAACGTTAGCCACCCAAGTGTTTGACCTCTAGAGGTGATCCACCAAGGAAGAAGAAAGATTTAAGAAGATGGGTGTTTGACAAAACCCTAATTTTTTTTATCTTTTAGAAAAACAGCATACTCTCCAACAATTGGAATCACGACTGTTGTGAAAAAGTTAACAACCCACAACACCCATAATAAGACTCCTCTTATTTATAGATGTGAGCAACCCTCCTTAACAATTAAGGAATTATGTTTTATTTTTATTATTTAAATTCCTTTAATTAATTAGCCTCCTAATCTTATTAGGATATATGGGAGTACTTTTATTAATTAATTTCCAAACTCCTTTAGGAATTAAATAATAATAATAATAGTAATAATAATAATAAGACTCCTCTTATTAATTTATATTTAATATTTCTAAAATATTAAATAATAAATATTAAGCTATTTAATTTATTCTATCACCATAGATTAAATTAAATATACTTAATTTATTATTACGATTATGTCATTAACTTCTTAAATAATTATTCTTCCTTTTATGGTGTGACCCTTTAGGTTCTCCATGTTAAACCGGTTGTGAATAAATCAATTAGAACAATTCTAATCTTATTTTAAAAAATAAATTAAACTATTAATTTATTTAAATAAATAATATTTATTCTACAGTAGGGATAAGCCTCCCTAGCGATCAACGACTTTCCAGATAATATAGATTTCAACATTAATCATAAAAGAACCTTTGAGTAAATAGTTACCGTACAATTCAATCCTTCCACCATACAATATCCCTATTAAATATAAGACATGGAATTACGATCAAGTCTTATTTTATTTAATTATATGTATTTTGACTCTTAAATGCACAACTCCAAATAATGCAAATTATAAACTCCTTTCTAATTTCATTCTGTATTGGCCAATGACTATTGGGTTGTCATTTATCGAATCACATAGGATATTTTTCTTCTTTTACTAGAAGCGGTAGATTCTTTATTGATCATACATTATCTTCATGTACAAATTATTATACCCAAACATACCATTTGATATACCCTAAGGGTCTTAAGGAATAAGTCAAAGTATAACTCATCATACACAAGATACTATGATGACCTCAAGTCCAATGATCACTTGTACTACTATCACTATAGGAATTCCTATTGACAGACAAGTAAAACTCCATTAGGTATTCCTTAGCGAGCCACGTTCAGTGTACTTATTCTCTAATAAGCACGTACATACTAGCTTTAGTGTCTCCACACAAATGATCATGAGATCAATCATCCTCATCCAATGAACAAGCAACGTATGTACCAATCTATCCGGATTCACTAATCCCCAATTTAGTAATCCAACGATTGGAAACTATTTTAGTTTAAAGCTTTCTAAGAATTTAGATCTCATTAGAATGATCATCATCATTATTCTAAAAGCATTGCTTAAAACTATGGGTTTATCACATATTATAAACCAGCATCATATAGATAATTAAAAGCCTTTAATAAATTAATATTTTTTTATTAATAAATTAATAAGATTGTTACAAAGTATATGCTTTATCATCAAATATAATTGGCTTGTGTGCATACTATTTTCAGTTGTGACGCCTCCAAATCTGGGTATTTGAAACCCGTACTTGGTACTCTACGATACCATTCATTCAAACTACTTAATATATTAATTAATTAAAATATTACATCAAAGTTGTCTATTCCCCAAGTACCAGAACCTTTAAGTTCATTATTACATGATAAATATTATATTATCACCATACAAAAGACTAGTTATTACAAATAACACCTTATAATTATTCCTTCAGATTCTCGTTTCCCTTATCTTTTCTAGAACCTTCTAGTCGATCTCGCTTAGCTGAAAATATTTAATTTAAAGAAAAAATGAGCACTCAATTGCTCAGTTTGTAATAACATTTAATAAACATCAGTTGAAAGAAATAAATATTTTCATTGAGGTATACTTCTACAACGAATCAATAGTTGTGAAGTAAACTGAAATAATTCTGAATAGCATATCAAACCATTTACATTTTTGAAACTACGTATTGACCATAGATATTGAGCAGCCACTAGACCATTAACTTTTATTTTCAAGTTTGAAAAGGTTTTTACAGAAATTCATTTGCAAAACTGACTTACTTATGAGCACAGAGGGTGATCAACCTGTTATACCCTGTATTAATCAACACTACATACTGGAACAAAATTCGCATTCATCATAACCTCCTTTGGCGCATAAAAATTTCTGAATTTAGGGATGTTCATACTCAGCCTGGAGTCTGAACCAAAGCAATTTAGTTGGACGACTCTATCATAACCAATAATAATCAAAGAATTAATTAAAACTATGTCTAGCTGGGTCAAGTAGCTTAGACAGCTTTTAAACCATGTATACATACCGAGATTCAATAGTATGTATCAAAACATGTTATATCAAAAAAATTTGAGTTACAGATACTTGTTCAAATACAATAATTTATACAAGAGAGAACACTTGCATAATCAAACTTAGTACACAAAGAATAGAATAATGTTTGAACATATATGAATCATATAAAGACAATAATGAGATACTTGTATTCAATGAATAAATTGAATACTTGTTCAAGAACTGGCTTGTACAGAATTAAAAGTTATATATAGAATGTTTGATTACACAAAGATTCATTGCATGAGATAAATTTAAGGGTTCAGATACTCGCATAAATGAATAACAATGATCATTATGGATGTGAATAATCAACAATAATTATTCACGAACATCCTTTGAAATTAATAACTCAAGTTAAGTTAGGAACTTGCATAAATATATACCTATTTGTACAAAATAAAACTAGTGCGTAAGGTTTAGATACTTTCCTTGATTGCTGCTTACTGCTACGTAATTTAGTTTAATCTTTTATGATAAGACCTATCATTAATAAGATTATTCTTTCAATTAGAATAACACATCATGGCACATAATACTGCTATTTATAGTCATCATACAACTTAAATACATTATCACGTATTCATAACAATCATTAGAACATATAAAAACAATTATCAAGAGAAACTATTTTAGTCTGGTTTGATTTTGGTATTAATTTGACATCTTGTTTGAGTTATCGGATAATTATCGAGTTTATTTTCAATAAAACTCTATTTAAAAGTTTCAATATTATTTTATATAATTTAATTATCATTAATAATATTTTTTAGAAATTCATAACTATTTTAAAATAATTATTATCATTTATAATAATTTTTTAAACATTAATATTAATTTTAAATTATTTAATTACTAAATAATTTCATTGTCCTTAATATTTAAATAATTTAAAATATTAATGACATTTATGTCAAAAATATAACCTTTTATATCATTTTTAAAACATAAAAAACATTTTTAAACAATTTATTTAATACAATTATTAAATAAATTTATTATCATTAATATTTAAATAAATTAAAATATTAATGAAATTTATGTCAAAATATTAAAAGTTAATTTTTATAACTTCAATTAATTTTTAAAACTTAATTATGAATTATTAATAATTATTTTCTATTTTTTCTATTTATTTTAATTGATTTAATTATTTTATTTAAATTTGTTGTTGACGTCGGGATTTTTGTTTGTCCCTTTTCTGTTCTTGTCTTTTGGTGTTCTCATGTTATGTGAGATTTGTTTGAAAAAATAAGTTGTGAAAAGGTTCGACATTTATATGTCGACAATTGGACTGTAAGAGTCGCTAGTTGGTTTTTTAAATGGTTGTAGCAACACAATTGAGAAAAGATTTGCACATTGACCCAGTGATGTGACACTGCTTAACGGGTCTGTGAAACCGAGATTCGTTAGGGTCTGGGTACTTGATTATGCGAAGGGAAGGTGTTAGGCACCCCCCACGGTGACCACAACTTTTCAATTAAAATATTATATGAATGTGTGTGTGTGTGGATCAATGTGCAATTATTTGAAAGTAGTGTTATGCCTCGTTTGCACATATATACAAAGGGTTTGAATTTGTGTAAAAATTCAATTTTAAACAAGATATAGCAATAATGTTTTGTAAAAAGAGGTTTTTCAAACCCTTATGCTCAAAAGTAATTGAGGCCTTTGATACTTTCATTTTATTATGTGTTCGGCTGGATTGCTTTTATTTTTGAGATGTGAAGCATTCTCAAGAAAATAATATACATAGCAATGCATAATAATTTACAAGCCGTGTACAGCTAAAAATGTCCATCACGGGAACCGAATCTAGATTCAGTAGACTGAATCTGTGATCACATGATTCCTAGGCTCACATGATGTAATAATTTATATGAAATCTGTAAACTGTTATATATATAAACGCTGTAACTATATATATACAGGCAAGATCAACCACCACGAAGCACCTCCATAGGGAATCGGAAATGTAAATATATAAAAGCGGTAAATATATATATATAGAGACATGATCAACCACCACGAAGCACCTCCATGGGGGATCAGAAATATAAATAAAGCCATAAAGACGATCAACCGCCACAAAGTAAACTCGAGGCGGGATGAAATGTAAAGAAAACAGTAAAAAGGATCAACCGCCACGAAGTAAACTTTAGGCGGGACGAAATGTAAAGAAAGCTGTAAAAGGCCACGAAGTAAACTCCAGGCCTGACAGAAATGTGTGTGTGTGTATATATATATATATATATATATATATATATATGTATATATATATATAAGTGATAAACGCACATGATAAGCAGTAAATGCATCGAATGTAAAATCCAGGCTCAATCAAACAGAGTTTGATGGCAACAACATATATATATAAGTATTTATATATATATATATATATATATATAGCAAGGATCAAGTGCATACCCCTTATCTTACTCACCCGTGCTCACCCTCCTTTAGACGACCGTTTCGGTCATACAACCGTCGTCTATACTTTTAGCGACGGACAACATATAGCGTTGCTAAAAGTTTAGACGACAGTTGTATGACCGAAACCGTCGCCTAAAAGGGGGTGAGCACGGGTGAGTAAGATAAGGGGTATGCACGTGATCCGGACCGTATATATATATATATATATATATATATACAAAAAGAAATAAAAGTCGCGGACCGAAGTCCGGGCATACACATGCAACACGACTCTCAACGTGAAGAACGATGTGTGCAAAGATGAAGAGAAAGGCTTTAAAGTGTAAGAAGGCTTACAGTGGACTGCCAAAGAAGAATTCAATGACTTGAAATGTATGAACACTCGGCTCCCGTCAGTAAAAATATAGCAATATATAAGCTCACAAGTGTTTAAAATGAGAAAGCACTCAGTTTATAGTGTGTACAGAGCAAATTGGATAGGGCTTCCTCTCCTTTTCTCTATCAAAAATGGCTGCCCTAAGCCCTCTATTTATAGACAGGGGAGCCGCAGGTGTACCTGCAGCAGCTGCAGATGCACCTACGGTTGCCTGGGGTGCACGCATACAACGTCTGGGCATCTGATTGAGGTGTATAAGACATTTTTCAGCATGCTGTTGTCGAGAGATACACAATGACAAGGGATTAGAGGTTGTATGAAGTCAGGAAGATGGGACCATGCCCTTGGTCTTCAAGCTTAAAATTCTATCTGGTGTGTTGTCTTGTGCTGTAGTCACTCGGGATTGGTGCTCTTTGGTTCTTGTAAAAAATTGATGTGTAGATTGTATGTATGTTGTTTTTGAGATGGCGCGATGTGGGTTTGGGATGGCAAAATGATGATTCTGCCCTTTACCGGGGTTATCTCCGGTTTAAGCTGATTTAGCGGTCATTGCTCAGGGTTATCTCTGAGATTGGACTGCTACAGGTGTTGACCGTCCTCAGGGTTATTTTTGAGGTATGCCTTACTTCCCAGGGTTATCTTTGGGCTTGGGGAATGAGTACCTCGGGGCTATTGCTGGGTGTTTGAAGCTGTTTGCATGGGTTTGAAACAAGCATTTTCGGGGTTATCTCCGGAACTGCAACTGTATGCCTCGGGGTTATCTCTGAGGTTGACACTGTCTTTCCCAGTTTTGTTTCTGGGGCTGAGACTGAGTATCTCGGGGTTATCTCCGAGATGAGACGGTCTTCTCTGGTGTGATTTCTGGTATTTGAACTGCATTCCTCGAGGTTATCTCTGAGGTTGAAACTGAAACTCTCGGTGTTATTTTCGGGACTGAGGTTGAAACTTGTGGTGGTATTTCTGAGACTAAGCTGGATATCTCGGGTTTATCTCTGAGATGGTAATACTGAATATCCCAGGGTTGTCTCCAGGATTGAACTGAACTGTCTTCCGGGGTTATCTCTGAAAGATGATTCTGCCCTCCTGCAATGTTAGTAATAGGTATGCAGAAAATTTTGAGTGTCTACAGATGCCCCTCTTTATCATATTCATGCAATGCAATGGCATAGATATGATAAATAATACTAGACACTTGAAATGTAACAAGATAATGCAATGTACAACAGCATGATGCAAATGTATGTGGTTTGTTGGATTGTTCTCCAACATGGTGGGATGATTGCCGGCTCCCCTTGACTTCTACCGGGAACAGACATATCTCCCATATACAAGAGACTTTGTGGGGATGCATTTGGTCTTTTGAGGATGTGTATAACATATTCCATCATCGGTCCTCCCCAATGAGGATGCTCTATTAGAGTTACTTCCAACAGTCCGTGTTGTCTGGATTGCTTGACCCTCGCTGAAATGTATATCAACGGATGAAATCCCTGCTGGGGATAAATGCCAAGGCTGCTTGACCTTTGTTGACGTGTGCATCAACTGATGAAATCGTTGGATGGCTTTCGACGCTTCGATGGGTTTAACTACCATCGGCTGAAATAACGTCAAGGTTGCCTGACCTTCATTGACATGTGCATCAACGGATGAAATGCGTGATACCCCCGTCGGGGACTTGTACTTTGGCAGATGAAAATGCGGGATACCTCTGCCGGGGAATCTGTATTTGGACAGATGAACATGCATGATACCCCCGCTGGGGAATCTGCTTGATCTTCGCTGACGTGTGCATCAATGGCTGAAATCATCGGACGGCTTCTGACGCTTCGTTAGATTTACTTGCAATGGCTGAAGTGATGTTAAGGTTGCTTGGCCTTCATTGACATGTGCATCAATGGATGAAAATTCATGATACCCCCTCCGGGGATGTGAACTTGAGAGCGTGATGCCCCTGCCGGGGATGTGTTCTTGAGAATGCGTAATGCCCCCGCCGAGGATGTGTTCTTTGGAATTATAACTTCAAACTGACGGCATTAGACCTTTATGAGGTATTGTCGAATGTGATTTACAACTGTTAAGATCATCGGTATAGTATACCCTGTATTTGGGTGAATACCAATGAATGATATGAAAGCCACAGTTTGGCCCAGGAAAACCAGGGTTTCAGGTTATTCTGCTCAATCACGTAACATTTTTATCCTTAATTTGACCTTTTCAGCTTGTAAGAACTCCTTTGCAACTCGAAATGGACCGAGCCAGAGGGGTGGGCCCCACTCAGGGGAGCCACAGGTACACTTGCTTTAGCCGCAGGTGGACCTACGGCCAGCCGTCCTTAAATGGGCTGGTTGCTTTCACAAGTCATTTTTAAGTTGTGTCGCGAAGGAAATCTAAGAGCTCTTCTTTAGATCTGCTGAGTTCGGGCGTCTTTCTGCAAATTCTGTCACCGTACAAGTGTTCTACACTGTCCTGGTAACGTATTCATGCCTTTTTTCAATTTTCATCCGTTGGAAAATGACTTTTTATATTAAACGCATCTAAACACATTGTAGTGAATATGCATGCTCATATGTTTTGATAAAAAATGTTTAACATAGTAAATGTTAGTATAAAACTATGCTGAACATAATGATGTAAAAAAATTAACTTTTAAAACAGTCAAAATGACACCTTTTTCTGCTATTTCTTATCTTATTTGAGGACAAATGATGAAAGGTGGTAATGTAAAGTAATCCTAGTAATTAGGCTACCCTTATGAATTGATAACTTTGACTTTTTAATTCATATTGTATGTATATGACTGTGGGCAGGTGTGCTACTAAATGGTCACCTAGTCATGTATATGTGCTTGTGGATAGTCCTATTTATAGAGGAAACTATGGCAAAAAAATTTCAAAATGTAGGCATTGGGTAGTCATGCATTTTTAACTCTACTATAGACGTATATCAAAATAATGCATGAATGCATGTAGTTATAAAATGAAATTTGAAAAGCTCCAAGTTAGAAAATACCACACCCTTTCTGAGGTGATTTGGAGACTTGTTGTCCAGATATTATGGATCCAGATCAGTCGAGTAGTTCTCGCAGGACCACTTTAGGTGTGCAGAGGAGGGCTTCTAAAGTGCCTCAACCCCGTTCTGCTAGACAGCCTCATCGTCTGTTGAAGGCGGTGATACGTCATGTCCGGGTTGATGTGTTGGATGTCGAAGACGAGGAGGAGAATGTACCGGTAACGGCTCTAGCTCTTGCTGCTCATATTCTTTGTAAGGATTTCCCAGGCATTCAAGTGGCTATTCTAGATCTTCTAGGTGATTTGAGTCACCACCCCTCAGTTTACTTGCATACAAATGATGTAAAAGATGGATTTGACCTTCCTTTTTCCTATTGAGGAGGAGCAAGGATTTTGACATTGATTTGCATGTGATGTAGGTTCCCGGCTTTACACAGCCTCAAGGGAACTGGTTCAATATACATTCCCTGTATCAGGCTCTGCATCCAGATTTTCGAGGTATAATGCATGATTGGGGCTTTGGGGCGTTCTTTTCTATCATTCCCCGTCGTTGTCCCTGGGGTTACCTCAGGGCATTGTCTGAGCACTGATTTCACCAAACTCAGTCTCTCAATTTGTTAGATTTTGAGGTGATGATGACACCGATGGATTGGCAATTTATCACCGGTATGGAGTTTGGAAGGGCGCCAGTTCCATGTACGGTGAATATTACCCCGACTACCGTTAGATCCTTGCTAGGAGTTTTGGCTGAGGCACTCAAGGGCAGGATCGTTCGTACGGGTCCTTTATGCGTAGGCACTATGAATGGGCTGTTGAGTGTGCCCATGCCTGCTAATGTGAGAGTCAGGGATCATATTCTTCTGCGATTATTCCTGGTTATCATCAGGGGTTGTTTCATAGCAGATAACTCTTCTACGGTATCATTCGCTTTGATTAGCGCCACGCGGGAGGTGGACCGTATTGGAGAGTATGACTGGGGTTCCTACACCTTCACCTACTTCCTCAGGGGAATACGCATGCATTCGCAGGGCTTGACCGAGGCTTGGCTAGGATTTTACCCATTTGTTCTGGTGAGTAGTTCTCTTTTGATTTCCCATGTATAGGTTTAAGAGTGTTCACTGACAGCAGAAGTTTTGCCTTTGTGTTGATAGTTTTGGGCCTATGAGAGGATTCAATGTTTGCGTCTTATGAGTGTATTAAGTTTAGATACCTATCCACGAGGACGACGATGGCATCAATCCATTTTGGCGGAGGTTCCTATAGCGGAGGGTTTCACCCATTGTTGACTACAGTTTGAGTTTTTGACAGCTGATGTCATCACTTGGGTTCCATATTCTGGGGAATATTTGACCATTGGATTTGAGGATGGATTCCCGACTAGTGTCGAGCACGTGATATCCACCTGTAGGATTCTTCTCTTCACAGTTGCATGCATGTAGTTATAAAATGAATTTTGAAAAGCTCCAAGTTAGAAAATACCATACCCTTTTTGAGGTGATTTGGAGACTTGTTGTCCAGATATTATGGATCCAGATCAGCCGAGTAGTTCTCGCAGGACCACTTCAGGTGTGCAGAGGAGGGCTTCCGAAGTGCCTCAATCCCGTTCTGTTAGACAGCCTCATCATCTGTCGGAGGCGGTGATACGTCATGTCCGGGTTGATATGCTGGATGTCGAAGACGAGGAGGAGAATGTACCGGTAGCGGCTCCAGCTCCTGTTTCTCATATTCTTCGTAAGGATTTCCCAGGCATTCAAGTGGATATTATAGATCTTCTGGGTGATTTGAGTCACCACCCCTCAGTTTACTTGCATACAAATGATGTAAAAGCTGGATTTGATCTTCCTTTTTCCTATTGAGGAGGAGAAAGGATTTTGACATTGATTTGCATGTGATGTAGGTTCCCGGCTTTACATAGCCTCGAGGGAACTGGTTCAATATACATTCCCTGTATCAGGCTGTGCATCCAGATTATCGATGTATAATGTATGATTGGGGCTTTGGGGCGTTCTTTTCTATCATTCCATGTCGTTGTCCCTGGGGTTACCTCAGGGCATTGTCTGAGCGCTGATTTCACCAAACTCTGTCTCTCCATTTGTTGGATTGTGAGGTGATGATGACGCCGATGGATTGGCAATTTATCATCGGTATGGAGTTTGTAGGGGTGTCAGTGCCATGTACGGAAAATATTACTCCGACTACCGTTAGATCCTTGCTAGGAGTTTTGGCTGAGGCACTAAAGGGCAGGACCGTCTGTACGGGTGCTTTATGCTTAGGCACTATGAATGGGCTGTTGAGTGAGCCCATGCCTGCTGATGTGAGAGTCAGGGATCGCATTCTTTAGCGATTATTCCTGGTTATCATCAGGGGTTGTTTCATAGCAGATAACTCTTCTACGGTGTCATTCGCTTTGATTAGCGCCACGCGGGAGGTGGACCATATTGGAGAGTATAACTGGGGTTCCTACACCTTCACCTACTTCCTCAGGGGAATGCGCATGCGTTCGCGGGGCTTGTCAGAGGCTTGGCTAGGATTTTACCCCTTTGTTCTGGTGAGTAGTTCTCTTTTAATTTCCCATGTACAGGTTTAAGAGTGTTCACTAACAGCAGAAGTTTTTCCTTTGTGTTGGTAGTTTTGGGCCTATGAGAGGCTTCTATGTTTGCGTCTTATGAGTGTATTAAGTTTAGATACCTATCCACGAGGACGATGATGGCATCACTCCATTTTGGCGGAGGTTCCTATAGCGGAGGGTTTCACCCATTGTTGACTACAGTTGGAGTTGTTGACAGGTGATGTCATCACTTGGGTTCCCTATTCTGGGGAACATTTGACCATTGGATTTGAGGATGGATTCTCGACTGGTGTCGAGCACGTGATATCCACCCGTAGGATTCCTCTCTTTACAGATGAAAGATGAGAACTCTATTTAGGAGAGCGTGTTATTAGGAGCACCACATGGGAGATTCGTGTACCGATCTTGTCTCCTGCTAGGCGTTATTGACATGTGTTGCAGTCACCCATCGATGACATCCCATTGATGGGTATGGATGGATATACTTTGTCAGAGGGTTCACATACTCAGGATACGTTCCACCGATGGTGGTCCCCTCATACCATTGGAGCCCAGACCCGCGCCACTCAATTTATGAGGGATATGGTTTCTGGATCCGTGATGATGATAGATTTGCTGACCTGTGTCCGAGATCCGACTCATTTGACACAGATTAATTGTTTGACCTGGCAGTTGGACAGGGCATATTTCTTCATCCGACACTTAGGTAGAGATCCTTCAGGGGTAGATACTTTTGATCCTTCCATCTCAGGCGCTGGCCCCTCAGGTGACCCATATGGCTTTTTCGGTGCAGATCCTCCCTTGTATTGGTCTAACATCCCTATTGATAGAGATCTAGTGACTCAAGAGGATTTACATCTGGTGGACGTGATTGATGATGTAGATATTGACATCATTGTCTTCTTCTAACGTGTATTCTAGTTATCTCTTTTGATAGGCCTTTGTTAGATATTGGGTGGTTGTGTCCCATTCTCGCTATATCTTTTGATAGGCCTCTATTAATAGTTAGGCATGTGTGCCTCATTTCCCTATATTTTTAGTTGTACAGAGATGATGTATGTAGATGATGATGTACTTAGGAATGTATATACTATTTTCCATTCCCTACATCATATTGCCATCTATTATCTGTAATGCATGTATCATGTTATGCATATATATGTATGTCCAGAGATATTCAACATTGACCCTGGATGGTCTTATGATACGGCCTACATAGATGTCTTCTTTGACAGTCAGCCGCATAGATCACTCCTTACCAGTGTTGATAGTTTCCCGTTTGAGGTCATGGTATGATAGTATGTCACCTACAGATAGGGTGACTGTAGATCAGCTATTACAACATTCTATGACCCTCTTGATGTTTCAGGTTCTCGCAGGCTTTCTAGAGGGTATGTTGGATCATTGGATACTGGATAGACATGTTTTCTAGTTTAGTACCAGGATTTGACTCCTACATTGGAGGAGTACGAGCGGTTGATGGCTTTGCCCTTAGACATACCTTGTGCTCATATGGGTGTCGAAGATATGCGCCGGAAGTTCATGACCCTCACCGGGTTATGGCGTAGGGTAGTAGTGGATGAGATTACATCTGGTCATGTATTATCTCAGCGTTTCTTAATAGATATGTTTGGCTCATTAGACATCTACACACGGCATTATGGGGATCAGTGGCATTTGGCTAGAGTGGATGTATTTGTGATGTGTATAGTGGTGTATGTATACATGCCATGATATATGGATGAGC
This sequence comes from Panax japonicus, assembly GCA_020205505.1. Taxonomy (NCBI): domain Eukaryota; kingdom Viridiplantae; phylum Streptophyta; class Magnoliopsida; order Apiales; family Araliaceae; genus Panax; species Panax japonicus. Next base: position 72,938,410 of record CM035096.1, on the reverse strand, counting down.
TGGACATCGGTTTTATCATGGCAGTGAGAGCTCTTAGGGAGGGTTATACCATTATTCCGATGATTGTGGCGGAGATGTTGAGGTCGGCCACGTTTTACAGAACATTTTCTGCAGGGGTATTTACAGGGAGTTCGGTCATATTATACGTGTGGTTTATGTCACACTTGAGACCGATTAGTACTTTTTGCCGACACGGGTACTGCTTTACCCATTATATAGCTATGTCTTACTCCTTTCAGCCATCGGAGTGTGTAGACGCTATATCTTGGTCAATATTCCTGGCGGGGATCAGAGATCCGTTTTGTATCCGGTCGTGCACAGGGCTCAGTTCACCATTTAGCTTTATTACACATGCTCCAGGCATAGATTATCTCCCTCTGGCTGGTTTGAGGGGCATGACTACCTACAACCCACTGACTGTGATGTCACAGTTTGACCAGTTTAAGGACTTCCATCCTTTTGAGGGGGCGTTAGGTCAACATTTATCTTCTCGCCATCTATCAGCAGAGGACCGATCCCGGATGTATGCATATTGGGATCAGCATGGGATAACTGATTTTTCTGTTAGCCATATAGGTTGTTCGCCAGAGTATTTTTTGTGGATGGAGACAGAGACTTCATCGGCTGCGGCAGTATCCACAATGTCAGGTATTGATTCGGATAATGGAGAGCCCATGGAGGACATTGATTCCCACACCGAGGAGGAGCCATTTATTGGGTTGCCAGCAGCTCTTTTAGATTCTCCCAGTATTAGTACTGTCGTGATCCAGCATTCAGCATAGTACTTTGAGTAGAGTCTCTATTTGATGACCTTCGAGAGAGATCAGGCTAGAGCCTTGATGTTGACAACTCTTGATGGGAGAGACACAACTCTGTTAGAGAGAGGCGAGGCATTATCTCATAGAGATACCGCTGTCATTGAGCAGGATGAGGCCAGATCAGCCAGAGATGCAGTGACAGTCGAGAGGGATAGCGCCATATCTTCCCGGGATGTTGCCGTTACATATAGTACCACAGTGAGGTCCCTTACTACTGGCATGATTGCAGAGATGAGCACGTGTATTGATGAGAACTGTGTCACCATGTAGATGGTCGTAGATCTATTAGCTTGTGTGGATACCCTTGTACAGGAGACCACAGTGTTACCTTATTCTTCTGAGAGGGATGCCATGTTGGGCTTGATAGCTCGCATATACATTGATTTGTAGATGGGCTTGTATTTTCCTGCACAGACTAGCTTAGCCATTTTGTCATGTACAATTCATATTGTATATATCAAATAACATTATATATAGCAGGGAAATATATTTTTGATCACTTCCCTTTTATTTATGCCTTGTTGCATGCTTGATATTTGCTTCTTTCTTCAGGGCTTGTGATCTTGATGTATTCTGAATTCATCCTTGATGGATGGACATTGAGTTGTCTCAGGATATTTCAGAATGGATAGTTGATCTGTGTGTATTCAATACCATCTTTGGTGTCTTGGGACTGGTTTCCTGTATGTAAATATGGAGAGGAATGTGGCTTTCCTCTCTGAGGTTGACCGCACCATAGATGGTCGCCAGTACTCCTATTTAAGAGAAGCCCAGTTAGTTCCATCTCTTATGGATTGGTGTTTCTCTTTGAGGAATCAACCGTAGCTTAGATAGTCGTCGATTCTCCCATTTACATGGAGAGGTCAGGTAGTTCCATCCCTTTGGTCTGAAGCCAATGAAAATTGATGGATTGAAAGATGATCCCTGTACCGTTGACAAGTATCAACGCTGTATGTGGCAAAAAGGGTGTAAGAATGTTTTTGTTGTTTTTATTTTTGTAATGAGAAGGGTGTAGAAATGTTTTTGTTGTTTTTGTTTTATTGCGACCGAGCCATATAAGATGGTTGCCTACGTACTCCCGTGTATCAAGGAGATCAGGTCGGCGTATTTCGCCCCATGTTCAGTACGATTTACAGCCAATGAAAAGTTTGATCGCATGTTCAGGACAAACTACGGGTGAGAAAGTTTAATCCTATGTACAGGATAAACTGCGGGTGTGAAAAGTATTATCCCTAGTGGGGTAAAACTGCGGGTGTGAAAGGTTCAACCCCTGGTGGGATAATCGGATTTGAGTAAGGGTTAAAAACCAAATGGAGAGAAAAGTATCTGGCAATCTGAAACCAGGATGTTGGTTAGAAAATATGTTTGTCCCTAATGGGGCAGATGAGTGTGAAGAGAAGTTGTATGTAGTGAAGGGTTAGAAAACCTGAAATGACTGGGGATCTGATGATCCAAAAACCAGGATGTTTGCTTGATGGTGACCTCAGACATAGTACCATTTCACGGTGTCCGAAATGATAAGCTGTGGAAATTCATCACTGTCCATTTCCTGTAATCTGATAGCACCTCCTGTTAATACCTCATTGACAAGAAACGAGCCTTCCAAGTTAGGGGTGAATTTTCCCTTAGATTGATCTTGGTTGTCAATGATCTTCTTCAAAACCAAGTCATATTGTTTAAACTGCCGTAGTCGGACCTTTCTGTTGTAGGACATGGTGATCCTTTATTGATATAACTGACCGTGGAAGATAGCAAGGGCGCGCCTTTCGTCTATTAGAGATAATTGGTGATACATATCTTGTACCCATTGGTCTTCATCCAGCTGAGCGTCTATCAACACTCTGAGGAATATCATTTCCACTTCTATGGGGAACACTGCTTCCATCCCATAGGTTAATGCGTAGGGGGTTGCCCAATGGAAGTGCGCATTGATGTTCTGTAGGCTAACAGAGTAAGAGGCAATAAGTCAGGCCATCCTTTGTGGTTGGCAGACATCTTTTGTATGATCTTTTGATGTTTTTGTTAGTCGCTTCAACAACACCATTCATCTTTGGACGATAGATGACAGAGTTGAGATGTTTAATTTGGAATTTACTTCACAACTCCTCCATCATTTTGTTGTTGAGGTTCTTAGCATTGTCTGACACAATTACCTCTGGTTGTCCATATCGACAAATGACATTATTTCTGATGAAAGCAATGATGACTTCTTTAGTAACCCTGGGGAAGGAGGCTGCTTTTACCCACTTGGTGAAGTAGTCGATTATGGTGAAGATAAATTGATGCCCATTACTGGCTCTGCACTCGATGGGCCTGATCACGTCCATTCCCCACATTGAGAAGGGCCAATGTGAACTCATATTGTGGAGCACCCGTGGAGGGTTTTGGATAGCATTCCCATGAATTTGGCATTGATAACATCTCTTGATGTGATCATCACAGTCAGCTTTAAAAGAGAGCCAATAATTCCTTATTCTGAGGATTTTCTTTACAAGTAGACGGCCACTCATGTGTGGGCCACAGACTCCACCATGGATCTCATTCATGAGCCTATGAGCTTGGTCTTTGTCCAGACATCTGAGGAGACCTAATCATGCATCTCTTTTGTAGAGTGCATCTCCGCTTAGGTAGAATATCATGGTCAGTCGATGGATCCACCTTCTTTTATTCGGGCTCGCGTCAGCGGGTGTAGATCCATCTTGCAAGTACTCTTTGATGTCCTGATACCAAGGGTGTAGGATGGGAGGTAGCTCATCCGATATTTCTCCAATATAATTTCCATAGGCTGGAGCCTTTTGTTGGGCAAATGTGAGGGTTGACATGTCTTCCTTGTCATGTATGTTGATCAAGGAGGCCAAGGTTTCTAGTGCATCCGCAAAATCATTCCTATTTTGAGAAATGTGGAGGAAGGATATTTCTTCAAACTTCGAAGCCATCTGTCGAACCTATCGATGGTAAGGCGACAAGTGTAGACCTTTAGTGTGATAGATTCATGTGGTTTATCTGATTACCAACTCGAAATCTCCAAAGATAGTTGGAGACAGTTAACCGTCTGATGCCCATTGATTTGGCAAATTTTAGCCCCGTGATACAGCCTTCATACTCAGATGTGTTGTTGGTGTTGAAAAACTACAATTTGACGGCGATGAGATATTTCTCCCCCGTAACGGATACTAGAATTGCTTCAACCCTAGAACCTTCCATGTTTACAGCTCCATCAAAATACATCTTCCATGTTTGGTGTGTATCGTACTGATGGTGTTGCTGAATTGCCATTATCCCTTCATCGGGGAAGTATGTTTCCAAGGGTTTGAAGTTCCTTGAAGGTGTGGCGGCTAGTTGATCCGCAATTCCTTAACCTTTAATGGACTTCTGCGTCACATAAACAATGTAAAATTATTGTAGGATCAACTGCCATCTGGACAGTAGGCAATTCAGCATTGGTTTACTGAACACGTACTTGAGAGGATCCACGTGGGATATAAGATGGGTTGTGTGACCATGGAGGTAATGTTGTTACCTCATGCAAGCCCTTGCTAAAGCACAACAAGTCTTCTCAATCAGAATGTACTTGTGTTCACTATTGCTGAATCTTTTGCTAAGGTAGTAGATAGCTCGCTCTTGGCCTCTATCGTCTTTCTGCCCCATCATGCAGCCCATGGCATTGTCACTTATGGAGAGGTACATGAACAGGGGAACATCATCCCGGGGTGGTACCAAAATAGGAGCATTGACTAGCTGCTCTTTGATTGTAAGGAAGGCCTTCTGGCACTCATCATTCCATTTCATGGAGGAGTTGTTCCTTAACAATTTGAAGATAGGCTCACAGGTTGTTGTGAGTTGAGAAATGTACCTCCTAATGAAATTGGTTCTTTCCAAAAATCCCCGTATTTCTTTCTCTGTCTGATGAATGGGCATTTCTGTAATGGCTTGGATTTTAGTGGGATCCAGCTCAATCCCCTTATGGCTAACTAGGAATCCTAGCAACATGCCTAATTTAAGGCCAAAAGTGCACTTGGATGGATTCAACTTCAAGTTGTACATACGCAACCTGTTGAAAAGCTTTCTGAGATGGTCTAGGTGGTCTTCCTCCTTTCGGGACTTGACATTGATGTCATCCACATAGATCTCTATCTCCTTATGCATTAAATTGCTCGCTGGTAGGTAGCTCCGACATTGATGAGGCCGAATGACAACCATCTATAGAAAAAGGTTCCTCAAGGCATGATAAAGGTGGTTTTTCTCACGATCTTCTTCAGCAACCATGATTTGATGGTACCCCGTGAAACAATCAGCAAAGGAGTACATGTCGTATTGAGCAGTATTGTTGATGAGAATGTGGATAAATGACACGAGAAAGCTATCTTTAATGCAAGCTTTATTTAGATCCCGGTAATCCACGCGAATTCGCACCTTCCCTCCTGGTTTAGGCACGGGGACTATGTTTGATAGCCACTCAGGGTATGTGGACACCATGATGATGCCTGCTTGAAATTGTTTCATAATTTCTTCGTTAACCTTTAACCTCCACTCAGGTTTTAATCGCCTAAGCTTCTGCCTAACTGGCTTGAATCCGTCTTTGATGGGGAGGTGATGAATGACAATGTCAGTGGACAAACCCACCATGTCTTTATTAGACCATGCAAACACATCCTGGAATTGGGATAATAGTATAACCATGTCATTCCTTTGGTTTGGAGTGAGGTCTGAACCAATCTAGATTAGTTTAGGGTTTTCTAAGGTTCCGAGATTGAAGGAAGTGGTTTGATCAAGGTTGGGTTTAGGTTTGTCTTTGACCCATTCTTTGATCTCCTGAGATATCTCAATGTCCTCTTGTATTTCCATCAAGTCTGAGTCCAACTTTTCATCAAAGTTACAATCCTTGTGGAGAAAAGGCACCTTATCAGCAAGTATATGCACATCTAAATTCAGAGTCCTGAAACAAAATATGCTTTCACTTAATATATATGAAACTATTTAATCATACAAAGTGTTAGCATGTACTGACAAAAAGAATTGTTAATATTGTACATAAAAATAAGCAGTTATGATTATCTACAGGGCAGAAGGAGTTTCTGCCCATTTTACCCTTGTCGACCAATGAAATGAGTGTTGCTCCAATTGTCAAGGGTGAAGTCCTGATGGACTGCAGTGATGGAGGGGTTATCATCGTCCTCCTTCTCCCAAATGATGACCATTACGTCTGGGCAATCATCGTCTGGGGTGTATCTATTTGTATGTTCATCATGGACAATGATGCGTACGTTTGACATCATTCTGACGATGTCTTGTTTAAGTCTTCTTTTCTCTTCTTCCACTTTGGGATTGAGAACCAAGACTTCTTTCCCCTTTACCAGTATCGGTTTAGGAAATAATATAGTCATTTCATGGGCAGGCACCTTTAGCAGAGACCGTACAAGCTCAGGAACTGTAGGCGGAGATAATCGTCGTGTGGCTGAAGCTGAAGGAATTTATTTGTGCTTATGAGGATTCATGTAACTGAAATTGGCAGTATAGCCTAGTTCGGCTGTCCCTGTTTGATTAGGACATTAAATGGGATGCTTAGTGCCCTTATTATCTTTGCCAAACCCTTGTCCAGGTTGATAACCCAATGACATCATTTCTTGAGTGGCCGACATTACTTTGGCAGAAATCTGGGGTATGAGAGGTGGTGCCCCAACATGATGGTAGTGAGTGTTGCTCACCTCCATGGAATGAAAACTGACCGGCTCAACTTCTGAATTGAAGCTAATGAGTGGTATGTCACCTTGTTCAGGACATTCCGGCTCAGCATCGATAGTGATTAGGCTATTGTTGATAATGTATTTAAGTTGCTGATAAAAAGTGAAGGGGACGGCTCCGACCATATGAATCCATGGTCTTCCCAAGATCAGGTTGTATCTTTTGAGCACGTGGAAAGATATGCATAATGTATGTGGACCAATCTCCACTGGCAGTTCAATCTCCCCGACAGAGTTTCGTCGGGATCCGTCGAAAGATTTAATAACCGTATGGCTGCTTCGGATTTGATTGAGATTGATGTTTATCTTTACCATAGTAGCATAAGGACAGATATTCAGAGACGAACATCCATCTATCAAGACTCCTCCCACCATATATTCGGAGGACAAAATCATAATGTGCAACAGCTTGCAATGACCAGTCCATTCGGGAGGTATATTGTCATCAGTAAAAGATATCACATTGTTATTAAAAATGTGATCCACCATATGCTAGAATTTCTCAACATCTATTGACTTAGGCAGTTGGGCTTCTTCCAAAACCCTGAGTAATACCTTCCTGTGATCTTCAGATGAGAAAACCAAGTTCAGTATAGAAATTTGATGTGGAGATTCTCTTAAGCTTAAAACCACCTTGACTTCATGATGGCCCATAGTACAGAGAAATTCTTCCACCTTTTCCATGGGAATCTTCCCCTTTGACTTGATGGTAATCTTCATTACCCGTTGGGGAAGATACAGTAGATTATCCTTCGACACTGTAGCAGTTATGTGAGATGTGGATCCTTCAGCCCCTCCATAATTCCATGGAACTTTTAGTAGGCTGACAACATGATATTGTGGTCTGCATGGAAAGATAATTAGCTCTGGCGCAACCACTTTCAAAGGATTGTCAATACCTTTGAGCTGAACTGGTTGGATTGTATGTGAGGGTGTAGTTGTATCTACCTCAGAAGATATAACTTCTATGACTTCCTTCTACTTTATAGGAAATGCATCCCCACTCTCTAGTATCACAGCATCATCGTCTGCCATCTGCAAGACACCGCTATCAATTAAATTCTAAATAAGGTGGCGGAGTGCCCATCATTCTTCTATGCTGTGACCGCGAGATTTGGAGTGATACTGGCGCACTCCATTGAAATCAAACTGTCTTGAATGCGGGATGATTGGAAGTAGCAAATCTGTGATTCTTCCTTCATGTATCAACATCTATAGTATTTCTTCCATCGGTTGGCCTAGGTATGTAAATTCTCTTTTGTTGGCAAAATCCCGAAGGTCTTTAGCATTTGCTCTTTTGGCAATTTTATCCTCCAGTGTTTCCTTTTCTGGAGTATGCAGCAAAGTGTTGGTAACAAGACGAAGGAGACTTGCATGCTCCTGACTAAATAATTGGCATGTGACCTGGTGCTGATGGACCACCAGTTCTGCCAATAGGATAATTTGTTCACGCAGAGCATTCATTTTCTGTTCCATTGTAAATTGGAACTTTACATAGTCCCACTTGTCAGTATCATCCTTGCTGGTCATGTTCATCTAAACATCTGTTCATCTTTGTACTACGGCCAAAGATATTCATCAGGAAATCATTCATCTTTGCACTACAAGCCAAAGATATTCAGTAATATCATCATTTAGGACTGAGGATGATGAAAAATATTTTAAAGAAAATGAATCCAGTGAGACAAAAGAACAAATATTAGGGATTCGTATTACAGTTATATCCAAGTTCAATAATACTCCATAATAACCAATTTTGAAGCAGAATTCAAAAATAAAGATCAAAACATGGATACAATCAAAGATAGTAACCATAATAGACATCTTCGACAAAAAGAAAAAAATTTCTTTTTTCGGTGAATAGTGTCGTATTCGTGAATAGTGGTATACGTGAATAGTGCTGTATACGTGAATAGTAACCCCGACACAAAAAATTATAAATTTGATAAGAAGTTCAGATCAATATTCCGGCATAATGATATTGAAAGAAATAATATCATTTACGAAGAAAATAACATCCCTTACCTCAAAAAGACAGTACTTCTAGCTGGAATACCGGATACAGTGCTGAAGAAAACTTGCACCGTATAGCAACACTCAAAATATCAAAATACTCACAAGAATACGCTCGATGATATAGAGAGAGAAATCTTTAGTTTCTGGTGTGATTTTCAATTCTAACCTAAGCACCCTATTTATAGGAAATTGCTTAGAACACCAAAGTAGAAAATTTAATAAAATATTAATATATATTATAAATTCCTGCGCACACCTCCACTGATCCAAACAATAGCCACACATGTGCCAAACTAACCAAAAACATTTTTCATATAAAAATAATTTAAAACTCCAAAAAATAAAAATCAATTCTTCCGAAACTTCAATAATTCACAATAAATAGCCCTTTTATCAGAAAAATTCAAATCTTATGTCCATTCCATATGAAATTCAATTCTCTACAACTTTGTAGTTTTAAGTTTTTCCAAATTCCAAACAGAAATTGACCGAAATTCACAAACGGACGATTTTACATGCTATAATCAAATTTCAGTCAAGAAATGGGGTCCACAGACATGAAAAACATGTTTTAAACATTTTTAGTAACAAAAATACTCTTCCTCCTCATATACTCATATATCACACATTCATTATAAAAATATCACTATTATTATATTATAATAAAATAATAAAATATTATTTTATCAAAAAAGATAAAATATCAATTTTCAACAATTGTCACTTTAAAAATTTTCTCCATCTATATCCACATAAAATGAATATTTTCCTTATCATATAAATCAATAATTAATTATTCACAAATAATATTACAGAATCACAATACTGACAACCAGGTCGTTCTCAAGAAAGAGGGGGCTTTCCAATAAGAATTTCTCCTTAATGGCGCGCAATTACTGTTAGAGTTTATGCCCTAGAGGCCAATTATTTGATATAATTGCTTAACATTTTGATATTATATTTGATTGAATAAATATATGATTTTATTATGGTTTTATTTACTGCGTAATATAATTGTTAACATAATAAAATTCCTTAGAATAGTGATACAAATTATATAGTTTCAAGTATGTGACTTGAACATGAGATTATATATTACCATTAGTATCAGTGTTCTTAAATGTCCCTAGTCGAGTATCATTGTTGATGGGACAACAATGATGCATTGAGACTAGTATGTGGATTGACTGATGACCAAATCTCATTGGTCATAAATATATGAGATATTAAGTCAATGCATAGGTACATGTTAGAGAACGATGTACTGGACAGACCCACCATGAGAATTCTATATGGAGCATTATGCGAAGTGTCATTAGCAATTCTCATAGTGACAATGATGTAATGGTCCTCCAACCTGAAATCGCTATATTACTACACGAGAATTTATGTACTTTGATATCATCAAATGACACCTTTAATCGGGTGGACTATAAAGGTGATTATTGGGTTCATCATTAATCATGTGAGAAATATGAGTGATCTAGATGGAATTTAACCATCCTATATATTATGGGTGATATCCATAGGCCTCTTGATTGAGTAGGACTATGAAATGCATGGCCATGCTCAAATAGTGATTTGTTTCATATAGTCTACTCATTGATCAAGAAAACTCAGATTAAATTATGAAGAGTATGACACATTCCATGACTTGAGTTTAATCTAGGATATTAAGGTTAAAAAGATTAAATTGCATTGAAACATTGGTCACAAAAGGTTGCATCGAATCATCGATCTTATTATTACTTGGGTAGCAGTGATGCATTACTAGATGCCGCTCACTGTTTATAATTTTATAATATGATTTTAAAATTATTGCCAACGTAATAATAACCTATAGGGTCACACACATAGAACGTTATTTAAAAGGGAATTAATTTAAATTTTAAGGATTTAATTATATTAATATGATTAATAGTATTTAAATCACGAATTTAAATTAAAAGGAGAATTTGTATATATGTATATTAATTAAGTAAGACTTAATTAAGATATATATATATATATATATATATATATATATATATATATATATATATATTCGGATTTTATATAATTAGGTTTTGATTTTGATTAATTCCTTTTAACTACTATATATATGATATATAGCAGCTACTTAGGGTAAGAGACCAGAATTGAAAAACCCTAGCCGCTCTTAGAGAGAGACTAGAGAGAAAACAGTTTCAAAATCCATTCCTTTTGGTGGCTAGTACCGCAAGTCCTTCTTATTGCAGAATCGTTCGACGGTTCGTGCGGCGTTCGTGTGGATACCGTAGAGGCGCAATCGGTTTGTATTGCATTGGAGATCGAGGCGCAATCGGTTTCAGATTCTCGTTTTTGTTTGTATCTGGTATAATCTCTAAACCTCTAAATTAATTGTTTTTCGCATGGATCCTGTTTTAGGGTTTCGAAAATTGTTTTAAAATTTTAATTTCCGCTGTGCGTTTCTGTGCCGAAGCCCAACAATTAGGTGACCAAACCTCTCCTTAGACAGAATTTTCTAGACATTGTCAATAATGTTATCTAGTAATATTATTAAAATAATATGAATCATTGATCTGATAATGGGAAATACTGTGTAGTGACAATTATTAAAACAACAATAATATAAAATTTCAACGTAGCAATTATTGAATCAATAAAATAAAATATTGAACAGTAATTACTGTAACAATTATTGAGTAGTGCCTTCTTACGAAAGATTCAATAATTGGTGCAATACCGTGTGCTACTGTTCAACAACGCGTATTACTGTGTTTTAACCACCGGGTATTTCAACAGTGTTAACGGTAACAACTACGCCGTTATTTATAAAAACTTATACTTGTCATTTTCTTCATCTAATTGCTTTTCGTTATGGGGCCCACAAAAGACTGCGTCGTCGTACGAATATTCCCCGATAGGAAGAATATTCAACGAACAAACGAATATTCCTCGACAACAATGAATATTTTATAACCACTTGATTATTTAAAAATATTTGCGCATTTTACCCATAACTAACCACATAAATCAAATCAACCATTACTATTTCAAAATAATAAACAGAGGAAATTCAATTTCATTTATAAAAAGTTGGGGTCTTACAACCTTCCCTTCTTATGAAATTTCGTCCTCGAAATTGACGTACATACCTAGTGTTTCGAAAAGGTGAGGATACCTCTTTTTCATTTCTGATTCCAACTCCCAGGTCATTTCTTCAATAGCATGGTTCCTCCAAAAAATCTTAACTTGTGGTATAACCTTGGTGCGTAGGACATGCTCTTTCATATCCAAGATCTTAACAGGTACCTCCTCGTACATTAAATCTTCGGCTATCTCGTCTGGTTCTAACTCAATAATGTGGTTCGAGTCCTTCACATATTTACGAAGTTCAGATATGTGAAAAATGTTATGAACACGAGACATGCTTGGAGGTAACGCGAGTCTATAAGCCACATTTCCCACTCAATCAAGAATCTAAAATGGACCAATAAATCATGGATTAAGCCTTCCTCTCTTCCCAAATCTTGTAACTCCCTTCCGTGGAGCAACTCTCAACAATACATGATCCCCAATACTAAATTCCACGTCCTTTCGATGAAGATCCGCATAACTCTTTTGTCGATCTTGTGTCGGTTTTATACATTGTCGAATCATTTGGATCTTTTCCATAGTCATACGTACCAACTCTGGTCCCAACAACGTTGCTTCTCCCACCTCATCCCAGCATATTGGAGAGCGACATTTTTGTCCATACAATGCTTCAAATGGAGCCACACCTATACTTGTCTGATAACTGTTGTTGTATGAGAATTCCACCAATGGTAGGTACATATCCCAACTCCTTTCGAAATAAAGTCTTAATAGATCTTCAAGAGTACCGCCAGGGGGGGAGACCCCCCCTTGGACCCCCCTGTCATAGCGCACGATGGTCGTGTCCCCTATATTTTATATATAGTTTTCATTAATTATATACAAATTGTTATGTGCTTATTGTGATATGCATGGTGCACAGTTATGGCCTTTTGACCCATAGGTTAGTGGTTTTTGGTTTTGAAATACGACTTGCATGTCGTGCCTTTCTATAAATTCTAATGTAATATTCTCTTCTCATCTAAATCCCCTCGAATGTAACTCGAGGTTTCTTTATGTCATGTAATAATATGTAATTGATGAAGATGTCAAGATGGAGAACACATTGGAAAGATGATGATGGAGAGGAGGCGCATGCTAGAGGAAGATCCAAGGAAGTTATTTATTTTAAGATCTTTTACCATCTTAGATTGACCTTCAATCTTTCATTAGCTTGAAAAGATTGACAGTGGATTGGGCCATAACTGTGACACATTTAATTTTGCACTTTATTTATGCTTGTATATGATATGATATTATTAATAATGTGCATGCTTAACAAGATTAAAATTGGTGAGATCTAAATTAATAAAATCCCTCATTAAATTATTAAGTCTAAATCAGATGCCTTCCAATGAATAACACTCATCTAGACCTTGATCAATAGATGTAGGTTTGCCAAAGCAAAGTACCCTATTTATCTAGGTAAGATGCGATAGGATAATTGTGATATCCAAACTATTAAAATCATTGGGCCCGACTTAACTAAGTTATCTTAATAGGATTGTGGACTTAGAGGCATAGAGTTTGGTTGGTACCATTAGATGGACTAGAAACAAATGTTGTTTACCAAACTATCCAGGAGTTATATATGATATAATTGACAAAGGGTTGTCTACCTAAATAATTATGTTTTGAGAGAATAGCCAAAGCTAACTTAAGGCATAATGAAATATGGATCTTGGCTCACTAGAAAGATTTAATAGAAAATGTTTTCCGAATTAATGGTGAGGGCTATTAATTTGAATAAAATAGTGGGAGGTATATTTTGAATGTACTATTATCAATTATATAATATCAACTCTGTAATTTGACTTATTATTATTGCACTTATAAATTGTAGATATCAAATGGCAAACAACAACAACACAAATAGTCTTTCATTACGATCAGTCCTTGAAAAGGACAAGCTAAGTGGAATTAATTTCTTTGACTGGCATAGGAACTTGAGGATTGTCCTCAAACAAGAGCGTAAGCTATATGTTCTTGATGGGCCTATTCCTGCAGCACCAGCTGTCACTGCACCACGTGCGGAGCATAATGCTTACAAGAAGCATCAAGATGATGCTCTGGATGTGAGTTGTGTCATGCTAGCAACCATGAACGCTGAGCTTCAGAAGCAACATGAGTTGATGGATGCTTATGAGATGATCGAGCATCTCAAGAAATTGTTCGAAGGGCATGCTCGACAGGAGAGGTATGATACAAGCAAGGCGTTGTATCACTGCAAAATGGGTGAACGTGATCCAGTTGGTCCACATGTGCTGAAAATGATTGGGTATATTGAGTACCTTGATAGGTTGGGTTTTCCAATCACTCCGGAAGCCCAAACTGACCTTGTTTTGCAATCTTTGAACAGCAGCTACTCTCAATTTGTTATGAACTATCTTATGAATGAAATTGAGAAACCCCTTACTGAGTTGTTGAGCATGTTAAGAACTGCCGAGAACAACATGAAAAAGGCAGGACCCGCTCCCATAATGATGGTGCAAAAAGGGAATGCTAAGGGAAATTGGAAAGGCAAGAAGAAGATAGGATCTAAATCTTTTGCCAAACCCAATTCCAAAACCAAACAGGCTTTAAAACCTAAAGGTGGGGTGGCTAAAGAAGGTGAATGTCACTTCTGTGGAAAACCTGGACACTGGAAAAGGAATTGTCATGCTTATCTGGAAGAAGTGAAGAAAAGAAAAGGAAGTACGACTTCTGATTCAGGTATATATGTTATAGAAGTCAACTTATCTACTTCTACATCATGGGTATTGGATACTGGATGTGGTTCTCACATTTGTGTTAATCTGCAGGGACTCCGAAGGAGTAGAACTTTGGCGAAAGGAGAGGTTGACCTACGAGTTGGAAATGGAGCAAAAGTTGCTGCACTGGCCGTAGGAACTTATCATTTATCTTTGCCCACTGGGCTAGTTTTAGAATTAGAAGATTGTTATTTTGTGCCTGCTATAAGCAAAAACATTATTTTTGTTTCTTGTTTGGACAAGAAAGGTTTTTCATTTATAATAAAGAACAATCGTTGTTTGTTTTACTTAAATGATATTTGTTATGGTGTTGCACAATTGTTTAACGGTCTCTATATTCTTGATTTAGAAATGCCTATCTATAACATAAATACAAAACGATTTAAATCAAATGATTCAAATCCGACATATCTCTGGCACTGTCGTTTAGGCCATATAAATGAGAAACGCATATCCAAACTCCATAAAGATGGGTTCTTGGATTCATTTGATTTTGAATCATATGAGAAATGCGAGTCTTGTTTATTAGGCAAGATGACTAAAGCCCCTTTCACTGGACACGGTGAACGGGCTAGCGATGTATTGGGACTTATACATAGTGATGTATGTGAACCCATGAGTTCGTTAGCAAGAGGTAGGTTTTATTACTTCATTACATTTACTGATGACTTTAGTAGATATGGATATGTGTATCTTATGAGACACAAATCCGAATCCTTTGAAAAGTTCAAGGAATTCAAGAATGAAGTTCAAAACCAATTTGGCAAAAGCATAAAAGCCCTTCGATCCGATCGAGGAGGTGAATACTTAAGCCAAGACTTTGATGACCTTCTAAAGGAGTGTGGTATTATATCACAGCTCACTCCACCTGGAACACCGCAATGGAATGGTGTATCTGAGAGGAGAAATCGAACCTTGTTGGACATGGTACGATCAATGATGAGTCATGCAGATCTTCCAATAAGCTTCTGGGGTCATGCCCTAGAGACAGCTGCATTCACACTTAACCGTGTTCCTACAAAGACGGTTCAGAAGACACCATATGAAATGTGGACTGGGAAACGTCCTAGTATGTCGTTCATGAAGATTTGGGGTTGCGAGGCGTTCGTAAAACGTCTGAATTCTGACAAGCTCGGACCCAAATCTGACAAATGTAATTTTGTAGGATACCCAAAGGAAACAAAAGGGTATTATTTCTACAAACCTTCTGAGAACAAAGTGGTTGTTGCTCGAACTGGTATTTTTCTAGAAAGAGAATTTGTCTCTAAAGGAAACAGTGGGAGGAAAGTAGAACTCGAAGAAATTCGAGAACAACAAAATATCATTGAACCTGAGTTGGAACATGAGCAGGAACCACAAGAAATTGTGGAAAGTGAACCTACTCAAATTACACAAGTCATTCGTAGATCTGGTAGGACACGCCAAGAGCCTGAAAGATATTATGGATATCTTGTGACTGAAAACGGCGATGTGATGCTCATAGATCAAGATGAGCCTGATTCCTACCAAGAAGCTATGAATGGACTAGATTCTGAGAAATGGCTTGAAGCCATGAAATCTGAGATGGACTCCATGTATACTAACCAAGTATGGACTCTGGTTGATCCACCCGAAGGGGTAAAACCAATCGGGTGCAAGTGGGTTTTCAAGAAGAAAACCGACATGGATGGTAATGTACAAACCTATAAAGGCCGACTGGTAGCAAAAGGTTTCAAACAAATTCAAGGTGTTGACTATGAAGAAACCTTCTCTCCAGTGGCAATGATTAAATCCATCAGGATCTTACTTGCTATTGCAGCTTTTTATGATTACGAAATCTGGCAGATGGATGTCAAAACTGCTTTCCTTAACAGAAATCTCCTTGAGGATGTGTATATGACACAACCTGAGGGTTTTGTCACTCCAAAGGATGCTGGAAAGGTATGTAAGCTGCATCGATCCATTTATGGATTGAAGCAAGCCTCTTGGAGTTGGAATCTTCGATTTGATGAAGCTGTCAAAGAATTTGGCTTTATTAAAAATGAAGATGAACCTTGTGTATATAAGAAGGTTAGTGGGAGTCACATTGTATTCCTAGTATTATATGTTGATGACATATTAATTATTGGGAATGACATTCCTTCCTTACAGGCTGTAAAAACATGGTTAGGAAAATGTTTCTCCATGAAAGATTTGGGCGATGCTGCCTACATTTTAGGTATCAAGATCTATAGAGATAGATCAAGAAAAATGCTCGGCCTAAGTCAAAGTACATATATTGATAAAGTGTTGAAACGGTTCAGCATGCGAGAGGCGAAAAGAGGAAACTTACCCGTGACTCATGGTGTAAAGATCTCTAAGGCCCAATGTCCTAAATCACAAGATGATGAGGAGCGTATGAGAAAGATCCCTTATGCTTCGGCAATTGGATCTATCATGTATGCAATGATATGTACTCGTCCGGATGTCTCGTATGCTTTGAGCATGACGAGCAGATACCAGTCGAATCCAGGTGAAGGTCACTGGACAGCAGTCAAGAATATCCTCAAGTACCTGAAAAGGACTAAGGATTCATTCTTGGTATATGGAGGTGAAGACGAACTAGCAGTAAAGGGTTACACAGATGCTAGTTTCCAAACTGACAATGATGACTATAAGTCTCAGTCAGGTTTTGTGTTTTGCCTTAATGGTGGTGCTGTTAGCTGGAAAAGTTCGAAGCAAGAGACAGTAGCTGATTCTACAACAGAGGCTGAGTATATTGCTGCTTCTAGTGCAGCCAAGGAGGCTGTATGGATTAAAAAGTTCATCACTGAACTTGGTGTTGTTCCAACCATTGTTGATCCGGTTGCTCTATACTGTGATAATAATGGAGCCATTGCACAGGCTAAGGAACCCAGATCTCACCAACGATCCAAGCATATACTTAGGCGGTACCATCTCATCCGTGAAATCATTGATAGAGGAGATGTACATATAGGAAGAGTGCCAACAGATGATAATGTTGCAGATCCACTAACCAAGGCTTTGTCGCAGCAGAAGCACGATGGTCACACTAGTTCTATGGGTATTAGATACATGAGTGATTGGCTCTAGTGCAAGTGGGAGACTGTTAGAGTTTATGCCCTAGAGGCCAATTATTTGATATAATTGCTTAACATTTTGATATTATATTTGATTGAATAAATATATGATTTTATTATGGTTTTATTTACTGCGTAATATAATTGTTAACATAATAAAATTCCTTAGAATAGTGATACAAATTATATAGTTTCAAGTATGTGACTTGAACATGAGATTATATATTACCATTAGTATCAGTGTTCTTAAATGTCCCTAGTCGAGTATCATTGTTGATGGGACAACAATGATGCATTGAGACTAGTATGTGGATTGACTGATGACCAAATCTCATTGGTCATAAATATATGAGATATTAAGTCAATGCATAGGTACATGTTAGAGAACGATGTACTGGACAGACCCACCATGAGAATTCTATATGGAGCATTATGCGAAGTGTCATTAGCAATTCTCATAGTGACAATGATGTAATGGTCCTCCAACCTGAAATCGCTATATTACTACACGAGAATTTATGTACTTTGATATCATCAAATGTCACCTTTAATCGGGTGGACTATAAAGGTGATTATTGGGTTCATCATTAATCATGTGAGAAATATGAGTGATCTAGATGGAATTTAACCATCCTATATATTATGGGTGATATCCATAGGCCTCTTGATTGAGTAGGACTATGAAATGCATGGCCATGCTCAAATAGTGATTTGTTTCATATAGTCTACTCATTGATCAAGAAAACTCAGATTAAATTATGAAGAGTATGACACATTCCATGAATCGAGTTTAATCTAGGATATTAAGGTTAAAAGGATTAAATTGCATTGAAACATTGGTCACAAAAGGTTGCATCGAATCATCGATCTTATTATTACTTGGGTAGCAGTGATGCATTACTAGATGCCGGTCACTGTTTATAATTTTATAATATGATTTTAAAATTATTGCCAACGTAATAATAACCTATAGGGTCACACACATAGAACGTTATTTAAAAGGGAATTGATTTAAATTTTAAGGATTTAAATATATTAATATGATTAATAGTATTTAAATCACGAATTTAAATTAAAAGGAGAATTTGTATATATGTATATTAATTAAGTAAGACTTAATTAAGATATATATATATATATATATATATATATATATATATATATATATATATTCGGATTTTATATAATTAGGTTTTAATTTTGATTAATTCCTTTTAACTACTATATATATGATATATAGCAGCTACTTAGGGTAAGAGATCAGAATTGAAAAACCCTAGCCGCTCTTAGAGAGAGACTAGAGAGAAAACAGTTTCAAAATCCATTCCTTTTGGTGGCTAGTACCGCAAGTCCTTCTTATTGCAGAATCGTTCGACGGTTCGTGCGGCGTTCGTGTGGATACCGTAGAGGCGCAATCGGTTTGTATTGCGTTGGAGATTCGAGGCGCAGTCGGTTTCAGATTCTCGTTTTTGTTTGTATCTGGTATAATCTCTAAACCTCTGAATTAATTTTTTTTCGCATGGATCCTGTTTTAGGGTTTCGGAAATTGTTTTAAAATTTTAATTTTCGCTGTGCGTTTCTGTGCCGAAGCCCAACAATTAGGTGACCAAACCTCTCCTTAGACAGAATTTTCTAGACATTGTCAATAATGTTATCTAGTAATATTATTAAAATAATATGAATCATTGATCTGATAATGGGAAATACTATGTAGTGACAATTATTAAAATAACAATAATATAAAATTTCAACGTAGCAATTATTGAATCAATAAAATAAAATATTGAACAGTAATTACTGTAACAATTATTGAGTAGTGCCTTCTTACGAAAGATTCAATAATTGGTGCAATACCGTGTGCTACTGTTCAACAACGCGTATTACTGTGTTTTAACCACCGGGTATTCCAACAGTGTTAACGGTAACAACTACGCCGTTATTTATAAAAACTTATACTTGTCATTTTCTTCATCTAATTGCTTTCCGTTATGGGGCCCACAAAAGACTGCGTCGTCGTACGAATATTCCCCGATAGGAAGAATATTCAACGAACAAACGAATATTCCTCGACAACAATGAATATTTTATAACCACTTGATTATTTAAAAATATTTGCGCATTTTACCCATAACTAACCACATAAATCAAATCAACCATTACTATTTCAAAATAATAAACAGAGGAAATTCAATTTCATTTATAAAAAGTTGGGGTCTTACAACCTTCCCTTCTTATGAAATTTCGTCCTCGAAATTGACGTACATACCTAGTGTTTCGAAAAGGTGAGGATACCTCTTTTTCATTTCTGATTCCAACTCCCAGGTCATTTCTTCAATAGCATGGTTCCTCAAAAAAATCTTAACTTGTGGTATAACCTTGGTGCGTAGGACATGCTCTTTCATATCCAAGATCTTAACAGGTACCTCCTCGTACATTAAATCTTCGGCTATCTCGTCTGGTTCTAACTCAATAATGTGGTTTGGGTCCTTCACATATTTACGAAGTTCAGATATGTGAAAAATGTTATGAACACGAGACATGCTTGGAGGTAACGCGAGTCTATAAGCCACATTTCCCACTCGATCAAGAATCTAAAATGGACCAATAAATCATGGATTAAGCCTTCCTCTCTTCCCAAATCTTGTAACTCCCTTCCGTGGAGCAACTCTCAACAATACATGATCCCCAATACTAAATTCCACGTCCTTTCGATGAAGATCCGCATAACTCTTTTGTCGATCTTGTGTCGGTTGTATACATTGTCGAATCATTTGGATCTTTTCCATAGTCATACGTACCAACTCTGGTCCCAACAACGTTGCTTCTCCCACCTCATCCCAGCATATTGGAGAGCGACACTTTTGTCCATACAATGCTTCAAATGGAGCCACACCTATACTTGTCTGATAACTGTTGTTGTATGAGAATTCCACCAATGGTAGGTACATATCCCAACTCCCTTCGAAATAAAGTCTTAATAGATCTTCAAGAGTTTGAATAGTCCTCTCTGATTGTCCATCCGTTTGAGGATGGTATGCCGAACTAAATCGTAAATTCGTGCACATAGCTTTTTGCAAGCTAACCCAAAATCGTGAAGTAAATCTTGGGTCACAATCCAAAACTATGGATACTGGCATGCCATGCAATCTCACAATCTCATTTACGTACGTACGAGCAAGACGTTCAAGGGAATAAGTCTCCCGTATCGGCAAGAAATGAGCAAACTTAGTTAATATATCAACAATAACCCAAATAACATCTATGTCTTGAGAAACCGTGGGAAGTTCCGTAACGAAATCCATGGTAATGTGTTCCCACTTCCATTTTGGAATCTCAAGTGGTTGCAATGGACCCTTTGGCACTTGATGTTCCGCCTTTACAAGTTAACAAGTTAAACACCTTGAGATAAATTTTGCGATCTCTCTCTTCATATTGTTCCACCAAAATGTATGTCGAATATCATGATACATTTTGGTACTTCCAGGATGGATTGTAAACGGTGTATTGTGTGCCTCCATCATGATCTTGTATTTCAAATCAGAGTCATTAGGAACACAAAGTCTGGAGTGGACTCGAAGTATTCCTTCTTCATCGATTCTTGCTTCTGGAATAGCACCTTCTTGTACTTTCTTTTTCATACGCATCAGCTCCAGGTCTGTGACTTGAGCAACTTTAACTTTTTTGATTAAAGTCAATTCTATGCGTATACTTGACATCATCTCACTCGTTCCCACATATGATCTTCTACTTAATGCGTCAGCTACCACGTTCGCTTTTCCAGGATGGTATGGAATGGTATTGTCGTAGTCTTTCAACAGCTCAATCCATCGTCATTGTCGCATGTTGAGTTCTTTTTGGGTGAAGAAATATTTGAGACTTTTATGGTCTGAATATATCTCCACTTTCTTTCCATATAAATAGTGCTTCCAGATCTTTAGTGCAAAAATGACTGCTGCCAACTCTAGATCATGAGTAGGATAATTCTTCTCATATTCTTTAAGTTGTCGTGAGGCATAGGCTATGACTTTCCCATGTTACATGAGAACACATCCTAACCCTTTGCCCGAAGCATCGATGTAGATAACAAATTCATCCGAACCAGACGGTATTGTCAGAACAGGTGTAGAAATGAGTCTCCTTTTAAGCTCTTGGAAACTCTTCTCACATTCCTCGCTCCATACGAATTTTATATCTTTACGAGTCAGCTGAGTTAACAGAGTAGTGATTCAAGAAAATCCTTCCACGAATCTTCGATAATAACCAGCTAAGCCCAGAAAGCTATGTACTTCGGTCACCGACTTCAGTTGTTCCAAACTTTGTATTGCTTCAATCTTCGTCGGGTCAACAGATACTCCATGTTTTAACACCACATGCCCAAGGAATGCTACTTCCTCAAGCCAGAACTCGCATTTCTTCACCTTGGCATATAGCTTGTTATCACGAAGCCTTTGCAGTACCAGCTTCAAATGGCACTCATGATCTTCACGACTTTTGGAATAGATGAGGATGTCATCAATAAAGAAAACAACGAACTGATCCAAATATTCCTTGAATACTCGGTTCATCATATCCATGAAAGTCGCAGGAGCATTAGTCAATCCAAAAGACATGACTAAGAATTCATAATGCCCATACCGAGTTCTGAAGGCAGTCTTTGAAATATCCTCAATTTTAACCTTCAGCTGATGATATCCAGAACGAAGATCGATTTTTGAAAAGAATTGTGCTCCTTGCAACTGGTCAAACAGGTCATCAATGCGAGGTAGCGGATACCTATTCTTGATGGTGACATGGTTCAATTCTCGATAGTCAATACAAAGTTGCATACTCCCGTCTTTCTTCTTTACAAATAAAACAGGAGCACCCCAAGGAGATGTACTAGGATGAATGAAATTGATGTCAAACAACACCTGTAATTGGACCTTTAACTCTTGAAGTTCAATAGGAGCCATTCGATATGGGATTTTAGAAATGGGCTTTGTACCAGGTTCAAGGTCAATAAAGAATTCAATTTCACGTTCTGGGGGTAGACCGGGAAGTTCTTCAGGAAATACGTCAGGAAATTCACTAACAATAGAAATATTATTCACATCTGACGTGTTTCTGTTCAAGTCCGTGACATGGGCTAAGAAAGCTTGACATCCATTTTTTAATAAATGAATAGCTTTATGGCTTGATATAACAGTGATTAACTTTAGAGGTTTGGTTGCTTGAATTCGCATAACAGGTTGGTTAGGAATATGAAAACTAACAACCTTACGAAAACAATCAATTTTAGCATGATAAGTGGTTAACCAATCAATCCCTAAAATCACATCAAATACAAGTATTTTCAAAGAAATAATATCAACAGGTAATGTGATGGTACCAACTTGGATCAAACAAGATTTATAGATAGTGGATGCAATGAAAGTTTCTCCTAATAGAGTCTCCACAGATAAGTCACAGATGACTTTCAACATATTACAAACATGAGAATGATGACAATGATATAAGAATTCAATAAAATAAGTTCAAGGATAAATTTTTAAAGATTTATAATTTAATTTATCCAGAAATCAATAACGTCCAAATTGTCAACATGATACTGTTTTGTGGAGTAAAATTCAAGAATGCTCAGAAGAATATTTCCATGAAAAGATACTGGATGAAGCGCAGATATTAAGGATATTCCACTAATTTCATGGAGTATAGAAGCCAAAACTTTAACCAACTGAGTATAATAAAATATATGAAACCGCAAATGGATTGTTGCCGTCATGCGGTAATCCACGTAGACAGATTATTCCAATAGAATAATAAAGAATGGAATAACAGAAGAATTCACCAGGCGTGTGTAATCCGCACAGACAAGTTATTCCAACAGAATAATAAAGAATGGAACCAGGTCATGCGTAATCCGCACAGACAGGATATTCCAATAGAATAATAAAGAATGGAACCAGGCCATGCGTAATCCTCACAGACAGGATGTTCCAACAAAATAATAAAGAATGGAATAACAACATAATTCACCAGGCATGCGATAAACCGTACAGACAGGTTATTCCAACAGAATAATAAAGAATGGAATAAAAGAAGAATTTCACCATGTATACGGTAGTCCGCGTATACAGTTTATTCCAACAAAATAATAAGGAATAGAATAACAATAGTTCTCTTCATGAATATTAAAAAAAATAATACCCCTTACTATAATAATAATATCCCTTACCTTGAAAAGAAGAATATTCCGACGGGTAGGGCGGGGATATACTTGAAGAAAACTTGCACTATTTTCTACGCTCAAAGCTTTCTTAAACTCTAAAGAAATACGCTCAAGATTATAGAAGAAGAATTCTCTGAACTTCTGGTCAGATTTTCAATTCTAACTAAACATCATATTTATAGGAGAATGGAAATGATATTATGTTGTACTATGCAATAAAATATAATATATTCTATTTATAATCAAATAAAATAAAATTTTATAAAAAGTATTCTGTTTTATATAAAAAGTTTTTACTATGAAAACACTATGCAGGCACTATGCAAATACTATACATAATAAAATATAATATATTTTATTTAAAATTTAATAAAACAAATAACTTTATAAAAATATTATGTTTTATATAAAAAGATTTTACTATGCAAATACTATGCAAACACTATGCATAATAAAATATAATATATTATATTTAAAATCTAAAAAACAAATAACTTTATAAAAGTATTTGATTTTATATAAAAAGATTTTACTATATAAACACTATGCAGGCACTATACAAACACTATACATAATTAAATATAATATATTCTATTTAAAATCTAATAAAATAAATAACTTTATAAAAGTATTCTGTTTTATATAAAAAGATTTTGCTATGCAGAAATTATTGTAGCAATAATTGAACAAAACTGAGTGACTTCTCACGTAAGCATCAATAATCAATATCGTGTGCTACTATGCAACCACGCGTATTACTGTACTTTTAACACCTGGTATTTCAACAGTTAACGGTAAAACTTCCGCCGTTATTTTTATAAAAAGATAATTTTGTCATTTTCTAACTCCGACAATAATTCTATTGTGGGGTCTACCAATGATTGTGACGTTGTTCGAATATTTCCCTACCAATATTATATCACAACTTGCTTACTTTGCAAAAAAAATCACATATCACCCTTAACTTTAAACTTTTATCAATTTAACCATTTACGAAATAAAATAATAATTATAAGAAAATTGAATACTTTTATTTCATAAAATTCGGGGTCTTATAATCTCCCCTCCTTATGAAATTTTGCCCTCGAAGTTTACGTACGTACCTGGTATTCGAAGAGATGAGAATACCTTGCTTTCTTTTCGGATTGTACCTTCCCGGTTATATCATATGTATCATGATTTTTCCATTGTTCATCTCCTGTATTTCAGATATCATTCTAGAATATATCTTCAAAATAAAGGTCAATTGACATATCACAAATTGTCAACTTATTAAGTAAAAATTTCAGCTTAGGTAAGTCACACACTAGCGAAGTATATTACTCGTCTCTCCCCTAATAGTTCTAGACTCATATCTCTGCCAACGACCATATCCCAAGCTCTGATACCATTTGTGACGCCCCCAAAATAGGTATATATCACCCATCTTGAGTCGCCAGATACCGCACTATAAAAATCAAATACAAACTTCATTTATCCAACTATTCAACTGTCATGTAGAGTACGACAACAGATAAGCTGTGAGTTTTAATACAAATGTATGTAACTCTCTTGGTGCCTCGACCATAACCTCACAATGTTACTTTACATAAAAGTACAGTCAAAAACTATTTTAGAAATTAAAATCTTTGGGAAGTGCTCAAGGAAACCTTCGTACATGGGAGGCCATGCGTCTAGGTTATGATAGATATCATATGTCCACGGAATTATCCTTGGTTGACCCAAAATTCCCCAAAGAAAAATAAGAAGATTACTATAATCTTCTTTCCAATGGTGAGTCTTCTCTTGACATATAATTATCTCTGTTGTTTCCAACTGAAAATTATATTTCAAATATACTCCAAGATCATATAGGTAGTGCTCGTAGATATACTCGGCAAGTGGATGTGCACAACCGTGTCTTATGATAACACGAGGTTGTATGTCATTAGACATCTTGTATGATAGTGGCAAAATACCCTTCCAAAGTTGGGTTCGCCTCACCCTATTTGGTTCACCAAAATTAAATATCAAATGACGTATACAATACGACAAACTTATCTAAAGTTCTCAACAAAATTATTTCCATACTATTTAGGGAGAACCTCAATAGCTATAGATCTCCATTTTATTCCCCCTGTTATCCCCGCTCGACCCAGTTACACTCTTATTACCTGAATGGAATTTTGAAGCAGAAGGGTGAGCACAACTAGCCCAGTAAAGAATATCATGACTAAAGATAATTAAATTATCAATAGCCTTTGTCAGTAATGAATTAGAGATTTAGAACATATGGCAGATGATAAAATTTTTCAACCATAGTTGCAGCGGAACTAGCAATCCATTAGAAGAGTCAAATAGACCATAAAGTCTATTATCTTCTCCATGTTAAAAATCCACCAACAATGTTTTATCCCTGTAACATCAGTCAACAATTCCTGTCCACAATCAGGTGAATAACTCATAATCATAATTGTGATTCTAAATTCCTCTTCGCACCTAGGACGAAGATAATTTCCATCACATGTCTTTACCTGAAATATCAAAGACCATGGTTATACCAAATCACAATTCTAGTCCATAATCATACTAATAAATTCATATTTCCACTATGGGCCAAAGATATTCATTAACAGTTCATCCTTGTACTACAGGCCAAAGACATACAACTGTATTTTAGAAGAGTCAAGTAGAGCATGATATCTACTATCTTCTACGAATTAAATGAAGCAATAAGTGAAGTTGTGATCTTAAATCTCGGTAATCTTAATTTAACTAGTGGTAATTAGAATAAGTTTATTTATAAATTGAAATTTATTTGTTTAAATAAGATTGAGTTGGTTACAGGTTAGTACTTGGTGATTTTTGTTAAATAATTCCTCGTGGGAACGATACTCTACTTTCAGTGTATTACTTGTTGACCACGTATACTTGCGTATTATGCGTAATTAGATTTTACCCAACAGTTCTCCAATGAATACCTTCAAATATGTGTAAGGGTCTCCTAACCCATCATACTTTTCAAAGTCAGGAGTCTTAAACTTCTTTGGATAATGCACACCAGGTAATATACAAAGGTCATCATATGAAACACTCCCATGTGCTCCAATTCCTTTGATAGAACGGATGGTCTCTTCCATCTGAAGGACTTTCTTTCTGATATCACTGGTGTCTAGATCTTCTTTGAGATAGGTGGTATCATGAATTTTTTTGGTTGGATCTAACTGAAGCTCAGGTACTAGAATGGCTTTATCCGGACATTGGGTTCCTCCTTGTGTAGAGGATTCAGCAGGTACGGGTATCCTTGTACCCAGAGTAAATTGGTGTAGTTCTTTAAGTAGAATAACCAAATATGAGATTTGTTTACTTAATCCATCGAATTCTTCACGAGAGACTGGATTAAGATTAGTCTGGTCGGATGAAGACATAATTGGTTGTAGGCTCGTGGCCCTTTTGGACTTTGAATGGGTAATAGGTTTGATTGTTTCCCTGTAAAAAATTGACGTAGTTTAGTTTTAGGGAGTGTATAAATGTTTATATGCTATATGATGTATTCGCTTTAGGAGTATTATCCTGCAAAACGGATGTTAGTTGTTTGTAATACAGGATAGCATGTAAATATTTGTAAATATATGCGTACACATATTTCTTCATATTTCTCATTACATGGAGATTAATATGGAATGAAATTACCAGTAATTAACTTTACGAGTAATTTGAAATGAGAAAGCATGAAGAGACTTTCTTCCGTAATTTGAAATTACTCTCGCGGCTTTTTTGCATGAAGGTTCCCAATAATCGCAATTTACTCGACGGGAAGTTAATTCGATCTTTTATCTAGAGCGAATTTGGGTGGTGCCTTTCTTGAGCCTCGTCGGAATTAGTCTTCCTACGAGTCCAGTAATCAAACACCGACAAGATAGCCTCTTGATGGAGGAACCACACAACATACATTCGCATACAACGTGTCTCACCATTTATGAAAATGATGACATGTGCAAAGCACTAATATCACATACAGATATAGTGTAAAGCAGTAAGTAAATTCATTCATACACATCTGTAAGACCCCACAACGGAATTATTGTCGGATTGAGAAAACGACAAAAATACTTTATGAAAATAACGGCGGAGGTGTTACCGTTAAAACTGTTGAACTACCCGGTAGCAAAAGTACAGTAATACGCGTGGATGCATTGTAGCACACGGTATTGATTATTGATGCTTACGTGAGAAGTCACTCAGCTATACTCAATTATTGCTACAGTAATTACTGCATCATATCTCTTATATTATTGATTCAATTATTGTCACAGTATCATCTGTATAATATGTTATATTATTAAATCAATAATTAAGACGACAAGTTATAAATGATTAATAATTGTTGAAAGATTAAATATGTGTTGATTAAAAATAAAATGATTTGTGGTAATATTTATTCAATCCTTGATGTATATAAAGAGTCTATTATGAGACGTTTGTGGTAAGTTTGGTTATTTTATGGGGGGGCCATATGTCATCATCTAAGAGTCTCTTCGTCAATAGTAATTACCTTCGTCAATAGTAATTACCTTTGTCAATAGTAACTACCTTTTCCAAACGTCAAACCACTTGTCGTTTCATATTACAGGAGTCGAACCAATTGTCGTTTCACATTACATGCATCAAACCACTTTTCTTTTCACATCACCAATCGTCAAGCCACTTGCCTTTTCACATTTCAAGTGCTAAGCTAGAAATCTTCTATAAATAGAGGCCTAGTGCTTCATTATTTTTCACGAATTCATTCAAGCTATAGAGAGAAAAAGTATAGAGATAATAAGAGAGAAAGAAGAAGAGTATTCTGTTACTACACTACTGCAGTATTCAATCTACTAATGTAAGGGGTGTTATTCTTTCTTATTTATGAAGAGAACTGTTGTTATTCCATTGCTTATTATTCTGTTAGAATAACTTGTATACGCGGTTTACCCTATACTTGGTGACATTCTTCTATTATTCTGTTGGAACATCATGTCTGTGTGTTTTACACCGGACCTAGTTCCGTCTTTATTATTATTCTATTGGAACATCCTGTCTGTGTGCTTTACACCGGACCTGGTTCTGTCTTTATTATTATTATGTTGGAACATCATGTCTGTGCTTGGTTCCGTCTTTATTATTATTCTGTTGGAACATCCTGCGGTGCAAATTTTGCCTGACCTGGTTCCGTTATTATTATTCTGTGGGAATAACCTGTCTATGCAAAGTACCGCATGCATGGTGATTTCTTTTGTTATTCCATTCTTTATTATACTCAGTTGGTTAAAGTTTTGACTTCTATACTCCATGAAATTAGTAGAATATCCTTGATATTTGCGCTTCATCCAGTATCTTTTCGTAGAAATATTCTTCTGGTCATTCTTAAATGTTTCTCTACAAAGATGTATCATGTTGACAATTTGGACATTATTAGTTCCTGGATAAATTAATTCTTATATCATTGTCACCATCCTCATGTTTATATTATGTTGAAAGTCATCTGTGGCCTGTAGTTCATAGATGGACTTGGTATGATTATGACCAGGGATTATTCGGTGTAATCATGACCGTAATGTTACAAATGATGTGGTAAAAGTTATCATTGGCCCGTAGTGCATTGATGGACAGTTTTTGGCATGATCATGACCATTAATGAATACACGAATGTCCTTGGCTGTAGTGCATGGATAATTTGTGGTCGTGATACTAAAGAATATCCTTGGCCGTAGTGCAGGGGTGATTCGATGATGTGGATTATTTATTAAGCTGAGTCCCAGCGATAAAAGTCATGAAAACCCTTTTAAATCATAAAAGATAGTGATTTTATTCTCTACTTGACTCGTTTAATGGATTGCTTGTTCCGCTGTAGTTAAACTTGATGTTGTTATATTTTATCAGTTTAACACTATTGAAGGCTAAGGATAATTTATTCTGCATTATCTTAGTCATAATATTTCTTACTGGGCTAGTTGAGCTCACCATTTCTTTCACTGTTTTCTTCAGGAAATGAGAACATAACAGGGACTAGTCGGGGAACAGAGTGACGGTCCAGAGGATAGCATTAGTAGTCCTCACTATTCTGTGAAATAGTGTGTTAATAATTGTAATGAGGACTCCTTTTGAGTTTGTATAATCTCTAGTAGACAATAATTGTATTCAAACTCACAGTTATGTTTTGTCGTATTGTACACGACAGTTGTATTAGTAAGTTGTATTTGAATTTTGTACCATGTATCTGACGACCCAAGATGGGTGATGTATACCTAATTTTAGTGGCGTCACACATCCATCAAATGTAAATGCAACATCCACACACAAGCATATAATAGTTTTGAAAAGTTTGTAATAATGGCTTAAGTCCTCTTACTGGAGTCCCGAGCAGAGTCGCCTCCTATCAACGTCGGGATTTTTATTTGTCCCTTTTCTGTTCTTGTCTTTTGGTGTTCTCGTGTTAGGTGAGATTTTTTTGAAAAAATAAGTTGTGAAAAGGTCCGACAATTATATGTCGACGATTGGACTGTAAGAGTCGCCAGTTGGTTTTTTAAATGGTTGTACCAACACAACCGAGAAAAGATTTGTACATTGACCCAGTGATGTGACACTACTTAACGGGTCTGTAAAACTGAGATTCGTTAGGGTCCGGGGACTTGATTATGCAGAGGGAAGGTGTTAAGCACCCCCCCCCCCGATATCTATGTTACCACGGTGACCGCCACTTTTCAATTAAATTGTTATATGAATGTACGTGTGTGTGTGTATGTGTAGATCAATGTGTACTTATTTGGAAGTAGTGCTATACCTCGTTTGCACCTATATACAAAGGGTTTGAATTTGTGTAAAAATTCAGTTTTAAACAAGATATAGCAGTGTTGTTTTGTAAAAAGAGGTTTTCAAAACCTTATGCTAAATAGTAATTGACGCCTTTGATACTTCCATTTTATTATTTGTTTGGCTGGACTGCTTTTATTTTCAAGATGCGAAACATCCTCGAGAAAATAATATACATAGCAGTGCCGAATAATTTACAAGCCGTGTACAGCTGAAAATGTCCATCATGGGAACCAAATCTAGATTCAGTAGACTGAATTTGTGATCACATGATTCCTAGGCTCACATAATGTAGCAATTTATATAAAAGATGTAAAAAGTTATATATATATATATATATAAGTTGTAAATATATATATACAGACAGGATCAACCACCACGAAGCACCTCCATGGGGGATCGAAAATGTAAATATATAAAAGCGGCAAATATATATATATATATATATATATATATATATATATATATATACATGATCAACCACCACGAAGCATCTCCATGGTGGATCAGAAATGTAAATAAAGCCGTAAAGATGATCAACTGCCACGAAGTAAACTCCAGGCGGGACAAAATGTAATGAAAGCAGTAAAAACGATCAACCGCCACGAAGTAAACTCCAGGCGGGACGAAATGTAAAGAAAGCTATAAAAGTCCATGAAGTAAACTCTAGGCCTGGTAGAAATATAAATATATATATATAAGCGATAAATGCACAGGATAGATATCGATCATGTCTCGATTTATCATTTCGGCGATTTGTCGCTATATATATATATATATATATATATATATATATATATATATATATATATATAAGCAGTAAACGCACCGGATGTAAAATCCAGGCTCAATCAAACAGAGTTTGATGGCAACAACATATATATATATATATATAAGTATTTATATATATATATATAAGCAATAAACGCTTCGGATATAAAATTCAGGCTCATCGAATAAAGTTCGACCACAGTTTATATATAAGTATATATATATAAGCAAATAAACGCTCCGGAGGTAAAATCCAAGCTCAGTCGAGGCATAACTCGATAATGTTAGTCCATATATATAAATGTATATATATATATATATAAAGAAATAAAAGCCGCAGAACAAAGTTCGGGCATAAACATGCAACACGACTCTCAATGTGAAGAACGGTGTGTGCAAAGATGAAGAGAAAGGCTTTAAAGTATGTAAGAAGGTTTATAGTGGACTACCAAAGAAGACTTCAATGACTTGAAATGGATGAACACTCGGCTCCCGCTGGTAAAAATATAGCAATATATAAGCTCACAAGTGTTTAAAATGAGAAAGCACTCAGTTTATAGTGTGTACAGAGCAAATTAGATAGGGTTTCCTCGTCTTTTCTCTATCAAAAATGGCTTCCCCAAGCCCTCTATTTATAGAGGGGGGATCCGCAGGTGCACCTGCGGCAGCCCTTGGTGCCCCGGGTTCCGCGGGTCCCACCGTCTCAAAGTACATGCAAGTATGCAACGTGTTGTTTGCTCGAACTTTCAGAACTTCAATTCGAACATTCGATTGAGGTGTATAAGTCCTTTTTCGGCATGTTATTGTCGAGAGCTACACAATGACATGGGATTAGAGGTTGTACGAAGTCAAGAAGATGGGACCATGCCCTTGGTCTTCAAGCTTTAAATTCTATCTGGTGTGTTGTCTTGTGCAGTAGTCACTCGAGATTGGCGCTCTTTGGTTCTTATAGGACATTTCTATGTAGAATGTATATATGTTGTTGTTTAGATGGCGCGATGTGGGTTTGGGATGGAAAAATGATGATTCTGCCCTTTACCGAGGTTATCTCCGGTTTAAGCTAATTTAGCGGTCGTTGCTCAGGGTTATCTCTGAGATTGGACTACTGCAGGTGTTGGTTGTCCTCAGGGTTGTTTCTGAGGTGTGCCTTTCTTCCCAAGGTTATCTCTGGGCTTGGGGAATGAGTACCTCGGGGCTATTGTCGAGTGTTTGAAGCTGTTTGAAACAAGCATTTACGGGGTTATCTCCGGAACTGCAACTGTATGCCTCGGGGTTATCTTCGAGGTTGACACTGTCTTTACCGGTGATGTTTTCGGGGCTGAGACTGAGTATCTCGGGATTATCTCTGAGATGACACGGTCTTCTCTGGTGTGATTTCTGGTATTTGAACTGCATTCCTCAAGGTTATCTCCGAGGTTGAAACTGAAACTCCCGGTGTTATTTTCAGGACTGAGGTTGAAACATCCGGTGGTATTTCCGGGACTGAGCTGGATATCTCGGGGTTATCTCTGAGATGGTAATACTGAATATCCCAGGGTTGTCTCCGGGATTGAACTGAGTTGTCTTCCAGGGTTATCTCTGAAAGACGATTCTGCCCTCCTATAATGTTAGTAACAGGTATGTAGAAAATTTCGAGTGTCTACAATTGTCACTAAAGGGTTTTAGTAACAAAAATCATCGATAAAGGTGTTCTTCATCCTATGAAGAATGGGTTGGTCAATGCCCTGGGGGTTACTTTAACCATCAATGATTTCCATTTGATCTAATTTTTGGGCATGAAAGTGTATTATTGTTGTAGTATTGATGTAATACAACAAGTATATATCAATTTCAGGGTCTAACTACATCATATCAAGAAGATATAAGTGGTCAAAGTTGTTCTTTATTTCTGGAATTTCCAGAAATGAAGTCAGTGTTAGTCAACCCACTTTGAGCTTTAATAACTTTGATTCTTTGTTTTATCTAAGTGATACAGTGTCACTCTTGTAGTAGACATGTCAGGCTACAAAATTGTTACACTGGCTTAGCCTAATAACATCACATATGAGAGATCTAGCCTGGTCAAACTGTTGTCAGAAACTTGTTCTTTAGTTTTCTAGAATTTCCAGAAAACAAAATATGTGTTTGGTCAACCACTTTTGACCATGAATAACTTTCATCCTGATTGTTTAATAGGCGGTCTATTTTCAGGGTTTTGTAGTACATATGTCAGGGTATAAATGTGATACACTTAGATAAGCTAACAACATAACAGATAGAAGATCCAAGCCTTCAAAAATATTGTTAGACCCTTTATGGGAAAAATCTAGGTTTTTCAGAAACAGTTTTCATGATTTGTCAACTGAGTTTGACAATGAATAACTTGAAATCTAGACATGCTATCGTCATGATTCAAATTCCAATTTGTTAACCATATAACATACTACACATACAAAGCTTTAGACAGATCTAAACATTAACAGAGTAAGGTCTACAATCCCTGACATTTGATTGTTGGGCCATATTTTTAGGGTTTTTATAACTTGCTTAAATCTTCATTTTTGTAAGACCCCAAATTTTAAGAAGCGAAAGTATTCAATTTTCTGATAATTGTTATTCTATTTAGTAAACAGTTAAATTGATAAAAGTTTAAAGTTATGGGTGAAATGTGCAAAATTTACAAAATAAACAAGTGGTTATAAAATATTATTTGTTGTTGGGGAATATTCGTTTGGTCGTGGAATATTCTTACTGTCGAAGAATATTCGTACGACGGCGCAGCTATTTGTGGTCCCCATAACAGAATAACTGTCGGATGAAGAAGACGACAAATTTGAGTTTTTATAAATTACGGCATAATCGTTACCGTTAACACTATTGGAATACCTGGTGAGTAAAGTAAAGTAAAATGCATTGTTGCACAGTAGCACACGGTATTGCACAGTATTTTTGAATTATTAATTCTTACATAAGAAGTCACTACTCCATAATTGTTACAGTAATTACTGTTCAATATTTTATTTTATTGATTCAAAAATTGCTACGTTGATATTTTATATTGTTGTTGTTACAATAATTGTCACTACACAGTATTTCCCATTATCAGATCAATAATTCATATTATTTTAATAATATTACTAGATAACATTATTGGCAATGTCTATAAAGTTCATGTCTAAGGAGAGGTTTGGTCACCTAATTGCGCGCCAGTAAGGAGAAATCCTTATTGGAAAGCCCCCTCTTTCCTGGGAACGGCCTAGTTGTCAGTATTGTGATTCTATAATATTATTTGTGAATAATTAATTATCGATTTATATGATAAGGAAAATATTCATTTTATGTAGATATAGATGGAGAAAATTTTTTAATGTGTGTAGACACTCGAAATTTTCTGTACTACTGTTACTAACATTGTAGGAGGAAAGATTCGTCTTTTAAGAGAGATCCCTGAAAGACAATCCAAATCCATACTGAATACTAACGAAAGTCAGCATCAACCCAGGATCGCATCCTGGGAGTAACGATTTCAACCTCGGATCTAACCCCGAGACTTGCAGAAGCAATACCGGAACACACACTGGAGAAGACCGATTAATCTCGGACATAACCCCGAGGCATCCAGTCTCAGTCCCAACCATGGGAATAGCCACCAACCTTAGTGATAACCCCAAGGAATGCAGTTTCGGAGATAACCCCAGAAATGCTTGTTTCAAATGCCATCAGCTTCAATCTCAGCACTCACAACGAGATACATTGTGCCAACCCGACAATAACATCAAGAGGACAGACACACCTCAAAGTTGACAATGAGGACCTTCAACAAATGCAGCAGTCCAATCTCAGCGAAGTCTGAGCAATGCCTGTTTGATCGGCCCAATCCGGCGATAACACCGGTGAGGGGCAACATCGCCATCTCGTCCAACACGATGCCACGTCTCGTCTCTACGTAACAATGTCCCGCAAGGCTAACCAATCCCAAGTGAGTATTGTGCGGGGTAACGGATGAAAGTTGAAACTTGAAGACCGGAGGGCATCATCCCATCTTCAAAGACTTCGTACAAACTCTAATCTCATGCCATCGTACAACTCTCGACAACGACGGTCCGAAATAGGTCCTGAATACCTCAAAACGGATGCCTGGATTGCACTTCTCAAAAATCAAGTGGACATTACAGTGCCTGAATGCACGTACTTCGAGACGACTCGACCCGACCCGCCTCTTGTACACCTATGGTTGATCTGCAGGTACACCTGCGACATATATTGCCTATAAATAGAGGGCTTGGGGTGCTGATTTTTAAGAGAAAAAAGACGGGGAAACCCTGCATAATTTGCTCTGCACTTGCCATACAGTGTATTTTCCCAGTTTCAAACACATGTGAGCTCATATATAGCCTCTTTTATACCCACAAACGCCCAGTGTTTACCCACTCTAAAGATATAGAAGCCTTTTTATCAGTTAGATGTAAGCCTTCTCACACACTTTAGAGTCTTTCTCTTCATCTTTGCACACACCCTTCTACACGTTGAGAGTCGTGTTGCTTGTTTTTGCCCGGACTTCGGTCCGTGGTTTCATTCCAGTCTGTATATATATATTATATATACATATATTTATATATATATATATATATTGACTAACATTTTCGAGTTATGCCTCGATTGAGCCTAGACTTCGGTCTGGAGCGTTTACTGCTTTTATATATATATTTATACTTATATATATTAACTGTTTGTCGAACTTTGTTCGATGAGCCTAGACTTCGGTCTGGTGCGTTTATTCGCTTATATATATATACTTATATATATCAACTGGGTGTCGGATTTTATTCAATGAGCCTAGAGTTTGGTCTGGTGCGTTTACTCGCTTTTATATATATATATATATATATATATATATATATATATATATATATATATATGAACTGTGTGTCGGACTTTGTTCTATGAGCCTACACTTCGGTCTGGTGCGTTTACTCACTTTTATATATATATATATATATATATATATATATATATATATATATATATATATACACTTATATATATATGAACTGTGGTCGAACTCTGTTCGATGAGCCTGGATTTCACATCCGGTGCATTTACTGCTTTTATATATATATATATATTTCGTCCTGCCTGGAGTTCTCTTCGTGGCTGTTAATCGCTCTACAACTTTATTTATGTTTTGTCCCGCCTGGAGTTTCCTCCGTGGCGGTTGATAGCTTTTAACAGTTTTATTTACATTTCTGATCCCCCATGGAGGTGCTTCGTGGTTGGTGATCATGTCTGATATATATGTACCGCTTTTATATATATACCTTCTTATTGCTTTTATGCAAATTGCAATATTCTGTGCGCCTAGGAATCATGTGATCACAGATTTATCCCATTGGATCTAGATTCGGTTCCCGTGATGAACATTTTCAGCTGTAAGCAGCTTGTAAATTATTCTGCGATGTCTGAATTTCCTCAGATGGTTTCCATACCCACGAGGAAGTCGGCATTATTTTTGTATATTATTTTCATACGGATGCCTTGCATCTGTCAAATAAAATCAATCTAGCCGCTCACTTAATAAAAATGGGAGTGTAAAAGGCCTCAATTCCTATTGAGCATCAGGGTTTGAAAAACCTCTTTTATAAAACATCACTGTCATATCTTGCTAAAAACTGAATTTTTACATAAATTCAAATCCTGTGTATATAGGTTCGAACGAGGCCTCGCACAACTTTCATATAACAGCACATTGACCCACACACACACACATTCAGATAACAATTTCTTTAAAAGAAGCGGTCACCGTGGTAACACGGATGTCGGGGGGTGCCTAACACCTTCCCCCCCCCCCCCCCGGACAACCAAGTCCCCGGACCCAAATGAATCTCGGTTTCACCGACCTGTTTAGCAGTGTCACATCACTGGGTCAATGTGCAAACCTTTTCTCGGTTGTGTTAGTACAACCATTTAAAAAACCAACTGGCGACTCTTAACATTCCATCGTCGACATTATACATGTCGGACCTTTTTCACTGATTTTTTCAAACAAATCTCACCAAAAATGAGAACACCAAAGAACAAGTAACGGAAAGGGACACCCAAAAATCCCAACGTCGACAATGTGACAATTGTTGAAAATTGATATTTTATCTTTTCTGATAAAATAATTTATTTAAATATATTATTATATTATAATAATATAATAATGATGGTATTTTTACAATGAATGTGTGATATATGAGTAAATGAGGAGGAAGAGTATTTTTGTTACAAAAAATGTTTAACACGTGTTTTGTGTGTCGGTGGGCCCTATTTTTGACTGAAATTTAATTTTAGCTTGTAAAATCGTCCGCGTGTGGATTTCGGTTAATTTCTGTTTAAAATTTGGAAAAACTTATAAAGTTTTAGAGAATTGAATTTCCTATGAAAGGAAATAAGATTCGAATTTTTCTGATAAATGGGCTATTTATTATGAATTATTGAAGTTCTAGAATAATTAATTTTTGAAATTTTAAATATTTTTTTATAAAAACATTTTTTGCAATTGGGTGAGCCCCATATGTGATATAATTGTGTTGAATTCAGTGTGTGTGTGCTTAGGAAATTTGTTTAATAAATAATATTTTTTTATTAAATTTTCTACTTTAGTGTTCTAAGTATTTTTCTATAAATAGGATGCTTAGGTTAGAATTAAAAATCACACTAGAAACATAAGTTTTCTCTCTCTATATTATCGAGCGTATTTTTGTGAGTATTTAGATACTTCGAGAGTTGTTATTCAGTGCAAGTTTTCTTTGGCTTTACATCCGATATTTCAGTCAGAAATACTGCTCTTTTGAGGTAAGGGAGTGTAAGGGTTATTATGTTTTTTAGTTTCGTAGTTTTTCCGACCCTCAAAAATTCTAGAAAAATTTGAAATGATAATTTGATGAGTTTTCTAGATTGTGTCCAAAAATGGCGATTTTGGATGTATAGATTAGGAGTATTGAATTTTATGGAAAAGACTATTTTAAAAATAAACCCTTATAACTCCATGTGGCTAACTCCAAAATTGGTGAAATTTTTATTGGGAGTACATGTATATAACAGAAGTATACTCTGTAAATTTCAGAATTTTTGGACAAAAGTACAGTTTATGATAAATATCTAAAAATTCGGCAGTTTTGGCCATATGAAAAATAGTAAATAAATTTTAAAAATTCGGAGAAAAAATATATGTTCAATATGGGACTATATTCTGCTAAATCTCAGAAAAGAAAATTTTCTGGTACTGATTTGGTACTTTTTATGAAAATGGACTAGTTAAGAGGAAATAAATTAAATATATTACGTGAAGTAACAAAATTGGAAAATAGGATTTTATGGCTTGAGAATCCTATACAAGGTATATTTAGATTTTTTTATGAGAGATTTTGTTATTGGTGATGAAATCTTATGAGTTTGACATTTTAGGATGATTAAATGCATTAATTAGTAAAGTATAAACAATTAAAATAAATTATTTATAAGTTTAAGAAATAATTAAAATATTGTGGTAATATTAATAATATTATATTATGATATTATTAAGTGATTTATAATATTTGGATTAAAGTTGTTATGAAATCATTGATTTAAAATATTATTTAATGATTAATAATATTAGTAAATAAATTTAATGTTATTATATAATGAATAATATTAAATGGAGTTTATAATATAATGATTAATGTTATTATCTTTGTTAAATATTCGTTGAAATATTATTTTCTGTTCAAATTATTTTTGATATAATATTATTCTTGAATTTGGACGTTATTGATTTCTGGATAAATTAAATTATAAATCTTTAAAAATTTGTCCTTGAACTTGTTTTATTGAATTCTTATATCATTGTCATCATCCTCATGTTTATAGTTTGTTGAAAGTCATATGTGGCATGTAGTGCATAGATGGACTTGATATGATTATGACCAGGGATTATTCGGTATAATCATGACCGTAATGTTACAAATGATGTGGTAAAAGTTCACATTGGCCCATAGTGCATTGATGGACAATTTTTGGTATGATTATGGCCATGGATTATCTTCGGCCAAGGGTGCAAAGATGAATTGTTTTATGGCATGATAATGACCGTTGATGAAAACACGGTTATCTTTGACCCGTAGTGCATGGATAATTCGTGGTTGTGATACTAAAGAATATCCTTGGCCCGTAGTGCAGGGATGATTCTATGATGTGGATTAATTATTGAGCTGAGTCTCAGCGATAAAATATTAATTCATGGATGTGATAATAATGAATATCCTTGGCCGTAGTGTATGGATAATTCATGGATGTGATACTAACGAATATCATTGGCCTGTAATGCATGGAAAATTCGGTGATGTGGATTATTTATTGTGATGAATCTCAGCGATAAAATATTGATAATAAACTTTTAATTCGTAGAAGATAGTAGATATCATGCTCTACTTGACTCTTCTAAAATACAGTTGCATGTCTTTGGCATGTAGTGCAAAGAAGAACTGTTAATAAATATCTTTGGGCCCGTAGTGCAACGATGAATTTATTGGTATAAGTATGAACAGGAATTGTGATTTGTTATAACCATGATCTTTGATGTTTCAGGTAAAGACAGGTGATGAAAATTATCCTCGTCCTGGGTGCGAAGAGGAATTTAGAACCATAATTATGATTATGAGTTATTCACATGATTTTGGTCAGTAACTGTTGATTGATGTTACATGGATAAAACATTGTTGGTGGACTTTTAACATGGAGAAGATAATAGACTTTATGGTCTATTTGACTCTTCTAATGGATTGCTCGTTCCGCTGCAACTATTATTGAAAAGTTTTATTATCTACCATATATTCTAAATCTCTGATTTATTACTGACGAAGACTATTGATAATTTATTTATCTTTAGTCATGATATTCTTTACTGGGCTAGTTGTGCTCACCATTTTGCTTCACAATTCCTTACAGGTAATAAAAGTGTAGCTGGGTCGAGCGGGGATAACAGAGGAATAGAACGGTCGTCTCTAGCTGTGGAGATTCTCCCTAAACAGTATAGAAAAGTGTGTTATATTTTATACATCATTTAGTAGTTATATTTGGTGTGAATCAAAAAGGGTGAGGCGAACCCAACGTTGGAACGTTGTTTTGTCACTCTCATACAAGATGTCTAATGACATACAACCTCGTGTTATCATAAGACAGGGTTGTGCACATCCACTTGCTGAGTATATCTACGAGCACTACCTATATAATCTTGGAGTTTGGTTAAAGTATAGTTCTCAATTAGAGACAGTGGAGATAATTATATATCAAGAGAAGACTCACCATTGGAAAGAATGTGATAGTAATCTTCTCATTTTTCTTTGGGGTCTATTGGGTCAACCAAGGATAATTCTTCAGTCTTATGATATCTATTATAACCTAGACGCATGGCCTACCATGTACGAAGGTTTCCTTCAGCACTTTCAAAAGATTTTAATTTCTAAAACAGTTATTGACTGCACCTTTATGTAAGGTGCCATTGTGACGGGCTATCCAAGGTTGGGACATGAGTCACAGTTGGTATACATTTGTATCAAAACTCATAACATTTGTGTTGTTGTATTTTGCACGACAATTATGATAATGAAGTTGTAGTTATTTTTTGTACCATGTATTTAGCGACTCAGAATAGGTTGGATATTGGACCTATTTTGGGGACGTCACAGTTTGTATCAAAGCTTAGGGATATGGTCTCTGGCGGAGATCAGGGAATAGATGTAGCGCCCCCAAATCCGGGTATCTTCCAACCCGACAGATGGTGTTATATTGTACAACATTCATACATTCATTCAATTGAAAAGTCTCAAAGAACGAACATAACTTCTATATATTTAAGGTAATATTTACATTTCCAAGTTCTAAACCCATTACAAAGGTTCTTTGTCATAATATCAGTTACATTACAACAATAGACCTATACTATTACAATACAGCTTAGTAATCTTCCTTAGCTTTTCCTTTATCCTTTTTCGATCCTTCGGGACGTTCAGTCTTAGCTGCATTCATATGGTTCAAGCAAGAGTGAGCATAACTAGCTCAGCAAGTATAACAATTTAATAATAACATGCTTGACACATACAAATCGTATATCTTCAATAACTGAACAATAGTTATGAAGTACTATTGATAATTCAAAATAACACTTCATCTTTTCTTTCAAAATGTTTTACAATAACAACAATATTTAGTAAAACATTCACTCTGGTCAGAGACCACGAGTATTCATTCTTTATTGGAAAAGGACAACCCGGAAACAAGTCCATAAGCCTGATATCACTTACGAGCACTTTTAGGTGATCAGCCTATTGTACTCTATGTTGATCAACAGTACATCCATTAAACGTATGCACGTTAATATTGTTGATCGGAATAATACCTGTAACTACATCCCCTGATGCCACCGCATCTTGGACCGTCATATTAAAAGTGCGGGCCATGGATTTCCCCGGCTGAGTTGGACCACTAATAGCTAATTTCCCGCTATTAGGTCCCTTATTTCCTTCTATCCCCTTCTTCGGCTAGTTCTTTGCTATGTGGTCAGTTGATCCACATACAAAGCATCCGTGATTCTTCTTCGGATTGGGATAGTTAGGCGAAATGTGCCCTTCCTGTCCATAATTATAACACACCGCCTTTCCTATGAGAGAGACTCCTAAATAAGTCTTCCTGCAGGTTTTATAGGCCTCCATCCTCCTCTTAGATTCTCCTTGTTTTACTCCAGTATTCCCAGAGTTAAAGCCCTTCCTTTTCTGACCGTTGCCACTTCCACTGGCTCCCTCGATCTTGGTTCCTCCATCAACCCTGCCTTTGGTCTTCTTATCTTTGTGGTACTGGCTAAGAGCCTCATTCCCACCTTTAGTAATTATTGCCTTTTCTTATGGTTCCAAAGGAAGTACTTTGGAACACAGAGATTTGGCTATAGAGCCAGGGTTTTAAGCCCTGCTCAAACCTTCTAGCCTTTCTCACTTCAGTGTCCACTTGATGTGGAGCAAATCGTGCCAGTTCATTAAACTTGGCAGCATACTGGGGAACTGTCATATCCCCTTGTCTCAATTCCAGAAACCTCATCTCCATTCTCCCTTGCATACTTGTGGGGAAATAGTTCTCGAAGAAAATCTCCTTGAACCTCTCCCATGTTAGGTTTCCTATATCGGCCCTAGCCTGGTTTACCTCCCATCAGAAGTTGGCTTCTCCTTTCATCAAATAGGTTGCAAAGGCAACCTTTTGACCCTCCTCAACATTTGCTATTATAAATGCTTTCTCAATTTCTTTTACCCATGTCTGGGCTTCTATAGGGTCCGTAGTTCCTTTGAACTCCGGCGGACCTACACTTTTGAAATCCTTAAAAGTAGTAACTCGTACTACCCCAAGAATCATGGGTACATTATCCCCCGTTCTATTAAATGCAGCAGTTAAAAGATTAACGAACTCCTGCATTGGATTAACCTGACCACCCTCCA
This sequence comes from Panax japonicus, assembly GCA_020205505.1. Classification (NCBI taxonomy): domain Eukaryota; kingdom Viridiplantae; phylum Streptophyta; class Magnoliopsida; order Apiales; family Araliaceae; genus Panax; species Panax japonicus. The sequence continues at coordinate 72,895,616 of CM035096.1, read as the reverse complement.
GTTGGTTAACGTTAGCGCCCTGATTTCGTTGTCTCCTTCTTGGCGGCATTTTACTATTAAGAAAATAACACATCATTATTACTTTATTCTTGTTGGTTTGTTATTATTTGTAATAAAAAAAACAACTCATACTCGTTACTCAACATATTCCATAAAAAGACTTATATTGATTCATAACTTGTAGTATATCACTACATTGTTTACAGTACTCAGCCATAGCTGATTACATTATCATCCCGTAATTACATTCCAAAAATTGGGATTTACAAAAGAATACCCTTTGTTATACAAAAGAGGGTTTTACGTCACTACTAGATACATAATATTTACATATCTATGCTACTCTAGCTATTGCTAGATTACATCTGCCGTAAGGCATTCTCAAAATCTGCTCTGGCCAAACCGACAATAACATCTCTACTGATGGTATGACGGGTCTGTCCTACTTTTACCTAATATCCAGCTACCTACTGCTGGAAATCTACATGAGAACTCCTATGAATATAGGACATCCTCTCCAACATCCACTTCTTAGTCTTTAGCTCCTGCTTGAGCTCAAAGACTTCACCTCTCAAATCCCTGACTTTTTCCATAGCTAGGACTCTATCATCGTGCTCCTCTTCCCACATTCCTTCCTTACTAGTCTTGTCCTCACGGACAGCTCGGAGTTCCTCTTTCAACTCCTTAACCCCTTGGAAGTAATGGACATTCCTATCCAATACCGACATAAATAGTGCCTTCATTGATTTCCCCGTAGACATTTTCTCTGTAGGTGGAACCTGGGTCTCTGTAGGTGGAACTTGGTCAAAGGACATCACGTCCACCTCCTCCTCTAGCATGCCATCAAATATAGACATGTAGTCTAAGTCATCTGAGTCTCTCGACTCGATGGTCACCAACTCTGGTTCTACGGCTACGGGATTTGGTAGTATCTCTACCCGATTAACAGAATCCTCGCTCACTTCATGCATATCTCTATACATATCATTTTCTTCTGACATCTACAATAAAACAATATAGTTTGATTAGTACACGTCAGTAAATAATAGAAATACACAACATAATATAATGCATTTTTATAAGGTTACTTTCCATCTTTTACTTTTTTATTCTTTCGTAAGGTTATGACTTAAGGTTCTACTTTCCCCCTTAAGTTTTATAACCTAGGCTTTGATACCAACTTGTAGCGCCCCCAAATCTGGGTATCTTCCAACCCGACAGAAGGTGCTATACTGTACAACATTCATACATTCATTCAATTGAAAAGTCTCAAAAAGCGAACTTAACTTCTATATATTTAAGGTAATATTTACATTTCCCAAGCTCTAAACCCATTACAAAGGTTCTTTGTCATAATATCAGTTACATTACAACAATAGACCTATACTATTACAAGATAGTTTAGTAATCTACCTTATCTTTTCATTTATCCTTTTTCGATCCTTCAGGACGTTCAGTCTTAGCTACATTCATATGCTTCAAGCAAGAGTGAGCATAACTAGCTCAGCAAGTATAACAATTTAATAGCAACATGTTTGACACATACAAATCGTATATCTTTGATAATTAAACAATAGTTACGAAGTACTATTGATAATTCAAAATAGCACTTCATCTTTTCTTTCAAAATGTTTTACAATAACAACAATATTTAGTAAAACATTCACTCCGGTAAGAGACCTTGAGTATTCATTCTTTATTGGAAAAGGACAACCCGGAAACAAGTCCGTAAGCCCGATATCACTTACGAGCACTTCTAGGTGATCAGCCTATTGTACTCTATGTTGATCAACACTACATTCATTAAACGTATGAACGTTTAAGCATTTGGCAACCTCACGTGCCTGTCGTTTTACCGATAAAACATTTTTTTAACATTTAGTCTTCTTTTGAAAACCATATCAAGTAGTTGACAAAAGATAGCAACATTTGATAATACATGAATAGATTATCAACACATCAAGTCTAGCCAAAGGAATTGGCTTCAACTTCAACATACTTCAATTCATGCGAAAGAATACATGAATCTCAAAAACTTGTTCAGATTGAACTGAGACAAGAGTTAGAATACTTGCCTTTAGCATCTGCTACGGTATTTTAACTTTATATTCAAGTCGTTCAAGTCTCTACAATACATGATCACATAATGCCTTACATTAGGTCACATGTAATGTATGTATATGACTATATCATGCCCTTCATTTCAATCTAATTGTATACTAGATTCCGTTACTATTCGTTTCGGTTTGTCATTATCATCGCATTTATATTTGACTAGGCTATCTTAACCTTAAGGTTTAACAAAGTTTAACAATGTTACATTACCTTCCTTAAGTTATGTTTACCTTTAATCTTCTTTTCTTTGTGCTTAGAAACCTTGCTTTCTATCTTTATTCTGAGGCTGGCGCTGCGGCGCCAGATTTATACTTACATCTCGCACTAAGGTGCGAGCTCTTAATGTCATTGTCCCGGACTTGGCGCTGCGGCGCGAGTCCTTACTTAATGGGCCACGCTGCAGCGCCACACTCCAGAGGATTTTGATGATACTGTTTATGGCGCTGCGGTGCCACTTATTGAACTAAGGTTCGCACTACGGCGAACTCTTGCAGTAGGCTCGGTTACTGTTCCACGCCACGACGCGGGTCTTTTTTCCTAGGGTTGGCGCCGCGGTGCCAACTCTGTGCACCAGATATCAAATTCAATTTGTGAATTTTGTGAACTTCCCGGACGCATAACTTTTCGTTATAAGTCTGAATTGGCTAGTTCAAAAGCCTACGGTTCACAAATTATATAATCTACATGATCATTCAAGAATTTTATCTATTTGACTTCGTTTGTTAAAAATTCTCCTATTGGTTCATTTTTAACAAAACCGATAAACGTTCGTGAACGTTCAACGCTCGTTTCTTCGTTCTAAGTCAGAATCCGATCATTTTTCGAGTCCGCAACTCTTAAATGCCAAATATGACTTGTCTCTATTGGAAAACAATGGTTTCATGATTAAACACAAAATTTGACATACATTCCGAGAATTTTACGTATTCGACGTTTATCGTCCAATCGTGTAAATTCTGGCAATTCTTCATTCTTATGATTTGTTCAACATTACAAATGAACTTCATTCATTATGTGAACATCTTAACATACTTGATACAACAACTTATATTCATTGTTGGATTTTTGACTTATTATTAATGAGGTTATAACTTGTCAAATTATAAACTACTTAAGATTTCATTATTAATGACTTATGAAAATTAAGGTTTCTTAAACATCATTTCTTATATGTTCTTAACATATAACTTAACTTAGGTATTCATGATACATGTGATCATATAAATTCCTTTACATTCATACCATTTCTCTTAATAAACTTCTTACAAGTTCATATTATTTTCACATAAGTTTATAACTTATGCTAGCTTAAATGACTTATTACCAACTTAATTGGCTTAAGTTCATTACTTACTCATTCATGTTTCTTAATCCAACTTTTCTTATCATCCTATCATGGTAGAGATAGAAGATAATTTAGAAGAAGTCTTACTCCTTTGTTGTCTTGGTAAGTAGCTTGTTTCTTCTTCTTACTTATGAAGTGACTTATTGTAGCTTATTCTCTCTAATACTTAAGCATTTTAGATGTGTTGGATTAATTAATCAACCAACAAATGACTAGCAAAGCTCTTCTATTTATAGACTTTCCAAGGTTAGGGTAGTTTGGTCTTTAAAACATCCCACCTCCTTAAGCCACCTCCTTACTATTCATTACTTGTCTAACACAACACTTATCCTACACTTGGTCATTACTTCATAGTCTTGGTCAATACTCCTACTTGATCATTACACTTACTTGATCACCACATCACTTGGTCACCACAATAACCATATCAATATGGTTTGCCCCATGGGTCATACAACTCATGGATTCTAGCTTGGGCTTGGATTAATAAATCCTTTGGGCTTTACATTAATAAACACTAGGTGGTTCATTAATTAATAGTTGGGCTTCTCTCTTTAATTCACTTGGACTTGTATATAATTGTTTAACCAATCATCTAAGTCCATTAACATTTCTTAATACACATACATATAGTTTATGTATTATTTCCGTATTCTAACTCATATAGAATTTATACACGATATTTCATCCTTCATACAAACTCATATAATACTTTGTATTATACTCGTTTTTCTTACTTCGTACAATACCACGTATCATACAATTATTTCTTATTCTTCAACAATTCGATTTACTTAGCGTTTACAAATTAAGTCCACAAACGAATTATTACATTTTCCCTAACTAGATTTTTATTACATAATTCATCTTACCTTGTTATTCCATCATTGCGTATTTCTCGAAAACTCAAAATTATATCCCGAGCAAATACCGATGAATAGTATTTTTCAAAAAATTTCTCGAAAAACTTTTATTTTCGTCTTAGAAATTCAAACACTTTAATTTATCCACGTAGCTCAAATACTATGATATTCTATCATCAATAGGTTATACAATGACAACCATCTTGATAACACATATAATATGATTTTATTATTATTTAATTAAATAAAATCATTTTACAATAAGAACCGAATTTCTCGGTCGTTACATTCTTCCCCCTTATAAAGATTATGTCCCCAGAATCTCGTCTTACTTTAATCAAATAGATGAGGAAAATTTTTCTTCATCTTTTCTTCTAGTTCCCACGTTACTTCTTCAGCATCGTGGTTCTTCCATATTACCTTTACTGATGGTATTACATTGTTCCTCATAACTTGTTCCTTTCTATCAATGATTTGCATCGGTGACTCTTCATACGTTAAGTCATTCTCGATATGAATCGGCTCATACTCGATTACATGCTTATAGTCCGGCTTATATGGACGTAATACATATACGTGAAATATGTTATGTATTCGTTCTAGGTCTGGAGGTAATGCTACCATATAAGCTACATCCCCCACCCGTTTTAACACCTCAAAAGGTCCGATAAACCTTGGACTTAACTTTCCTTTATTTCCAAAGCGTATCTTTCCTTTCCAGGGAGATACCTTTAGAAAGACATACGAGCCCACCTCAAACTCTCGATTTAGTCTATGTGAGTCCGTATACTTTTTCTATATGTCCTAAGCTGTGACGAGACGCATTCGAATTAACTTTACCACATCCACTGTTTGTTACACCAATTCTGGTCCTAGCATCCGGCGTTCTCCCACCTCATCCCAACACAAAGTTGTTCTGCACTTCCTTCCATACAGAGCTTCGTACGGCGGCATACCTATGCTTTCATGATAACTGTTGTTATATGCAAACTCTACTAGTGGTAGGTGATCATCCTAACTACCCTTGAAATCCATGGCGCAAGACCTCAACATGTCTTGTAACGTCTGAATTGTCCTTTCGCTCTTCCCATCAGTTTATGGATGATAAGCTGTGCTTAACCTCAGTTGTGTTCCCAACTGCTCTTGCAAACTCCTCCAAAAATTCAATGTGAATCGTGGATTACGATCTGACACAATCGATATCGGTACTCCATGTCTAGAAATGATTTCCTTGACATAAAGTTTAGCTAACTGGTCTAAGTTATACTTGACCCTAGTTGGCAAAAAGTGAGCCGACTTCGTCAACCGGTCCATTATTACCCAAATTGAATCATACCCTTTTTGCGTTGTCAGAAGTCCCACCACAAAATCCATCGTGATATGCTCCCACTTCCATTCTAAAATCTCCAATAACTGTAACAAGCCACTGGGTCATTGATGTTCGACCTTAACTTTTTGACAAGTCAAGCACCTACTCACATATTCTGTTATTTTCCTCTTCATGTTTGGCCACCAAAAACTCTGTCGAAGGCCTTGATACATCTTAGTGCTACCATGATGTATCGAGTACCTCAAACTATGAGCTTCTTGTAACACTTGCTCCTTTAATTCCGTCTCATTCAGAATCCAAATTCTTCCCTCAAATCTTAATAATCCTTCATTATCAAGACTATACTTAGCATCTTCCTTCTTGGATAACCGCTTCTTCATTTGGTTACACTCGTCCGTCTTGAGTTGTACCTCCTTGACTCTTTCTACGATGGTAGACTGCATCTCCGTCGCGAAGAGTACCTACCCCGAATCACACGGCATCTTGACTTCTATTTCCATTCTAGCCATCTCTATTATTAACTCATTTTGAGCCGTTAACATAGACAACTTTTCCCGACCCTTCCTACTTAAGGCGTCGGCAACTACATTGGCCTTTCCAGGGTGATACAGGATTTCACAATCATAATCCTTTATCAACTCCATCCATCTTCTCTGTCTCATATTCAACTCCTTCTGAGTGAAGATTTACTTTAGACTTTTATGGTCCGTATATATCTCACATTTTTCCCCATAAAGATAATGTCTCCATATCTTTAGGGCAAACACTACTGCGGCCAGTTCCATATCATGAGTAGGATAAACTTTCTCATAATCCTTCAACTGCCGAGATGCATACGCAATGACTTTTCCATGCTGCATAAGCACACAACCAAGTCCTTTATGCGAAGCATCACTATACACTACAAAATTTCTCGTGTCATCTGGCAATGACAAAATAGGAGCTTCACTATCTCTTCTTCAGTTCTTGAAAACTGTCTTCACATTTATCCGTCCATACGTATTTCACCGTCTTCCTTGTTAAATTAGTCAACAAGGTAGCTATCTTTGAAAAATCTTGGATAAATCTTCGATAGTACCCGGCTAACCCTAGGAAACTCCGCACCTCAGTCAGCGTTTTTGGTTGTTCCCAATTCATTATTGCTTCCACCTTCGCTGGATCCACTGAAATCCCCTCTTGGTCAATGACATGACCTAAAAATTGCACCTTTTCCATCCAAAATTCACATTTGGTGAATTTCGCATATAACTTCTCCTTCTTTAGTGTCTCCAACACTATTCTTAAGTGTTCAGCATGATCTTCTAGCATCTTAGAATAAAGTAAAATATCATCGATAAACACCACGACGAACTTGTCCAAATATAGTTTGAACACTCTGTTCATCATATCCATAAATGCAGCAGGTGTATTTGTCAGCCCAAATGACATCACCAGAAACTCGTAATGATCATAATGAGTCCTGAATGAAGTCTTCGGTACATCCTCCTTCCTAACCTTCAACTGATGATACCCCATTCGCAAATCTCTTTTAGAAAAATACTTTGCCCCTTTCAACTGATCAAAGAGATCATCGATCCTGGGCAATGGGTATTTATTCTTTATCGTTAACTTGTTCCACTCTCGATAGTTGATACAAAGCCTTAACGATCTGTCTTTCTTTTTGACAAACAACATCGGTGCTCCCCACGATGAAACACTTGGTTGAATGTACTTCTTGTCCAATAGTTCCTGTAGTTGAACCATTAGTTCTTTCATTTCCACTGGCGTCATACGGTACGGTACCCTTAAGATCGGTGTTGTTCCTGGCACAGTGTCTATCACAAATTCGATCTCTTATCCGGCGGTAAACCCGGTAACTCACTTAAAAATACATCCACGAATTCGTTTACTATAGGTATTTGTTCCATAGTTGCTCCCACTCTCTGGGTATCAACAACATGGCATAGGTAACCTACACAACCATTTCTTAAAAGTTTTCTAGCTTGTGTCATCGTAAGGCAACACGGACGTCCCGGCAATTTACTACCGTAAAATACTACAGGAGGTTGCTTCAACGTCCTGATGCTCACACATTTCTTTTGGCAATCTATAATTGCTCCATGGTTAATCAACCAATCCATCCAGAGAATTACGTCGAATTCTCCTAACTTTATCGGTATTAAATCTACCGATAACTTATAACCACGTACCTCTACGCAACAACTCCTATGAATATCTTCAACAGGAATTATCTCTTCATTTGTTACCTTAATGTTTAAAGGTGTAGGCAATTTTTTGGGAAATAATTCTAGTCATCTTGCAAAATCACATGCTATAAACGAACAAGTAGCACCCAACTCAAATAGCACGTATGTATTTATATTGTTGATCGGAATAATACCTGCAACTACATCCCCTGATGCCACCGCGTCTTGGACCGTCATATTAAAATTGCGGACCATGGATTTCCCTGGTTGAGCTAGACCACTAATAGCTAATTTCCCGCTATTAGGACCCTTATTTCCTTCTATCCCCTTATTCAGGCAGTTATTTGCTATGTGGTCAGTTGATCCACATACAAAGCATCCATGATTTTTTTTCGGATTGGGACAGTTAGGCGAAATGTGCCCTTCATGTCCGCAATTATAACACACCGCCTTTCCTTTGAGAGAAACTCCTAAATGAGTCTTCCCGCAGGTTTTACAGGCCTTCATCCTCCTCTTAGAGTCTCCTTGTTTTACTCCAGTATTCCCAGAGTTAAAGCCCTTCCTTTTCTGACCGTTGCCATTTCCACTGGCTCCCTCGGTCTTGGTTCCTTCATCAACCCTGCCTTTGGTCTTCTTATCTTTGTGGTACTGGCTAAGAGCCTCACTCCCACCTTCGGCAATTATTGCCTTTTCTAGTATGGTTCCAAAGGAAGTACTTTGGAACAAAAAGAATCGGCTATAGAGCCAGGGTTTCAAGCCCTGCTCAAACCTTCTAGCCTTTCTCACTTCAGTGTCCACTTGATTTGGAGCAAATAGTTCCAGTTCATTAAACTTGGCAGCATACTGGGGAACTGTCATATCCCCTTGTCTCAATTCCAGAAACCTCATCTCCATCCTCCCTTGCATACTCGTGGGGAAATAGTTCTCGAAGAAAATCTCCTTAAACCTCTCCCACGTTAGGTTTCATATATCGGCCCTAGCCTGGTTTGCCTCCCACCAGAAGTTGACTTCTCCTTTCATCAAATAGGTTGCAAAGGCAACCTTTTGACCCTCCTCAACATTTTCTATTACAAATGCTTTCTCAATTTCTTTTACCCATGTCTGGGCTTCTATAGGGTCCGTAGTTCCTTTGAACTCCGGCGGACCTACACTTTTGAAATCCTTAAAAGTAGTAGCTCGTACTACCCCAGGAATCACGGGTACATTAGCCTCCGTTCTATTATATGCAGCAGTTAAAAGATTAACGAACTCCTACATTGGATTAACCGGACCACCCTCCGGTTGGTTAACGTTAGCGCCATGATTTCGTTGTCTCCTTTTTGGCGACATTTTGCTGTTAAGAAAACAACATATCATTATTACTTTATTCTTGTTGGTTTGTTATTATTTGTAATAAAATAACAACTCATACTCGTTACTCAACATATTCCATAAAATGACTTATATTGATTCATAACTTGTAGTATAACACTACATTGTTTACATTACTCAGTCATAGCTGATTACATTATCATCCCGCAATTACTTTCCAAAAATTGAGATTTACAAAAGACTACCCTTTGTTATACAAAAGAGGATTTTACGTCACTACTAGATACATAATATTTACATATCTATGCTACTCAAGCTATTGCTAGATTACATCTACCGTAAGGCATTCTCAAAATCTGCTCTGGCCAAACCGGCAATAACATCTCTACTGATGCTATGACGGGTCTATCCTGCTTTTACCTGATATACAGCTACCTGCTGCTGGAAATCTACATGAGAACTCCTATGAATATAGGACATCCTCTCCAACTTCCACTTCTTAGTCTTTAGCTCCTGCTTGAGCTCAAAGACTTCACCTCTCAAACCCCTGACTTTGTCCATAGCTAGGACTCTATCATCATGCTCCTCTTCCCACATTCCTTCCATACTAGTCTTGTCCTCACGGACAGCTCGGAGTTCTTCTTTCAACTCCTTAACCTCTTGGCAATAATGGACATTCCTATCCAATACCGACATAAACAGTGCCTTCATTGATTTCCCCGTAGACATTTTCTCTGTAGGTGGAACCTGGGTCTCTGTAGGTGGAACCTGGTCAAAGGACATCACGTCCACCTCCTCCTCTAGCATGCCATCAAATATAGACATGTAGTTTAAGTCATCTAAGTCTCTCGACTCGATGGTCACCAACTCTGGTTCTACGGCTACGGGATTTGGTAGTGTCTCTACCCAATTAACAGAATCCTCGCTCACTACATGTATATCTCTATACATATCATTTTCTTCTGACATCTACAATAAAACAATATAGTTTGATTAGTACACGTCAGTAAATAATAGAAATACACAACATAATATAATGCATTTTTATAAGGTTAATTTCCATCTTTTATTTTTTTATTCTTTCGTAAGGTTATGACTTAAGGTTCTACTTTCCCCCTTAAGTTTTATAACCTAGGCTTTGATACCAACTTGTAGCGCCCCCAAATCCGGGTATCTTCCAACCCGACAGATGGTGCTATACTGTACAATATTCATACATTCATTCAATTGAAAAGTCTCAAAGAACGAGCATAACTTCTATACATTTAAGGTAATATTTACATTTCCCAAGTTCTAAACCCATTACAAAGGTTCTTTGTCATAATATCAGTTACATTACAACAATAGACCTATACTATTACAAGACAGATTAGTAATCTGCCTTAGCTTTTCCTTTATCCTTTTTCGATCCTTCGGGACGTTCAGTCTTAGCAGCATTCATATGCTTCAAGCAAGAGTGAGCATAACTAGCTCAGCAAGTATAACAATTTAATAACAACATGCTTGACACATACAAACCGTATATCTTCGATAACTGAACAATAGTTACGAAGTACTATTCATAATTCAAAATAGCACTTCATCTTTTCTTTCAAAATGTTTTACAATAACAATAATATTTAGTAAAACATTCACTCCGGTCAGAGACCTCGAGTATTCATTCTTTATTGGAAAAGGACAACCCGAAAACAAGTCTGTAAGCCCGATATCACTTACGAGCACTTCTAGGTGATCAGCCTATTGTACTCTATGTTGATCAACACTACATCCATTAAACGTATGCACGTTTAAGCATTTGGCAACCTCACGTGCCTGTCGTTTTACCGATAAAATATTTGTTTAATATTTCAGTCTTCTTTTGAAAACCATATCAAGTAGTTGACTAAAGATAGCAACATTTGATAATACATGAATAGATTATCAATACATCAAGTCTAGCCAAAGGAATTGGCTTCAACTTCAACATACTTCAATTCATGCGAAAGAATACATGAATCTCAAAAACTTGTTCAGATTGAACTGAGACAAGAGTTAGAATACTTGCCTTTAGCGTCTGCTACGGTATTTTAAATTTATATTCAAGTCATTCAAGTCTCTACAATACATGATCACATAATTCCTTACATTAGGTCACATATAATCAAGTATGTATATGACTATATCATGCCCTTCATTTCAATCTAATTGTATACTAGATTCCGTTACTATTCGTTCCGGTTTATCATTATCATTGCATTTATATTTGACTAGGCTATCTTAACCTTTACATTACAATCCTTAAGGTTTAACAAAGTTTAACAATGTTACATTAACTTCCTTAAGTTATGTTTACTTTTAATCTTCTTTTCTTTGTGCTTAGAAACCTTCCTTTCTATCTTTGTTCTGAGGCTGGCGCTGCGGTGCCAGATTTATACTTACATCTCGCGTTAAGGCGCGAGCTCTTAATTTCATTGTCCCGGACTTGGCGCTGCGGCGTGAGTCCTTACTTAATGGGTCACGCTGTGGTGCCACACTCCAGAGGATTTTGATGATACTGTTCATGGCGCTGCGGCACCACTTATTGAACTATGGTTCGCACTGCGGCGAACTCTTGCAGTAGGCTCGGTTACTGTTCTGCCCCGCGGCGCGGGTCTTTTTGCCTAGGGTTGGCGCCGCGGCGCCAACTCTGTGCACCAGATATCAAATTCAGTTTGTGAATTTTGTGAACTTTCCGGACGCATAACTTTTCGTTATAAGTCCGAATTGGCTCGTTCAAAAGCCTACGGTTCACAAATTACATAATCTACATGATCATTCAAGAATTTTATCTATTTGACTTTGTTTGCTAAAAATTCACCTATTGTTTCATTTTTAACGAAACCAATAAACGTTCGTGAACGTTCAACGCTCGTTTCTTCGTTCTAAGTCAGAATCTGGTCATTTTTGAGTCCGCAACTCTAAAATGCCAAATATGACTTGTCTCTATTGGAAACAATGGTTTCATGATCAAACACAAAATTTGACTTCCATTCCGAGAATTTTACGTATTCGATGTTTATCGTCCAATCGTGTAAATTCCGGTAATTCTTCATTCTTATGATTTGTTCAACATTACAAATGAACTTCATTCATTATGTGAACATCTTAACATACTTGATACAACAACTTATATTCATTGTTGGATTTTGACTTATTCTTCATGAGCTTATAACTTGTCAAATTATAAACTACTTAAGATTTCTTTGTTAATGACTTATGACAATTAAGGTTTCTTAAACATCATTTCTTATATGTTCTTAACATATAACTTAACTTAGGTATTCATGATACATGTGATCATACAAACTCATATAATACTTCGTATTATACTCGTTTTCCTTACTTCGTACAATACCACGTATCATACAATTATTTCTTATTCTTCAACAATTCGGTTTACTTAACGTTTACAAATTAAGTCCACAAGCGAATTATTATATTTTCCATAACTAGATTTTTATTACATAATCCATCTTACCTTGTTATTCCATCATTGCGTATTTCTCAGAAACTCAAAATTATATCCCGAGCAAATATCGATGAATAGTGTTTTTCAGAAAATTTCTCGGAAAACTTTTATTTTTGTCTTGGAAATTCAAACACTTTTATTTATCCACGTAGCTCAAATACTACGATATTCTATCATCAATAGGTTATACAATGACAACCATCTTGAAAACACATATAATATGATTTGATTATTATTTAATTAAATAAAATCATTTTACAATAAGATCCGAATTTCTCGGTCGTTACAATAGAACTAGGAGGGGAGAGAAGAGTAATATCCTTCACTAGTGTGTGTCCTACCAAAGCTGAATTTTCTTATTTAAGTTGACAAATTGTGATATGTCAATTAACCTTTGTTTTGAAGCTGTATTCTTGAAAGATATCTGAAATACAGGAGATGAGCAATAGAGAAATCATGATAACCGGGGAGATAGAATCTGAAATGAAAGCAAGGTATTCTCAACTCTTCGAAATACCAGGTACGTAAATTTCGAGGGCGAAATTTCATAAGGAGGTGAGATTGTAAGACTCCGAATTTTACGAAATAAAAGTATTCAATTTTCTGATAATTGTTATTCTATTTAGTAAATAGTTAAATTGATAAAAGTTTAAAGTTATGGGTGAAATGTGCAAAGTTTACAAAATAAGCAAGTGGTTATAAAATATTATTTGTTGTTGGGGAATATTCGTTTGGTCGTGGAATATTCTTATTGTCGGAGAATATTCGTACGACGGCGCAGTTTTTATAAATAACGGCGTAATCGTTACTGTTAACACTGTTGGAATTCCTGGTGGGTAAAGTAAAGTAATACGCGTTTTTCCACAGTAGCACACGGTATTGCACAGTAATTTTGAATTATTAATTCTTACATAAGAAGTCACTACTCAATAATTGTTACATTAATTACTGTTCAGTATTTTATTTTATTGATTCAAAAATTGCTACGTTAATATTTTATATTATTGTTGTTTCAATAATTATCACTACACCGTATTTTCCATTATCAGATCAATAATTCATATTATTTTAATAATATTACTAGATAACATTATTGATAATGTCTAGAAAATTCTGTCTAAGGAGAGGTTTGGTCACCTAATTGCGCGCCAGTAAGGAGAAATCCTTATTGGAAAGCTTCATATTTCATGGAAACGGCCTGGTTGTCAGTATAGTGATTCTGTAATATTATTTGTGAATAATTAATTATCGATTTATATGATAAGAAAAATATTCATTTTATGTGGATATAGATGGAGAAAATTTTTTAATGTGACAATTGTTGAAAATTGATATTTTATCTTTTCTGATAAAATAATTTATTTAAATATATTATTATATAATAATAATAATATAATAATGGTGATATTTTTACAATGAATGTGTGATATATGAGTAAATGAAGATGAAGAGTATTTTTGTTACAAAAAATATTTAACACATGTTTTGTGTGTCGGTGGGCCCCATTTTTGACTGAAATTTGATTTTAGCCTATAAAATCGTCAGTATATGGATTTCGGTCAATTTCTGTTTAGAATTTAGAAAAACTTAAACTTACAAAGTTGTAGAGAATTGAATTTCCTATGAAAGGACATAAGATTCGAATTTTTTTGATAAATGGGCTATTTATTATGAATTATTGAAGTTCCGAAATAATTAATTTTTGAAATTTTAAATATTTTTTATAAAAACATTTTTTGCAATTGGGTGGGCCCCACATGTGATATAATTGTACTGAATTCAGTTGGTGTGTGCATAGGAAATTTGTTTAATAAATAATATTTTTTTATTAAATTTTCTATTTTGGTGTTCTAAATATTTTTCTATAAATAGGGTGCTTAGGTTAGAATTGAAAATCACACCAGAAACATAAGTTTTCTCTCTCTATATTATCGAGCGTATTTTTGTGAGTATTTAGATATTTTGAGAGTTGCTATTCAGTGCAAGTTTCCTTCGGCTTTACATCCGATATTCCAGTCATAAATACTGCTCTTTTGATGTAGGGGATTGTAAGGGTTATTATGTTTTTCAGTTTCGTAATTTTTCCGACCCTTAAAAATTCTGAAAAAATTTGAAATGATAATTTGATGAGTTTTCTAGATTTTATCCAAAAATGACGATTTTTGGATGTATAGATTAGGAGTTATAAATTTTATGGGAAAAGACTATTTTAAAAATAAACCCTTATAACCTCTTGTGGCTAACTCCAAAATTGGTGAAATTTTTATTAGGAGTACATATATATAACAGAAGTATACTCTGTAAATTTTGGAATTTTTTGGACAAAAGTACAGTTTATGATAAATGTCTAAAAATTCGGCAGTTTTGGCCATATGAAAAATAGTAAATGAATTTTAAAAATTCGGAGAAAAATATATGTTCAATATGGGACTATATTCTGCTAAATCTCAGAAAAGAAAATTTTTTTGGACTGATTTGGTACTTTTCATGAAAATGGACTAGTTAAGAGGAAATAAATTAAATATGTTACGTGAAGTAATAAAATTGAAAAATAGGATTTTATGGCTTGAGAATCCTATATAAGGTATATTCGGATTTTTTATGAGAGATTTTGTTATTGGTGATGAAATCTTATGAGTTTGACATTTTAGGATGATTAAATGCATTAATTAGTAAAGTATAAACAATTAAAATAAATTGTTTATAAGTTTAAGGAATGATTAAAATATTGTGGTAATATTAATAATATTAGATTATGAGATTATTAAGTGATTTATAACATTTGGATTAAAGTTGTTATGATATCATTGATTTAAAATATTATTTAATGATTAATAATATTAGTAAATAAATTTAATGTTATTATATAATGAATAATATTAAATGGAGTTTATAATATAATGATTAATGTTATTATCTTCGTTAAATATTCGTTGAAATATTATTTTCTGTTCAAATCACTTTTGATATAATATTATTCTTGAATTTTACTCCACAAAGCAGTATCATGTTGACAATTTGGACGTTATTGATTTTTGGATAAATAAAATTATAAATCTTTAAAAATTTATCCTTGAACTTGTTTTATTGAATTCTTATATCATTGTCATCATCCTCATGTTTATATTTTGTTGAAAGTCATATGTGGCATGTAGTGCATAGATGGACTTGGTATGATTATGACCAGGGATTATTCGGTATAATCATGACCGTAATATTACAAATGATGTGGAAAAAACCACATTGGCCCGTAGTGCATTGATGGACAGTTTTTGGTATGATTATGGCCATGGATTCTCTTCGGCCAAGGGTGCAAAGATGAATTATTTTATGGCATGATCATGACCGTTGATGAAAACACGATTATCTTTGGCCCGTAGTGAATGGATAATTCGTGGTTGTGATACTAAAGAATATCCTTGGCCCGTAGTGCAGGGATGATTCGATGATGTGGATTAATTATTGAGCTGAGTCTCAGCGATAAAATATTAATTCATGGATGTGATAGTAATGAATATCCTTGGCCATAGTGCATGGATAATTCATGGATGTGATACTAACGAATATCATTAGCCTGTAATGCATGGAAAATTCGGTGATGTGGATTATTTATTGTGCTGAGTCTCAGCGATAAAATATTGATAATAAAATTTTAATTCGTAGAAGATAGTAGATATCATGCTCTACTTGACTCTTCTAAAATATAGTTGCATGTTTTTGGCCTGTAGTGCAAAGAAGAACTGTTAATGAATATCTTTGGGCTCGTAGTGCAGAGATGAATTTATTGGTATAAGTATGAACAGGAATTGTGATTTGGTATAACCATGATCTTTGATGTTTCAAGTAAAGACAGGTGATGAAAATTATCTTCTTCCTAGGTGCGAAGAACTTAGAACCATAATTATGATTATGAGTTATTCAAATGATTTTGGTCAGGAACTATTGATTGATGTTACAGGGATAAAACATTATTGGTGGACTTTTAACATGGAGAAGATAATAGACTTTATGGTCTATTTGGATCTTCTAATGGATTGCTCATTCCGCTGCAACTATGGTTGAAAAGTTTTATCATCTACCATATGTTCTAAATCTCTGATGACTATTAATAATTTATTTATCTTTAGTCAAGATATTCTTTACTGGGCTAGTTGTGCTCACTCTTTTGCTTCACAATTCTTTTTAGGTAATAAAAGTGTAGCTGGGTCGAGCGGGGATAACAGGGGAATAGAACGGTGGTCTCTAGCTGTGGAGATTCTCCCTAAATAGTATAGAAAAGTGTGTTGTATTTTATACATCATTTAGTAGTTATATTTGGTGAATCAAAAAGGGTGAGGCGAACCCAACGTTGGAAGGGAGTTTTGACACTATCATACAAGATGTCTAATGACATACAACCTCGTGTTATCATAAGACAGGGTTGTGCACATCCACTTGCTGAGTATATCTACGAGCACTACCTATATAATTTTGGAGTTTGGTTGAAGTATAGTTCTCAATTAGAGGCAGTGGAGATAATTATACGTCAAGAGAAGACTCACCATTGGAAAGAATATGATAGTAATCTTCTCGTTTTTCTTTGGGGTCTATTGGGTCAACCAAAGATAATTCTCCAGTCTTATGATATCTATTATAACCTAGACGCATTGCCTCCCATGTACGAAGGTTTCCTTCAGCACTTCCCAAAGATTTTAATTTCTAAAACAGTTATTGACTGTACCTTTATGTAAGGTGTCATTGTGACGAGCTATCCAAGGTTGGGACATGAGTCACACTTGGTATACATTTGTATCAAAACTCACAACATTTGTGTTGTTGTATTTTGCACGACAATTGTGATGATGAAGTTGTAGTTATTTTCTGTATCATGTATTTTGTGACTCAGAATAGGTTGGGTGAATTGAACCTATTTTGGGGGCATCACAATTTTCATGCATTTAAATGATATGGATCTATGTTTTAACAATCCAGATCACTAAATAACACATCATACAGCATATTTAAACACAAAACAGAAAATCTACCTAAGCATACAAGATCTAGCTTAGGGTTAGGATTTATACATTTTTGAACCAACTTTTGCTTTTTCCTTTTTGAATTTGATCTTGGATGGTTATGGGGTAAACTTGGCTTAACTTATGGCTTAATTTTACTCTAGATTTCGTGTAGCTAAGGAATGGAAGGTTTAGCTAAGTATGAAAACTTAAAGTAAGGTTTTCTTTAAACTCTACTCCCTTTTTTGATAACTAAGCTTTGATCCAAGGGTTGGATTTGTTGTTAGGTGTCAAGTATGGTTGATTGAATTTGATTTTAAGCACATTGTAAATCTCCCTTGATGACTCACCAAGATTTGGTCTTATTCCTTTACTACAAGATGAGTAAAGGGGTATTTTGGTCATTTCACATCTAAAAGGGTATTTTGGTCATTTCCCAAATAATTTTAAGGATAGTTTGGTCATTTCACATGCTTCCCTTAAATTTTAACCCTTAGGGTTTGTTAAATAGCATTAGGTTTACAAATTAGGGTTAGAGTTTCATAATTAAGGTTTAGGGTTTCTTAATCTAGAATTAAGGTTTCCTAATCACCATTAGGGTTTCTAAATTTAACATTAGGGTTTCTAATGTTATACCTTATCTGATCAACATTTAATCATTAATCACATATTGCAAATACACAATCTTAAATACAATTATAATAATAATTGTATTGATATTATAATACCTATTCAAATTAGGGTTTTGATCAATTATTCCTTTTTGCCTCCTTTACCTTCCTTAGACAATTTAAAATAAATAAATTGACTAACCTGCTAATTCATATCACGCATGCTCAAAATAATAATGATAACAATACTGATAAAAAAAATATTCATAAAATACAATCATTTAAAATTCTCGGTTCTTACAGCAGTCATTCTGCAGGTCTATTGAAGGCTTATATAGCTCCAACCCGTCGTTAGTTGTTCTTAGCCAGTTAGAAGCATGTTGAGGATACTAACTCCCGGACACACACATAAGGAGACTGAGGTCGAGAACAAGACGGTTGAGACAAACGAGAGTTGATTCTTACCCGAAAGATGCAGGAGAAAAATGACGCCATAGAGGTCTTGTGTCTTCAGCAAAAGGAGCTAGATGTCCAATTGGCTGCGTTGGTGGGTAAAAAAAGGTTTCTTTGAGTTGGCATTGTCGTCGAGGAGTTATGCCAGAGGGTCGATACATGACACATCGTTTGGATGGCTCTCGGCATAACAATAGTAGGTGAAAAAGCTGCTCCCAGGAGGACAACAGTGAGAATCATGGGAGGTCAGGACGTAGGCAACTAGTGGTTTCTCCAAGGCATGTGAGGGGTTGGTGCAACCCCCTCCCCCCCCCCCCCCCCCCAAAGAAGGAAAAATATGACCCTCTCGCTCATAGAGTAACAGAACTAGAATAAAAGTTAGCTGATGTCAGCTACGAAAAGAAGACACCAGTTGATCCAACGACTCCTTTAACTCTGGAAATCGATTGGGTTTGGGCTGATCCCACTAAGAAGGTTTCGTACCTAGAAAGTTATGATGGAACTGACGATCCCTATGACCATACTTAAGCATATGATCGGATTATGCAGTTTTACAATCAATAATCGGCAAAAAGTACTTTTAACCCATTGTGGTTTTCGTGTTTTAAGCAATTAGTCATTGTGCTTTTAAAATATTCAATTGACCCACTGTGTTTTTAAAAAATGTACAATTAAACCATTCTGTCCAATTTGAGTAACGGGCGTTAACAAATGTGCTTGGGTTGTTTACGTGGCTTTTTGAAAAAAATAAAAAATTATGTGGTATAAGCTTGGCAACAAAATAAAAAATTATGTGGCAACAAAATAATTTTTTAATGGATTTTCTTTATAATTTTTTCTTCTCAAACAAAAAAATAAAATAATAAAATTATTATGTGGTAAAAATAATAATTAAAATAATAATATAATTAAAATAAATATTTAATTTATTTTTTTATAATTTTTCTCTTTTCCTTTTATCTTTTCCTTTCTTTTAATAATTATTTTTATTTTAAAAATTAATTCCAAATAATACAAATAATATATCAAAATTCTTATATCAATGAGATCTATTACAACATTAAATTAATTTTAACAAAAAATAAAAATAAAAAATTATTAATTACGTGATAAAAAATAATTAAAATAATAATAAAATTAAAATAATTTTTTTATGAGGAAGTTTGTTCTTCCTCTCCGTCATCCGCCCATCTATAAATTCCCAAATCCCTTTATCTAAATTCCATCAAATCCAAATCATTTCAGTTTAAGAAAGAAATCTCCAAATTTCTCAAGCTAATTTCCCATAATTCCAATTCAGAAAGAAGCTGAAAATGGACATCAGGCTAATGGGACTTGAAAATCCCCTCTTCCACACTCTCCACCACATTCTCGACGCAGCAGACGCCTCTTCCGCCGTAGACAACAACAAATCTACCGCGAGCCACCCCACCTGCTTCTACGTCCGCGACGCTAAGGCCATGGCGGCGACACCCGCCGACGTAAAGGAGTACCCCCAACACCTACATCTTCATTATCGACATGTCGGGTCTGAAATCTGGGGACATCAAGGTTCAGATCGAGGATGATAATGTGATGGTGATCAATGGAGAGAGAAAGCGGGAGGAAGAGAAAGAAGGGGCGAAGTTCGTGAGAATGGAGAGGAGGATTGGACAGTTTATGAGGAAGTTTGTGCTGCCGAAGAACACAAATACCGATGTGATTTTAGCGGTTAATCAGGATGAGGTGTTGACAGTGACGGTGGAGAAGTTGCCGCCACCGAAGCCGAAGAAGCCTAAGACCATTGAAGTTAAAATTGCCTAGATTCAAGTAAGAGGAAATAGATAAAAGAAAAGAAAAAATTATAAAAAATGAATTAAAATATTTATTTTATTTATTTTTTTACCACATAATTAATAATTTTTTATTTTTTTTGTTGAAATTAATTTAATATTGTAATATATCTCATTGATACAAAAAATTTGATATATTATTTGTATTATTTGAAATTAATTTTTAAAATAAAAATAATTATTAAAAGAAAGGAAAAGATAAAAGAAAAAGAAAAAATTATAAAAAATGAATTAAAATATTTATTTTAATTTTATTATTTTTTTAATTATTTTTTTGCCACATAATTAATGATTTTTTATTTTTATTGTTTTGTTGAAATTAATGTAATGTTGTAATAGATCTCATTGATACAAAAATTTTGATATATTATTGTATTATTTGGAATTAATTTTTAAAATAAAAATAATTATTAAAAGAAAGGAAAAGAAAAATGAAAAGAAAAAATTTTAAAAACATAAATTAAAATATTTATTTTAATTTTATTATTTTTTTAATTATTTTTTTTACCACATAATGATTTTATTATTTTATTTTTTTGTTTGAGTAGAAAAAATTATAAAGAAAATCCATTAAAAAATTATTTTGTTGCCACGTAATTTTTTATTTTGTTGCTAAGCATATACCACGTAATTTTTTATTTTTTTTCAAAAAGCCACGTAAGCAACCAAAGCAGATTTGTTAACATCCGTTACTCAAATTAGACGGAATGGCTTAATTATACATTTTTAAAAAACACAGTGGATCAATTGAATATTTTAAAAGCACAGTGGCTAATTGCTTAAAACACGACAACCACAATGGTGTAAAAGTGATTTTTCCCATCAATATTCCTAATTCTTTGAGTATTAAAGCTATAAGCCTCTATTGTTAACATGTTTCTAGCATCTACTTATTCTCACACCAGAGCTATCTCTGGCGACTCACCATTAAGTTCATACGTGTGATTTCATTTATATGCATGATTTAACGCGTTGTTTAGTGATTAGACTCGTGGATGGATCTTGGCGTTAACAATATACATATATAAATAGGCAAAATTAAGTTTTTTGGTCTTTGGTATGAGATTAGAATTTAACTATTACTAAAATACTTTTTAAAGACTTTGAAATTATTATTAAGATATAATTATTGTTAATATCTATAAGCTTGTGTTTGGCACATGATGATACACATGACAAAACTCATGTACACATCAGCAAATATATATATACTAGCCGGGTCCCGTGCCTCCGGCACTGTATGGACAATATGATTTATCT
Source organism: Panax japonicus (assembly GCA_020205505.1). Taxonomy (NCBI): domain Eukaryota; kingdom Viridiplantae; phylum Streptophyta; class Magnoliopsida; order Apiales; family Araliaceae; genus Panax; species Panax japonicus. The sequence goes on along the minus strand of CM035096.1, from coordinate 72,873,829 downwards.
CAAACTTTGAACGACCAAAATAATTTATTGAGTGAGCGGGAAATTTAAAGTCATTTGTATTTTATTAAATTATTATTAGATTATTAGATAGATAGATGTATTTTATTAGATAGATGTATGAACGGTGAGATTTATCCCAAACTTTGGACGACCCAGATGATTTATTGAGTGAGCGAGAAATTTAAAATCATTTGTATTTTATTATATATATATATATATATATATATATATATACACACACTCAACACTTCCGTCTGTTTTTTGAACAGAAATCATAAGTAATGACCATTTGGTAATTATTTTAGAGTATAATTACGCGATTATAACAAAAAAAAATGTATGTAACCACAATGATAATTGGGCCCTAGTACATTGACCAAAAAGTCAATTATCCCTATTAACTAATATTTAAACACTTTTTAAACTTAGAATTTAACTAGAACCAAAATACTATTTATAATCTTGAAAAATTTTAGAGTAACTTATTATTTTATAACAACTTTATTTCTTATAGAAATCCTTTATTAATATTGATTCTTATAAGCCTAAATTAAAACGCATCCATACCATTGTTAATATATTTAACAATGATATATCATATAGTAACAAATTATTCTACTATTATATCATAATTATGCACAAACTAAAATATTGAAACATATGTAAACTATATTAAATTGGCGCAAATATACAATCATAATAATTAACAAGGAATTAACTTATAAAGAGACATAATGATAGTATTTTATGAGTGCTTAGTGTTTTAGGGTTTTTTTTAAAAAAAAGAATGCAAGACACGGGTTTATTTTATAAATAGCATTATTTTTAATATTTTATTTGTTTTATATATGATGCTTATAAAAAATTAAATTTCACAAATTAACTTACGATTGCTATTAGAATGATTACAATATTTGCTTAAAAAATTAAATACAAGCCACATACAATTAACTACTATAATTAATCTATATACATATATAATAAGATAAAATTTAATTTTTTTGGTTTTCGTCATTGGCATAGACAATTTAACTATTACTAAAATGCTTTTTAAAATTTTCCTAATTTTAATTTATTTATTTTAAATAAGTCTAAAATTTAATTTCAATTAAAACGCTTTTTAATGTGTACAGATAAAAGAAAGAAGAAAGAAGAAAGAAGAAAAAGAAAGAAAAATATTTTTTAATAATTGCACATCCCCATGGTACGTCATTCGTATCATTTACTCAGATTGTTGGCCTTCCTAGTTCAATTGATTATATTTTTGAAGACGGTGACATTCTTCGTGATATTAAGAATATAAAAAATATATACATATTAAAAATAGGCTTAAATATGAATTAATATCCTAAACTATATGTCATATTCCACTTCGGTGATCCACCTTTTAATTTTGTCAATTAGGTGATTAAACTATCAATTTTTTCGATTATACCAAATTGAACACGCCACGTCAGAAATTGCTGATGTGACTAATTGTGTGGGATCTTAACAAGCTTATGTGGCAAAAAAATTAATTTTTTATTCATTACAAAAACAAATATGTTTATATCATGGGAAAAATTGCCAAAACCTAACTTAAAATTCCTAATTAAAATTAAACAAACATATCAGTAGAAAGAAAATCAAATTCGTCGATCAAGACCAGCTCTCCCCCAATTCGAACAAAAAAACCTAGCACGTATATACCTCGGATGCGGAGACCCATTAATGGGTTTCTGTCCATATTTCCTCCAAGAGTAATCATCCGGTGGAATGTCCGACAATTTCATGCTTATTGTCGGAACCCTTATCTCCCTCTTCATCTGCAGCTTTCTATTTGTTTTCCCATAATCAAATACACAAAATTTTATAGAGTTTACAGATATCGTACCTCTTTTTGGAACAGTGGCAACGACCGGAAGATCCACTGCACTTGCCTGAGCCTCCATTCTCCGACAAACTACACTTCCTCTTCAACAAACAAGAAGACAGAAGAGGTGGCTTCCCAGCCGAAGAAAAAACCTAAGAGATATTCCCAATCTGGAAACTTGACGTAGAAGACGGCTGCTGCTTGCTATCCGTTTCGCCCGTCAACGACAACATAAATGAGTTCGCCCGAGAAATTGCCGGCGAGAACGAGAAACTAATCATTTTCGACATCGAATCTTTCCTCTAGCACCCCATTTCTAGGAATCACCGCATGAGTCTCCGACTATAACGGGTGATAATGAATCAGAGGTGGGATATGCTGGATTGGGGTCGGGCAGTAAACCTTATTCTCAAATAAGGAATCTCTTTGTTTCGGCATAGAAGGAATCACGGGGGCTCTTCTGAAAAGGGCGTGGCAGGTGATATTTCTTCGATGCTCCTAAATTCGAGCTGGAGTTTTTCAGATTCTAGCTCTGGCTTCTTCTCGTCGAAGGTCGAGTCCAGTTTTGGAGTTTCTTCAAACAGTAATTACGACGATTTGGGGTTTTTGTCATGAACGATCGATTATAATGGAAAGGGTACTGATATATTGAGTTTAAGATTTGTTTTATTTTAATTTGAAATGTTAAATTATATATTGACCATTTTGCCCCACATTTAATCAGATTTATTTATTTAATGAATAAAAAATTGTTTTTTCGCCACATATGCTTCTTAAGGCCCCCACACAATTAGTCACGTCAGCAATTTCTAACGTGGCGTGTTCAATTTGGTGTAATTGAAAAAAATTGATAGTTTAATCACCTAATTGACAAAATTGAAAGGTGGATCACCGAAGTATAATATGGCCTATAGTTTATGGTACTAATTCATATTTAAGCCTTAAAAATATAAAAAAAATTATGTGTAAATATTAACTTATTATTTCTAATAATTTTGTTCTTTATAAAAGTCATTTAACTACTTCGTCATACAAAAAATTCTAACTTAAAAATCATGTTTAGAGTTTTACTTTTAAGTTTCTATTCAACTTTGAACTCTAAATAACGTATACATTAAAAATATTAAAAATAATATTATGAATGAATAATAATAAATATTAATAAATATATTATATATTACAACATTATATTAACGATTAAACTTCATTTACAATTTTATTTTATATAATAGATATTTAGTTAATTAATATTATAAAATCAATTCTAACTTATATATTATTGATGAAAAATTAGTTAACTAATTTTAAAGCTAAAATTCATAATTGTAACTCATTGTTTTACAGTAATTCTATTTCTAAATAAATATAAATATTAAAAATATAAAAATATTATGACTAAATATAATTAGCATTAAAAACTTAATATATATATATATATATATATATATATAAATTAATTAATGCATAATCAAACTTTAGTTTCCAACTTTTTCATAATAGTAACTTAGTAAAATTTGTAGACATTATAATAGACATTTCATCTTTTTGAGTAAAATTTGTAGACATTATAATAGCAATAGTAAGTTAATTTGTGATTTTTTTAAAAAAAGTCATAATTATTTTATATAAAATAAATAAAAAATTGTGCTATTTTAAAAAAGCAAACCCGTGTTTCGGACGGAGCATTTAACTAGCTATATGCTAATATATTTATATATAGCTATGTATTTTGTACCCTTGTGTATTTATAACTTAAATGTTTTGATTATATAATCATATTATGTTTGACAATTAAATATGTAAAATACATGAACGGGTTACCAGTGGGGTATTTCCTATTTAAAACCCAACGGGTATCACCAAACCCAATAGAATTGAGTAAGGATGCGGGTAATGCAATAAACAGCCCAGACCCGTTGCCATCCCTATTCATTTCACAAACGCATTGTGCAACAGCGTTTATACTGCGCAGCTCAATCTCATGTTCGTGAAGTTTTTTTTAGAGAAATGAAAGAAATTTAGAGGTAAAATTGATTTCATATTTAGCTCAAAACGTTCCGCTCAAAAGTAAGAGGATTTAGATTTTAGAGGGATGATAAAAAATAAAAAAATTAAATATTTTAAATTATCCAAGTAACCTTTCAAAATAAATCACGTCATTTATGACATTAAAATATAAGGATAATATAGTAACAATATAATTTAAAAATAAAAATATTTCTCTGCCCTTCTCTCCTAAACTTTCAATTAAGAAAAAATTTAATTAAAACATCATTTTTCTATTCCTTTCTAAAACTCACAAACATAATGAGAAAATTATAATTCATTCCGATAAATTCCCCCTCCTATACTTTCCATTCTCATCCCATCCATCCAAACTCACAAACCAAGCATTAGGACCAAACATGTGTAATGTGTTCAAGACTGCAAGTTGTTGAAAATCAGATTAACATGTTTTGCTGTTCAAAAAACACAGATGGGCAGTTACGAAACCCAATTGAAAAGAAGCAAAGATATGTTAACCAATATAGTGACTCGACCATACACATTCCAAAACTCCGAGATTTCGTTTCACAACCCGTAAATATATCAATAACTCGAATGGCCAGATAAACATCCCAGTAGCTTGAGCTCACATTACACGACTGTGACATTCGTCTTCAGATAACAAAAGAACATTATGACAAGGCCATCATTCTTACAACTACATTAGACTAATTACAGGAGTAAAAGCTAGCATTGATCATAATTATATGCCACAATCATTAGCAAAAAGGAACAGAATGCAATAGTTTTCTTAGTTGAACTTTGCTTATGACATGAACTCCTTATCTTGCTACAGCATGTCCTCGTGGTAAAGGTGAAGCCCAAGCCCAAAACGTGCACAAGCTCGACGAAATGCCATTGCTTCTGCTTTCTGCACAGGATCTCCATACCCGCCTCCCTCATTAACAGATGCAGTACCCGTGGACTCCCGAAATATCTTGTTAACATGAGAAGAAATTAACCGCAACACCAAGTTAGTTCCCCTTATACAGGGGTTTCTAATTTTAACAATCTAAATGAGCATGAACTAAAAAATTAGACAAAGTAACATTGGTGCATAGTGATCATCAGAAAATGTTCTAAAAGGCGCTAGGCGGGAGGCGGGCAGGGGGCCAGGGGGCCTAGGCGAGATTTTTTATTGTAAGCCAATTTTAATATTTTATCTTACATTTATCCAAACAAAACAATAATATAAAGCAAAACAATCTATAATAAAGATAATAAAGACATTTGGTTAAATTTCAAACACACATATCCATATTGTTAATTTCAAAGTTAAAACACAAGCATGCAATTGTTCAAAGTTCAAACATATTTTTAACGTATTAGTTTTATTCATAAACAAGATTCCTATTCAATAATAAAATTTAAAATTTCAAGAATTTAATTCAATATTAAAACTTAAGAAACTAAACATAAATTTAAGAATTATATTGAATTAAACTAAATATTACAAATGTATCATCATTTAAATAATTTAAAGTTGATACAAGTTCAAAAAATTACAACTATAATAAAATTATCCATTTTGACTTGATATTGTTCACTTCTTGTTGTGATTTGATATGCTACAACCTGTATTATGAATATGGTAAATCATTTAAAAAATAAATATATCAAAATCTGATTTAGATAGTTATTAAAAGACTAAAAGACAATGTGCACCACAAACTTTACACTCATGTTGACTTTTGCTCCCCAAACCGAAAAAGGTGTCTAAGTACACCCCAAACTTCAATTAAACGTAACAAAAAACACACTTTCATCAATTAACCGGTCAAAAGTGACCGGCTAAGGCACACGTGTGGATCTGGAGGGGTGTTTAAGTCTTTTCATTTTTATCTTCTTTAACATTGACACTGCAAATGAACAAATATATGAATGTTACCGGCTAAGCAATGGACACTGCAATGTTTATTGTTTTGTTTTGTTATTTTGATAAGTAAATGAGCACCACAATGTTATGTCCGGATTCTTATCTGTTACTAGAAGAGCAACTGATTCACGACATATTCTATAGAAATCCCTATGACTCAAATTTCAAACACAAAAAACCTTTTCTCCCATCCGTTCTCTTCAATTCCCACCTCGATTTCGTCCCCGCCGAGCCAGAAAAGTGGATCCACCACCCATTCTTCGCTACCCACTCGCCGGACGATAAGATTTTTGCCCGTGGAGCTCAAGATGATAAATGTATTGGTGTCTAGTATTTGGAAAGCATTAGGAACCTTCAGGAGAAATATGGCTTTAAACCTGTTAGGACTATTCATATATCTTATGTTCCTAATGAGGAAATTGGTGGGTTTGATAGGATGCTGAAGTTTGTGGAGTCAAAAGAGTTTAAGGAATTGAATGTTAGGTTTGTGCTGGATGAGGGTCAAGCGGCCGTTAATGATGAGTATAGAGTGTCCGTTAAAGAGTTTATGTTCCTGATGAGGAAATTAATGATGTATTCATATATCTTATTTCCGTTAATGTGCGGAAAGGGTGCCTTGGAATTTGGTGATCAAGGCAAATGGGAAGCCGGGTCATGGGTCAAAATTGTTCGATAATAGTGCTATGGAGAATTTGATGAAGAGTGTTGAGGTTATGACCAGGTTTAGGGAATACCAGTTTGATTTGGTTAAGGCTGGATTAAAGGCGAATTCAGAAGTTATTTCTGACATTATTCTTCTTTTTAGGGTTAGGGTTTAACAGAGAGAAGACAAGGGATTGTGTGAAATAAATATACACTACCAAGTTTACCCCTATGTAATAAACATTACAGCCTTAGTCGGTCACTTTTGACCGGTTAACTGACGAAAGTGTGTTTTCTGTTACGTTTAATTGAAGTTTAGGGTGTACTTAGACACCTTTTCCCATTTGAGGTGCAAGAGTCAACATGGTGTAAAGTTTGGGGTGCACATTGTCTTTTAGTCTTATTAAAATAAAAAAAACATCTCCGCCTAATTTCTTGGAGGGAATTTTTTGCCGCCTTGGGCCTAGGTGAATAAATAATGAATAAAATTATAATATAAGTTATTTATAACGAGTAAGCAAGATGAAGGTTATTCTATAATCTAAAAATGGAATAATGTCGTAGTATTCTGGCTGCATGATAGAATTAAGGTGTTTGAAAAACACTATTCATTTATTTCTGCTTGGGAATTATTTTTGAACTTCCGAGAAATACGTAATGATGGAATGATAAGGAAAGATGGATTATGTAATAATAATTCAGTTATGACAAATGCAATTTTTCGCATGCGTACTAAATTCGAGAATGTTAAGGAAAATGAATATTTGAATGAATGGTGATCGTATAATAAGAAAGTATTATATGAGGTAATGAATACGAGTATGATACGAACTATTGTACAAGTATATTCGAAATATGACATAACGTATATGATGAATGATTATACGAACTAGTATACGAGGAGAATACGAGAATTATACGTTAAAAGCTTAAGTTATTTATAATGGACTAATAGGATTTGCTCATGTATTTGGCAAGCCCAAGTGAAATATTGTTAAGGCCCGAAGATAAGTAAAGCAAGCCCATAGTTAATTAAATCTAAGCCCGAGCCAAGAACCGGACCCGTGGATCAAACCGGTGGGTCACTAGGTGAGAACAACCCATGGGGCAACCCATGTGGGCCCCCCGTGGTGAGTCATGGCTGGCCAAATAAGGAGGTGGGATAGATTCCTTTGGAAGTTTGGTTGTGGAGGTGGGAATAGTAAGGAGGTGGGACCAATTGACCATTTTGCCCTCACTTGGTAATTCTATAAATAGGAAGCTTGATTATTCAGTTGTTGCTTATTTAATTTCCACCAACACTTGGAACAAATATCATTGAGAGAGAAGTGAGAGCTATCTTACTAATCCAAGAAGAAGAAGAATCAAGTTAGAACAACAAAGGTAATGAATCCTTAGACCATTATTCTTCATCTCTTCATTTATAGCTATGATAGAGAAGTGGATATTGGTGGAGCATGTATCATAAGGAGTAACAAGGATGGCTATTAATAGACTTAAACATTAATAAACCATGTTACAAGTGGAATCATAAACATAGAATTATGAACTAATGAAGAACACATGAAAATTTATCGTATGTTGTTGATGGACAAGTTTAAAACCATCGTGTATAGGATTAGATGATATATATTTGGTTAGGATGATAGATGTATGAATGATGGAATGAATCCATTTTGATCGTAGTAAAATCTCAAGTAACGAAGTTATGGCGAAATTTCACGAGATTAGACAATAATCGTCGAAATCGTGAAATTCTCGGAATGAAAGTCAAAAATCGCCGTTTAACTTGGAAACCTTAGTTTTCGATGGCATATAGTAGAACTTTGCATTTAAGAGTTGCGGACTGGTCGAATTCCGACTTAAGACGAAGAAACGAGCTATGAACGTTCACGAACGTTTATCGAACGCGTAATAAGGAAATTAAACTGTGAATTCAGTGTTAACGGATTCGAAAATGTAAGATGTCCTAATGAAATCGTAGTGTACAAGATACGTGAGATAACGGCTTTTGAACAAGCCAATTCCGACTTATAATGATTAAGTTACGAGCTTCCGAATTGAAGTTGGAAAACTTAAAAAATTTCAAAGGCTCAGGGCCAGTGCCGCAGCGCCGCCCAAGCTTATAAAGTTAGCGCTGCAGCGCCATCCTCGGATCTCATACACTGCCAAGTCGCGCCGCAACGCGGCCTATACTGAATGGTTTGGTACCGCAGCGCCGTAACCGAATCCAAGACAATGCTAACTCGCGTCGCAGCGCGAAAATACTTAGGAAGTTGGCGCCGCAGCGCCAGTACTAGGAAAAAGGCAGTGAAGAAAGATAATGAATATAGTGAAAGAGGAAGTTGATTGAAAGTGAATTATTACCTTAACTAACTTATAGTAACATCATTAAGGCTGATTAAAACCTTAAGTTGAACGATTAAAAGATAATGAAAGGTTACTCGAATGTAAACACAAAGTAATACGATAAACTGTAACGAACATTAACTAACCTATTGAATGTTAGTTAATCAAATGGATGATTAGACTGAGAAGAAGAAGATAGGTTAATGTCAATACGTGATGATCATTTTGACCCTAATGTGGTATGCTATGTAATTATGTATTGTAGAATCTATAAAGACTTAAAAAGAAGTGAATTAATTGTAGAAGACGCTGAAGGCAAGTGTTCTAAACCCTTGTGTATGTTCCTTTTGGACAAGCTTTATGATTCATGTATCTTACTCATGGATTAATGTACAAAAAATTGAAGCCAATTCCTTCGGCTAAACTTAATGTGTTTTGTAGATTTCCTTATAATCTATCAAAATAATATCAATGTTGCTATCTTATGCCAACTGTTTTGGTATGGATTTCAAAGAAAGATCGAGTATGAATAAACAAATGTTTTGTTGTCAATCGACAAGCACATGAGGTTGACAAAACTTAAACGTAAATACGTTTAATGAAGTAGTGTTGTACAACATAGAGTACTATAGGCTGATCACCTAGACGTGCTAGTAAGAAATGTCGAAATTACAGACTTGGTGTCGGGTTGTCCTTTTCAAAGAAAGAATGAAATGCTCAAGGTCTTGAACCAAAATCAATGTTTAACGTATGTTGTGCATTGTTAAACATTTTTAAGAAAAGAGAAGTGCTATTTTGAATTATCTATAGTACTTCATAACTATTGATTCAGTTATAGAAGATATATGTATTAATATGATTCGAACATATTGCTTAAATGAAATTGTCATACTTGCTGAGCTAGTTATGCTCACCCTTGCTTGAACCATATGAATGCAGCTAAGACCGAACGGACCGAAGGATCCAGTAAGGATAAAGGAAAGGCTAAGACACACAAATAAGTTGTCTTTGTAATAGCATAGTATGTATTTGTATTTATTGGATACTATAACAAAGAACATATGTAATGGTTACAAAGAAACTGGGAAGGGATATATTATTTTGTAATATATATTGATGGCATTCATTCTTTTGAGGTGTTTTAATTGAATGTATGTGTGAACTGTAACACCGTGTTGCACCATCTGCCGGGTTGGAAGATACCCGGATTTGGGAGCGTCACAGGTTGGTATCAAAGTTGTAGGTTATAAAACTTAAGGGGGGAAAGAACCTTAAGCCATAACCTTAAGAAGAGTTAAAGAAGTAAAAGATGAAGTTAACCCTAAAAATGTATTTAATGTGATATGTGTTTATACTATTCTATGATGTTTACTAATCAAAATAATTTGTTTTGTTGTAGATGTCAGGAGATAACATGATGTATAGAGATATACATGTGGTTAGTGAAGAGTCTGTGAATCAGGTAGAGATTTTACCGACACCCGTAGCTGAGTTGCCAGTGGTGGTGGTGATTGAGTCAGAAGATTCTGAGAACTTAGGATTTACATCCTTGTTTGATGGTATGTCAGAGAAGGAGGTGGAGGTGGCATCGTTTAACACGGTAGTACCTACAGAGGAGATGACTCCGGGAGAGTCAATTAAGGCGATGTTTATGACGGTGTTGGATAGGAATATCCAGTTGGGGAAAGATGTGAAAGAATTGGAGGAGATCCATGACATCTTGGCAAACAAGAAAGACATGGAGACGTTGTGGGAGGAAGAGCATGATGAGAAGGTTTTAGCAAAGGACAAAGTCCGTTAGCTAATACACGAGGCCTTTGAGCTTAGACAAGAGCTAAAGGTTAAGAAGCAGAAGATTAGTAGAATGTCCTATATTCATAGGAGTTCTCACGAGGATTATTAGCGGCAAGTTGCTGAGTATCCTGTGGAGGCAAGGCAGACTCGGCATACTATCAGTCGAGATGTGATAGCCAGTCTTGCCGATGCATATTATGAGAATGACATTAGGCAAATGTAATCTAGTTCGTAACTAGACTAGAGTTAGATATGTAAATATGTTGTATCTATGTAGTGTTGTAAAACCCTCTTTTGTTTAATCAAAGGGTAGTCTTTTGTAAATCCCAATTTTTGGAAAGTAATTGTGGGAAAGCAATGTAATCAGCCAAGGCTGTGTAATGATGAACGATGTAGTATTATACTACAAAGGAAGAAACATATCAATATAAGCTCTTTATTGAACATGTTGTGCAATGAGTTTGAGTTATTGTTTAAAGTTGAATAATAACTAATTAACAAGAAGAAAGTAATAATGAAGTGTTATTTATTTTAACAGAAAGATACCGCCAAGAAGAAGACAACGAAATCAAGAAGCAAACGTGAATCAATCGGAAGGGGGACCGGTTAACCCGATGCAGGAGTTTGTTAATTTACTAACAACTGCCTTTAATCGAAATGGGGCTAATATACCTGTCAATCCTGCGGTAGTACGTGCTACTACGTTTAAGGATTTTAAGAGTGTAGGTCCGCCAGAGTTCAAAGGAACTACGGACCCTATAGAAGCCCAAACTTGGGTAAAAGAGATTGAGAAGGCATTTGTAATTGCAAATGTCGAAGAGGGGCAGAAGGTTTCTTTTGCTACCTATATGATGAAGGGATAGGCCAACTACTGGTGAGAGGCGAACCAGGCTAGGGCTGGAGTGGAGAACATAACGTGGACACGGTTCAAGGAGATCTTCTTCGAGAACTATTTCCCCACGAGTATGCATGGTAGGATGGAGATGAGGTTCTTAAAACTGAAACAAGGGGACATGATTGTTCCCCAATATGCTGCCAAGTTCAATGAACTGACGAGGTTTGATCCACATCAGGTGGATACGAAGATTCAAGCAGGGCTTGAAACCCTGACTCTGTAGCCGGATATCAGTGTTTCAAAGTAACTCATTTGGAACCATTCTGGAGAAGGCAATAATTGCCGAGGGTGGTAATGAGGCTTTAAGCCAATACCACAGAGAGAAGAAGAACAAGAATAAAGTAGAAGGGGGAGTGAAAACCAAGGGAGCCAGCGGAAGTGGCAACGGGGCAGAAGCGGAAGGGTTTTAACTCTGGGAATACCGGGGTAAAGCAAGGAGATCCAAAGAAGAGAATGGAGGCGTGCAAGAATTGTGAGAAGACTCACTTAGGAGTCTATCTCAAGGTTAAAGCGGTGTGTTACAACTGTGGACAGGATGGGCACATTTCGCAAAATTGTCCAAGTCCGAAGAAGTATCACGGATGCTTCGTATGTGGATTAACTGATCACATGGCGAAGAATTGCCCGAACAAGGGGATGGATGGGAATAAGTGCACTAATAGTGGTAAGTTAGCTATTAGTGGTACAGCTCAAACGAGTAGGCTGATGGCCCGCACCTTTAATATGACGGTCCAGGATACAATTGCATCAGGGGATGTAGTTGCAGTTATTATCACAATCAACGATATAACTGTTTGTGTTGTTTGATTCGGGTGCTACTTGTTCTTTTATAGCATGCGATTTTGCTAAACGGTTAGGATTACTTCCTGAAAAATTGCCTATACCTTTGAATATTAAGGTAGCAAATGAAGAAATAATTCTTGTTGAACATATTCATAGGCGTCGTTGTGTAGAAATACGAGGTTATAAATTATCGGTAGATTTAATACCGATAAAGTTGGGAGAATTTGATGTAATTCTCGGGATGGATTGGTTGTTTAACCATGATGCAATTATAGATTGTCAAAAGAAATGTATAAACCTTCGAACGTTGAAGCAGCCTAAGGTAGTGTTTTACGGTAGCAAGTTTACCGGGACGTTCGTGTTGTCTTACCATGACACAAACTAGGAAATTGTTGAGGAAGGGATGTGTATGTTATTTGTGTCATGTTGTTGATACCCAAAGAGTGGGAGCAACGATGGAACAAATACTTATAGTCAAAGAATTCGTGGATGTATTTCCAAGCAAATTACCATGTCTTCCATCAGATAGGGAGATCAAATTTGTAATAGATATTGTGCCAGGAGCGGCACAAGTTTCAAGGGCACCGTATCGTATGGCGCCAGTAGAGATAGAGTTAATGGTTCAATTAGAAGAACTGTTGGATAGAAAATACATTCAACCGAGTGTTTCGCCGTGGGGAGCGCCAGTACTATTTGTGAAGAATGATGGATTGTTAAGACTTTGTATCGACTACCGAGAGTTGAACAAGTTAACGATAAAGAATAAATACACATTGCCCAGGATCGATGATCTCTTTGATCAGTTGAAAGGGGCAAAGTATTTTTCAAAAATAGATTTGGGAACGGGGTATCAATTAAAAGTTAGAAAGGAGGATGTACCTAAGATGGCATTCAGGACTCGTTACGGCCATTACGAGTTTTTGGTAATGTCATTTGGGTTGACGAATGCACCAACTACATTCATGGATATGATGAATAGAGTGTTCAAACAATATTTGGACAAGTTCGTCGTAGTGTTTATCGATGATATTCTAGTCTATTCTAAGACGCCAGAAGATCACGCTGAACACCTAAGATTAGTGTTGGAGACACGAAGGAGAAGTTATACGCGAAATTCACTAAGTGTGAATTTTGGCTAGAAATGGTACAATTTTTAGGACATGTTATTGAAGAGATGGAATTTCAGTGGACCCAGCAAAGGTGGAAGCAGTGATTAACTGGGAACAACCGAAGACACCGACAGAGGTACGGAGTTTCCTAGGGTTAGCGGGATACTATCGAAGATTTATCCAAGATTTTTCTAAGATAGTTACTCGATTGACAAATTTGACAAGGAAGACAGTGAAGTACGTATGGACGGAAAAGTGTGAAGACAGTTTTCGAGAACTGAAGAAAAGGTTGAGTGAAGCACCTGTATTATCCTTACCCAATGATATAAGGAATTTTGTAGTTTATAGTGATGCTTCGCATAGAGGACTCGGTTGCGTGCTCATGCAGCATGGCAAGGTCATTGTGTACGCATCACGACAGTTGAAGGATTATGAGAAAGTTTATCCTACTCGTGATCTGGAACTGGCAACGGTGGTATTTGCCTTAAAGATTTGGAGGCATTATCTATATGGAGAGAAATGTGAAATATACACGGACCATAAGAGTCTAAAATATATCTTCACACAAAAAGACTTAAATATGAGACAAAGAAGATGGCTGGAGTAGATAAAGAATTACAACTGTGATATCCTGTATCACCCAGGAAAAACCAATGTAGTGGTCGACGCCTTAAGTAGGAAGGGTCGGGAAAAATTGTCTATGTTAACGGCTCAAACTGAGTTAATAACAGAGATGGCTAGAATGGAGTTAGAGGTGAAGTTACCGAGTGAGTCGGGTCAGAAAATGTTTACAACGGATATTCGACCTACCATTGTAGAGAGAATCCAGGAGGAACAACTCAGAAATAATGTGTGACCAGATGTAGAAGCGGCTAGCAGATGAAAAAGAAAGTATAATCTTGATAATTAATGATTATTAAGATTTGAAGGAAGAATTTGGGTTCCAAGTGAAACAGATTTGAAGAAGGAAATATTACAAGAAGCTCATAGTTCAAGGTACTCGATTCATCCTGGTAGTACTAAGATGTATCAAGACCTTCGACAGAGTTTTTGGTGGCCAAACATGAAGAGGGAGACAGCAGAATATGCAAGTATGTGCTTAACTTGTCAAAAAGTTAAGGCCGAACATCAACGACCGAGTGGCTTGCTACAGTCATTGGAAATTCAAGAATGAAAGTAGGAGCATATCACAATCGATTTTGTGGTGGGACTTCCAACTACACTGAAAGGGTACGGCTTTATTTGGGTAATAGTGGACCAGTTGACTAAATCGGCTCACTTTTTGCCAATAAGAGTCAAGTTTAACTTAGATCAGTTAGCTAAACATTATGTTAAGAAAATTATTTTCAGACATGGAGTACCAGTTTCGATAGTGTCACAGATGGATAGAGCGAAAGAACAATTCAAACGTTAGAAGATATGCTGAGATCTTGCGTTATGGATTTCAAAGGTAGTTGAGATGATCATCTACCGCTAGTAGAGTTTGCGTATAACAACAGTTATCATGCAAGCATAGGCATGCCGCCTTACGAAACTTTATATGGAAGGAAGTCCAGAACACCATTGTGTTGGGATGAAGTAGGAGAACGCCGAATGCTAGGACCTGAATTGCTACAGTAAACAGCGGATATAGTTAAGTAGATACGAACGCGACTGGTAGCAGCTCAAGACAGGCAGAAAAAGTATGCAGATCTACATCGAATGAACAGAGAATTTAAGGTTGGTTGGTACGTATTTCTAAAGGTATCTCCCTAGAAATGAAAGATGCGCTTTAGGGAAGAAGGGAAAGTTAAGTCCAAAATTTATAGGACCTGTCGAGATATTAAAAAGGGTAGGAGAGGTAGCTTACATGATAGCATTACCTCCAGACCTAGAACGCATACACAATGTGTTTCATGTATCTGTGTTACATCCTTATAAGCCAGATTATAAGCACGTAATAGAGTATGAGCCTATTCATGTTGAGAAAGACTTGACGTACGAAGAAATGCCTATTCAAATCATTGATAGAAAAGAGCAAGTTATGAGGAATAAAGTTATACCTTTGGTGAAGGTGTTATGGAGGAAACACGATGCCGAAGAAGCAACGTGGGAACTTGAAGAAAAGATGAAGAATTACCCTCAGTTGTTTGACTAACTTATGGCGAGATTCTGGGGACAGAATCTTTATAAGGGGGAAGAATGTAACAACCGAGAAAATCGGATTAATTGTAAAATAATTTTATTTGAATAAATAATGAATAAAATTATAATATATGTTATTTATAACGATTAAGAAAGATGAAGGTAATTCTATAACCTAAAAGTGGAATAATGTCGTAGTATTTTGGCTACATGATAGAATTAAGGTATTTGAATTTCTAAGACGAAAATAAATGCTTTCCGAGAAATTCTCCGAAAAATACTATTCATCTATTTCTGCTCGGGAATTATTTTTGAACTTCCGAAAAATACGTAATGATAGAATGATAAGGAAAGATTGATTATGTAATAATAATTCAGTTATGACAAACGCAGTTTTTCGCATGCGTACTAAATTCGAGAATGTTAAGGAAAATGAAGATTTGAATGAATGGTGATCGTATAATAAAAAAAGTATTATATGAGGTAATGAATACGAGTATGATACAAAGTATTGTACAAGTATATTTGAAAGATGACATAACGTATATGATGAATGATTATACGAACTAGTATACGAGGAGAATACGAGAATTATACGTTAAAAGCTTAAGCCATTTAAAATGGACTAATAGGATTTGCTCATGTATTTGGCAAGCCAAGTGAAATATTGTTAAGGCCCGAAGATAAGTAATGCAAGCCCAACGTTAGGCCCAAAGTTAATTAAACCTAAGCCCGAACCAATAACCGGACCCGTGGATCGAACCGATGGTTCACTAGGTGAGAACAACCCATGGGGCAACCCATGTGGGCCCCCCATGGTGAGTCATGGCTAGCCAAATAAGGAGGTGGGATAGATTCCTTTGGAAGTTTGATTGTGGAGGTGGGAATAGTAAGGAGGTGGTACCAATGGACCATTTTGCCCTCACTTGGTAAATCTATAAATAGGAAGCTTGATTATTCATTTGTTGCTTGTTTAATTTCCACCAACACTTGGAACAAATATCATTGAGAGAGAAGTGAGAGATATCTTACTAATCCAAGAAGAAGAAGAAGAATCAAGTTAGAACAACAAAGGTAATAAATCCTTAGACCATTATTCTTCATCTCTTCATTTATAGCTACGATAGAGAAGTGGATATTAGTGGAGCATGTATCATAAGGAGTAACAAGGATGGCTATTAGTGGACTTAAACATTAATAAGCCATGTTACCAGTGGAATCATAATCATAGAATTATGAACTAATGAAGAACACATGAAAATTTATCGTACGTTATTGATGGACAAGTTTAAAACCATCGTGTATAGGATTAGATGATATATGTTTGGTTAGGATGATAGATGTATGAATGATGGAATGAATCCATTTTGAATGTAGTAAAAATCTCAAGTAACGAACTTATGACAAAATTTCACGAGATTAGACGATAATCGTCGAAATCGTGATATTCTCGAAATGAAAGTCAAAATTCGTCGTTTAACTCGAAAACCTTAGTTTTCGGTGGCGTATAGTAGAACTTTGCATTTAAGAGTTACGGACTCAAGAATGGTCGAATTTCGACTTGAGACGAAGAAACGAGCTATGAACGTTCACGAACGTTTATCGAACGCGTAATAAGGAAATTAAATTGTGAATTCAGTGTTAACGGATTCTAAAATGTAAGATGTCCTAATGAAATCGTAGTGTACAAGATACGTGAGATAACGGCTTTTGAACAAGCCAATTCCGACTTATAACGATTAAGTTACGAGCCCAGAAAGAATTGAAGTTGGAAAACTTTAAAAAAAATCAAAGGCTCAGGGACGGCGCCGCCCAAGCTTATAAAGTTGGCGCCGCAACGCTATCCTCGGATCCCATACACTGTCAAGTCACACCGCAGCGCGGCATATACTGAAGGGTTTCCTTTTGGACAAGCTTTATAATTCATGTATTTTACGCATGAATTGATGTACAAAGAAGTCGAATCCAATTCCTTCGGCTAGACTTAATGTGTTTTGTAGATTTACTTATAATCTATCAAAATAATATCAATGTTGTTATCTTACGCGAACTGTTTTGGTATGGATTTCAAAGAAAGACTGAGTATGAATAAACAAATGTTTTGTCGTCAATCGACAGGCACATGAGGTTGCCAAAACTTAAACGTAGATACATTTAATGAAATAGTGTTGTACAACATAAAGTACTATAGGCTGATCACCTAAACGTGCTCGTAAAAAATGTCGGACTTACGAACTTGGTGTCGGGTTGTCCTTTTCAAAGAAAGAATGAAATGCTCAAGGTCTTGGACCAAAATCAATGTTTAACGTAAGTTGTGCATTGTTAAACATTTTTAAGAAAAGAAAAGTGTTATTTTGAATTATCTATAGTACTTCATAACTATTGATTCAGTGATAGAAGATATATGTATCCATATGATTCGAACATATTGCTTAAATGAAATTGTCATACTTGCTGAGCTAGTTATGCTCACCCTTGCTTGAACCATATGAATGCAGCTAAGACCGAACGGATCGAAGGATCCAGTAAGGATAAAGGAAAGGCTAAGGCACACAAATAAGTCGTCTTTGTAATAGCATAGTATGAATTTGTATTTATTGGATACTATAACGAAGAACATATGTAATGGTTACAAAGAACCTGGGAAGGGATATATTATTTTGTAATATATATAGAAGACATTCATTCTTTTAAGGTGTTTCAATGAACTGTAACACCGTGTAGCACCATCTGTCGAGTTGGAAGATACTCGGATTTGGAGACGTCACCCGGACCTAGGCGGGAATTTTTAGAACACTGTCATCAGATAACTGACAAGTGAAATGTTAAAAAGAGAACACAAAAGAAAACCTAGTTAAAGTGAAAAACCTTCATTCAGAGATTGAGTGAGAGACAAACAAGAAACAGAACAGATATTCCAATTTATGCTAAATAAAAACCTTGCTAGAAC
This sequence comes from Panax japonicus, assembly GCA_020205505.1. Lineage (NCBI taxonomy): Eukaryota > Viridiplantae > Streptophyta > Magnoliopsida > Apiales > Araliaceae > Panax > Panax japonicus. Next base: position 72,855,409 of record CM035096.1, on the reverse strand, counting down.
TAGCATATGATAAAAGACTTGTCATCTCTTTAAAATTTAGGAAGTCGTAAATTTTAGGTTTGACTTGTACAAATTCTAATGTCACAGAGGAATTCAAGCACTTATTGATACAATCAGGACAATGTCTACTAATGCAAGTTTGCTCAAATATAGGTATGATGAATGAATCATCGTATCAAGATACTACAGAACGATCATGGCACAATTTTGCTTTCTGTTTATCACCAATGAAGAGGAATTATTTAGATTCTTTTCCTTTACGCCATTCCTAACCTCAAAATAGATGCAACGAAGGACATAAATGGCTAAATTATTGTTTAAATATTTACAGAAGTTACATAGCTCATATTCTAATCAAGGAACCTGAACCGGAACAGTACTTAACCTCAAAATAGATTAATCGCTCGAGTTTGAGATCCTTAGTAGTTCACACTTGCACCCCAAAATAAAAAATACATGAAATATTTCAATCTTTTATAAGCAGTAATATTTTTATTTTTTAGGTACAGAGACATAATGGGGAAATAAAGATAGCAAAGGAGGAGAAGAACCTAAGCATTAGGAAATCAAACCCTAAAATGAAGCTTTATTTCACTCCATACAACAATACAAGCTACTGCATATTTGTTGTATAGCATGGAGGAGAGTGAAAAGATTTGGCGGCCTATTAATTTGTTGAACCAAATTAAGACTAGCAGAGTGGAGGAATTAAAGGCCCTCATTAAACACCACTAACATATGAATACCCAACAATGAGAAAAAAGCCATTGTAGCTCATTCATAGCAAACACTTAAAAAGTGACAAAATACCTAACAACAAGAAGTCATTATATTTTTAATATCAAAAAATAGTTTAGAAGTATTATCTGCTCAAGTAATATGGAATTTCTAAGAGCCACATTCAGTTTTGAGATCAAGTGCTCAGGCTGTCGAGCTTAACAAGAGTTGAGACTTCTGAAACTTGAAAACAACCACTTTTCCCAGTATCCCATAAATTAGGTTTAAAATTTGCTCCATACCCACTACTCCCATAACCTCGTGCTAGCGGAATAATGCTGAGTAATTTCTTTAGTATTGAAGTTTTCTCCCAAGCCTGAACCTCGGGCAACCTTAGTGGTGGAGGGCTGGCCTATTTGACTTGTTGCCTTTATATAAGCAATTTAGGGTTTCCAGTGATACACTTGAACATAATTATTTTCAATATTTTTTCACAATACAAATTTTAGTCCTAAAACTAGGAAAGCATTATTACGCGTTTTAAAGAAAATTTAAAACAAAAAGTCGTAGGATTCATTTCCGGATGGAAGAAGTACATGCAAGAAGTGTTGCTATGATCTTCCGATGAGGGAGTAAGAAGGAAGCTTCTTGTATGCATGAAAGAGCATCCTCCAATTTACCTAGCTAATGACTCAGACGATTGCCTCATCTTTCAGGGTGAGATTTGGGAAGGGATTTTTAAACGTTACAACCCTGCCAATGAGTTTGAAAGTTTTCCCACATTGATTAGAAGGGAGATTATCCTCCTCTCCTGGCCATTTAAATGTGAAAGTTTGTATTTGTTGCCTAGCATAATAAACCCATATCAAGTAAAGTGGAGAACTCTCAGCCCCTAACTCGTTAAAATCTCTCTCCCATAAAACTTTTTACAGTTAAAGGTTGATCAGAGACTTGGGCTTTCCAAGCTTGCACCCTTGGTTAAAGAATTCGAAGGTCGTCCCACATTGACTAGAGTGTAGAATTTTTTCCCCTCTATGCATATAACATGTGAAAGTTTGTATTTGTATCCTGGAATAGTTGTCCCACATCAGTAAAGTGGATTCTACTCCTTTCATCAAACCCTGCCTCCTGAGCAATTCTCCAACAGTTATATGAGTTGGGCAGAAGTTAGACCTTCATCAGGATCTTGGCTTGTTTCATGAAGTTAAGAATTTCTCTTTTATTCTTTTATCACTCAAACATGGACAAACAATTGGGAGCCAAATTATGAAGTTAGATTTGGGCCTCTTTGGCTGTTTCTCAACAACAGTATTTGGTAAGGGGGAAATTTTTGTTTATACCCAACCTAACCGAACCAATGAACACCTTTAGATGGTCATAAAGTTTAAACTTTCTAATACTATGCAAGTATCTTAATGACATTATTCATTGTGCAACATTAAAATTATTACCAATGTTAAAATATGCTTTGCTAAGAACAACCAAGGGACATATGTGGGACTTGTGCGTACCAAGATAATTTTCAAAAACATATGAAAACAGTGCTCACCATCATACTTCATAAAACAAACGCTTATATAGGCTAACATGCTATGAAGCACAAAAGAAAAGTATACCTCTGCATCAGTCCCGTAGAGTGTTACACGATAAACAACAGATACAGATTTTCCATCAGCAGAATAAGTGATGCTTCGAACCTCACCAGACCATTCTACAATAGATAGAGGATATTTTACATTTTGAATGCTATTAGAATTAACGTAAAATCAAATCAACACATGCAAAGAAATATAAAGTCATTGGCATACCTGGAGCATGCAAGTTCATAATTCTATTAACAATATGCCTGCAAATAAAGACAGTTCAGGAAATTACTTTAGTGTCTATTCACATTTATTTGTGGCTTAAAATTTGGAAGAAAAAACAATTTTAGAGGTCGTGCAGCAGCAAATGGAACAAAATTTAATTCAAACCCAACTTCATAGCCATCCGTTAAGATTGCATAAACACATAACCTATGTTGTTAAGTCGTCGCCTAGGCGACGCCTAGTCGTCAAGTCGCTGCAAAACAGGTAAGGCGAGCGACGACTTGGCCGATGACGGAAAGGCGAGCGATGTGGACCGAAAGGCGTCGACTTGGACCGAAAGGCGACGACTTCGTCGACATAGACAGAACGGCGACGCCTTGGCCTCTATGGGTCGATCCAAATGGCAAAATCTGAACTGGGTCTTAAAATAAAAAACGACGTCGCCGTCAGCAAATTATAAAAGAAGCCCTAGAAAATTCGATCGATCAATCGATTACTGTGAGGCGAGAGCTATCAGCTAAGACAGAGAGTCAGAGACTGCTTACCGACGCGAGCGACCGAGCGAGAAGCGAGCGAATCAGCAAGACAACAACAGTCGACAGTCGGTAGTTGGTCGGCAGTCGGCAGGTAAGCCTTTTCCGATCTTCGTTCTTCTTCTCTTTTTCGTTTTCGACAGTCGGCAGTACTGTTATCTTCGCTTCTTTTTCTTTTTCTTTTTTTTCTTCTTCGCTTTTATGCCTTTGGCAGTCGGCAGTACATTTGCTTTGGCTTTTATGCTTTCGTTGGGTCGGCAGTACTGTTATTTCGTTGGGTTGGCTTTATTTTCTTCCCATATCATTTATTTATATTAATTATATCATATCATTTTTTTTAGTTTTTGCAAGTACATAATAATGTTAGTACTACTATTAATTATATGTAAATTAGTACTACTATTAAATATTAATTATAATGCAATAATGCATAACTGTTAGTCTGTAATATATTAATTATTGTAATATATTTAATTATATGTTTGTCTTAAATTTTTTTATTTGATTGTATTGTATAGATATTAAAATGGCGGAAAGTTCGGGAGCCGACAATTATGATATAACGAAGGACCCTAAAAGAAAAGCTAAATCGAACGATCCGGGTTGGAAATATGGATATTGGCCGGATTTAAGTAATAAGGATGTCGTGCAATGTACACTTTGTGGGAAGAAATGTCATTCGGGCATCAAAAGGCTCAAACAACATCTATCCGGAAATTATGGAGATGTAGTCAAGTGTCCCAAAACAACAACAGAAATTATGAGGGAGATGCAAGCGGCTTTGAATAGTAGAAAGAGGAACAAGCCACTTGAGCTAGATGATGATGATGATGTAGTAGAAGTGCAAGAAGCACAATCATCTGCTCGTCCAAGCATGGCTTCCAATACTTCTTCTAACACTACTATCCCAAGTTCTGGGACGGCTTCTAAAAAGAAGAATGCTGTATTTCAATTCCAAGTTCCACAACCAAAAGCTAAGACGGTTGAAGCACTTCTAAGGAAGACTCCCGAAGAAGTTGTAGAGGAGAGACATAGCAAGCGTTTGAGCCAAACGAGTATTGAAAGTCGGTTGAGGACAAAGGAGGAAAAGGAGATAGTCCAAATGCATGTTGCAGATTTTTTTTACGAATGTGGCATACCATTCAATGCTGCAAATTCAAGGAGATTTGAAGTAATGGTCGAGTCCATAGGGCAATATGGGCCGGGTTTCAAGCCTCCAACGTATCATGAGTTGAGAGTTCCGTTACTTGAGAAAGCAAAGAAGAAAACCGATGACTTAAAGAAGAAACATGAAGTTGCTTGGAAGGAATACGGTTGCTCACTCATGTCGGATGGTTGGACAGATAAGAGGGGAAGACACTTGTTGAATTTCCTTGTTAATAGTCCGGAGGGGACTTATTTCATGAGTTCTGTTGATGCCTCCAGTCAGTCTCAAGATGCCACAATGTTGGCAAATCTACTTGATAGCAAGATCGAGGAAATTGGCCCCGAATATGTTGTTCAGGTGGTCACAGACAATGCCTCTAATTACAAGGCAGCGGGGCATATACTAATGGAGAGGAGACCTTCACTGTTTTGGACACCTTGCGCCGCTCACTGCCTTGACCTTATGTTAGAGGACATAAGTAAGTTGAAGCAATTTCAGCCCACAATCACAAATGCAAGGAGAATTACAACATTCATTTATAGACATGGTCGTCTTCTTAGTGCGACGAGGGAGAAAACGAATGGGAAGGATCTTGTGAGACCCGCAGTTACTAGATTTGCTACAGCTTTCCTCACCTTGCAGAGTTTGTACAAGAATAAAGATGCATTGAGGCATTTGTTCATCAGCGAGGATTGGTCAAAATCAAAGTTGTCGGCTACTGAAGTGGGAAAGAAAGTATGTGATACTGTTATTTCAACAACATTTTGGCATACTGTTGAGGATTGCATTAGGGCGTCACAGCCACTTCTTATAGTCTTGAGGATTGTTGATAGTGATGAAAGGCCTGCTATGCCTGAAGTTATTGCTGCGATGGAATGCGCGAAGAAAAAAATCAAAGATGCATTTGATAACAAACAAAGACTGTATAAGAAGGTGATTGAAATTGTTGAGCGGCGATGGGAAAATCAAATGGAGCAAAAATTATATGGGGCTGCGTTGTTTCTCAATCCGGGCAAGTACTTTGATATCAAAGAGGAACGTCGGTTGTTTGCTAATGCTTTACGAGATGACTTCAATGACGTTCTTGCAAAGATGGTGCCCGAGTTAGATTTGCTAGACAAGATAAGCAATCTAGCCGACAACTATGACGCTTCCCGCGATACTTTTGCAAGAGAAATGGTGATTAGGCAACGAAAAATAAAGAATCCTCGTACGTATATTAAAATATATATAAAGATATATTATGATTATAATTTATATACATTCTTCATTTCATCTCTTTAAAAATATTTATATTTCTTTTAAATGTTTGATAGTTGATTGGTGGAATGCTTTTGGAGCGCGAGCTATTGAGCTATCCTCATTTGCAAAAAGAATTCTAGGCCTATGTTGTTCTTCTTCCGGTTGCGAGCGCAATTGGAGTACATTTGAGTTTGTAAGTACTTTCTATTGTTAATTCAAATTTCAAAAGGAATAAATCATTCACTATTATTAAATTTTATCATTAATATTATTATTTTTTGTTCTATTTATTTTAGATTCATACGAAGAAGAGGAATAGATTGGAACACAAACGATTGAGTGACTTGGTGTATGTCCAATACAATCGAAAGATCGACTCAAGGTTCCAAAAGAGGCGTGAACTTGGCAATAATTTTGATCCATTAGTCATTGATGACTTTGAATGGGGTAATGAATGGATCGATAATGATGCCGATGTTGTTCATCCCGGGGGGGATCTTACATGGAATGATGTGGATCGAGCAACCGGCGCATCCAACACTCTTGAGGGTCGCAATCTTTCAAGGAGTGCTCGTGCTAATACTAGTAATAATCTAATGACATACTCTCGACGTGGTGGTGGTTCAACTTCAAGGGAATCAAGATTGATAGATTCCGACTCCGATAATGAAGTTGATGAAGAAGAGAGAATTCCAAATGATGATGAAGATGTGGATGATGATTTTGGAGAAAGACCACCACCTACGCCTTTGAATGAGAGTAGTTCTTGTGGAAGAGATGAAGATGACCTTTTTTATGATGATTTTGAATTGAATGATATTTCTAGACTAGTGTAGAGAGTCTAAATATTATTTTGGCTTGCTATGGTGGTGTTTTATTAGTTATTAGACAACATATTTGTGATGGTTGGTTGCAACTTTATTTTCTATGTGGTGTTTGTTGAATTCTTCATTTCTTTTACTAATTTTTAATATTAAGTGTGTTGTTTTTGGATTGTTATTGATAAGTATTTACATAATTATGTCTTTAATGTTATTCCATAGTGTTATGTTTTGAATTTTAATGTATATATAATTTTATTGCCAATATACTTGTTAAGTAAGATAAATAATATATAAATTGCACATTGTAAACGACTTGTCGCCTTACGGACGCCATGGCGGTCGCCTGGTCGCCTAGGCGTCCAGGCAGTCGGCTACCGCCATGACTCGCCGTGGCGCCGTAACAACTATGCACATAACTGCTTGCTACTATAACAAGAACACAAAAAATATATATGTGCTTAATTTGAAAGTTCTCAATGCAATTCAGTATCACGACCATTCCCTAGAACACTGCATGGAAATCAGCATAAATTCATGATTTCAGTTCCTAATAGAGAGTAAAAGAGATGGCCTTTTTCGAACAAAGTAGGGTTGGAGAAGAAGAGTGCTCTGTAAGAGGCATAAGCGGGATTCCAAAAATCTTTCAACCTGGTCCCCTGATTTACATACATTTATATTCATTTTCATTTCCTTGAATCACGCCACACATTTTGATTTTCTGTTGATGCAACAAATTTACTGAGAAGCAAAAAGAAAGGGATTTTCGTATTCTTCATAAATTCTTCCATCATTTTAAAAGGTCAAGCAAAAGAATGTAACTCAGTGCCTACTGTTGACGTATACCTTCTTTCCCATTCCCATTTTTTGAGCGTTCAACCATATTTACTGTTTTCAAAGTATAGCTCATTATTTTACTTGCATGACCATGACCATAGTTGCAAATACCGTTCTGTATTGGACGGTACCGTCCCGGCAAAAAGTGTACTCTATAACCACTGTACTGTACTGCTGAGCTACCAGCTGGTACTTGATGTTTCTTCCGAAATTAGAAGTACAGGATGGGTTCTGGATGTCAGAAAAAATTGCTCTGAACGCAATCAAATTCCTCTATGGCTCTTTAATGGAAGACTTATTCAACACTTATCAACAAATATATATACCTACATACATATTACATATATACATATATCATAGCTGTTACGGCGCCATGGCGAGTCATGGCGGTAGCCGACTGCCTGGACTCCTAGGCGACAAGATGACCGACATGGCGTCGTATGGTGACAAGTCGTTTGCAATGTGCACTTTATATATTATTTATTTTACTTAACAAGTATATTGACAATAAAATTTCATATACATTAAAACTCAAAACATAACACTATGGAATAACATTAAAAGCATAATTATGTAAATACTTGGCAATAACAATTCAAAAATAAAAATATTAAAAATGAAGTATATAAGACAAACATATAAAAATATTATATATATATATATATATTTATATATAACCAGCTAACTCACAAGTATATATATAACAATCAAAAAGAATAAGTTTACAGTTCGTAAAGGTTTTGATGTCTTGGTATTCTTAGCATATTAAGTTTATCAGTTCCTAGTTGTCTCGAGCTTTGAACTTTGTTGTCTGATGTTTACTTTGTCATTATACAATATAAAAGAAATTGAGCATATAAAGTAATGCAAAGAGTGAAAGAACAAAATAATATATTTTACTTAGTTTATACTCTCCCAAGTGAAGACAAACCTTGGTGGGCAGCAAAATTAGAAGCTAGTGGAGGGGCAACAGCTAATGGAGCACGTGGATATGTGTGTGTGTATATATTAATATATATATACACACACACACATGTGTGTATGATGTATATATATATATATATATATATATATATATGTTATATATATATATATGTGTGTGTGTGTGTGTGGAGCATGGGGATGTTTGTATATATAATATATATATACACGTGTGTAAATACATATAAATTTTGCTGTGCCCACTAGGGTGTCACCACCAAGTATCATCAATACCCAAAAATTTGCTCGATCACAAAGTCGTCCAAGTCACCCACCAAGTCGTCCAAGTCCCTCTCGCTTTGGAACTACATTGAAGGAGCAAGCTCCCGCTTTGGAACTAAAACCTTTACCGAGCCATTTACGTTATGCTTATCTGGGAGAATCATCTACCTTGCATGTCATCGTTTCTGCATTATTGGATAAAGTACAGAAAAGTAAGTTATTGCAACTTCTGAAAAATAACAAGACTGCTTTGGGGTGGACGCTTGCAGATATCAAAGGAATCAGTCCATCCATCTGTATGCACAAGATCCTCGTGGAGGATGATTCAAAGCCTACCATTGAACACCAACGACGATTAAATCCTATAATGAAGGAGGTGGTGAAAAATGAGATCATCAAATGGCTTGTAGCTGGCATCATTTATCTGATTTCTGACAGTGCGTGGATAAGCCATATTCAATGCGTCTCGAAGAAGGGGGACATGACTGTTGTAACTAATGAGAATAACGAATTGATTCCAACAAGAACAGTTACAGGGTGGAGAGTTTGTATGGACTATAGGAAGCTTAATAAAGCTACTCGAAAGGACAATTTTTCTCTACCTTTCATTGATAAAATACTGGATAGACTGGTAGGGCACACATTTTATTGTCTCTTGAATGGATACTCAGGATATAACCAGATTGCAATCGCACCCGAAGATCAGGAGAAGACGACCTTCACATGCCCTTATGGAACCTTTGCCTTTCGGCGGATGTCATTCTGGTTGTGCAATGCATCTGCTACATTTCAGAGGTGTATGATGTCTATTTTCTCTGATATGATTGAGCAGACACTTGAGGTATTCATGGACGACTTCTCATTGTTTGGTAATTCTTATGATTCTTGCTTGGCAAACTTGGATCTAGTGCTCAAGAGGTGCGTGAAACGAACTTAGTATTTAACTGGGAGAAATGCCACTTTATGGTTCAAGAGGGCATCATTTTGGGACATAGAATATCTGCTGAGGGAATAGAGGTGGACAAGGCAAAAATAGAGGCTATTGAAAAACTTCCACCTCCATCATCTGTGAGAGGAGTCAGAAGCTTCTTGGGTCACGTTGGGTTCTATCGGTGTTTTATAAAGGACTTCTCAAAAATCACAAAGCCCATATGCAACCTATTAGGATGTGTCATTCAGGGTTGGTAAAGACTGTCTCAAAGCTTTTGAGGTGCTCAAACAGAGGCTCATTACATCACCTATTGCAGTTGCTCCTGACTGGAGTCTACCGTTTGAGCATGTGTGATGCAAGCGATTACGCCATTGGTGCAGTTTTGGGACAACGCACGGATAAACTGTTCCACACCATTCATTATGCCAACAAAAAGCTGACAGATGCCTAGTTAAACTACACCACCACAGAGAAGGAACTCCTTGTTGTATATGTTTTTGATAAGTTCCGCTCCTATCTCATTAGGACAAAGGTGGTTGTCTATACAAATCATTATGTTATCATGTATCTAATATCAAAGAAGGATGCTAAACCACGCTTGATTAGATGTGTCCTTCTGCTCCAAAAGTTTGACTTACAAATTCGAGACAAGAAAGGTACAAAGAATCAAGTAGCAGATCATGTCTAGACTTGAGGAAAAAGAGCTAAACGGATGTAATGATGCGGTGATTAATGAGTTTTTCCCTGACGAACAACTACTTGCTATTCAAAGTAAAGAACCTTACTATGCTGATTATGCCAATTACATTGTAAGTGGTATGTACCCTCCAGACTTGAGTTATCAGCAGAAGAAATAGCTCCAGAAAGATGTGCGATTCTATTTGTGGGATGAGCCATATTTGTTTAGACAAAATGTTGATCAGATTCTCAGGAGGTGTCTACCTAGCTAAGAAATGGAAGATGTGCTTTATTATTGCCACACATATGATTATGAAGGTCATTTTGGCTGACAGAGAACAGTAGCGAAGGTGCTCCAATATGGCTTTTACTGGCCAAATTTGTTCAAGGATGTATATGCTTTCCTACAAAGATGTGACAGGTGCCAACGTGTTGGCAATATTTCTAAAAGGCACGAGATGCCCCTCAACAATATTTTGAAAGTTGAAATCTTCGACGTTTGGGGCATTGACTTCATGGGTCCATTCCCATCGCATTCAACAATCATTACATTTTCGTGGAGGTGGATTATGTGTCCAAATGGGTTCAGGCAGTTGCATTGCCGACAAATGATGCCAAGGTGGTACTTCAGTTTCTTCGAAAGAACATTTTCACCCGCTTTGGAACGCTGCGAGCAATTATTAGCGACGAAGGGTTGCATTTTTGCAACAAATACTTCGCAACCCTTCTAGCTAAATATGGAGTCACCCATAAAACTGCTACGGCATACCATCCGTAAACCAGCGGCCAAGCAAAGGTGTCAAATAGAGAAGTAAAGCGCATTTTGGAAAAGATTGTGAATCCTACCATAAAGGATTGGTCAGCTAGGCTGGATGATGCACTGTGGGCATACCGAACAGCGTATAAAACGCCAATTGGAATGTCGTCGTATTGCCTAGTCTATGGAAAGGCTTGCCACTTACCGGTACAGCTCGAGCATGATGCTTATTGGGCTATTAAAAAGCTCAAATTTGACTTACAAGCAGCCAGTGAAAAGCGACTCCTTCAAATGAATGTGAGATGGGCGAACTTCGGCTCCAACCTTATGAGAATGCAAAATTATACAAAGAAAAGACCAAAAGATGGCATGATAAGAAAATCATCGAGCGGGAATTTGAAGAAGGTCAGGCAGTGCTTTTTTTCAACTCTAGACTAAAGCTTTTCTCGGGAAACTGAAATCAAGGTCGTCCGGACCTTTCACAATTGTTAAGGTTTTCCCGCATGGTGCCATTGAGGTTGAAGAGTCAAATTCCAAACAAAGCTTAAAGGTGAATGGTCAAAGACAAACACTATTGGGGTGGCGACATTGATCGCCAAAAGACGTCAATTACCCTTGCGGACCCAGAATGAACCGGGGAATAGTCAAGTCAACGACTTTAAAACAAGCGCTCAATGGAGAGTCAACCACATTTTAGTATCATTGCCTTATCCTTTTTGCTTTGCATCAATGCTAGTAGTATATTTCCTTTAGCATAGTAGTATGGTATGTTTTGCTTCCATAATAGTAGTATGCCTCCATTCTTTATTATAATGGTATAGTAGTATCCATTTATTTACGCTTTTGGTTTCCATTTGTCGAAGATTATGGTTTCCATTTGTTTAAATTCTTAGCTAAGTCTTTGGTATTGGTAAGTTTCAAGTTTAGGATTTTGGCATCCGAAAGTTTTTAAGTTTTTAAATTCTTGGCAAGTTTTAATTTTGGTTGTCTATTTGCTAGTGCAGGAAGGCTATAATCTGTGTGCTCGTGTATGCTCGTGAAGGAATGCTTTAAATTTTTTGGCTGAAACAGGTGTGGCGCCCCAACGCCTATGCAAGCCTTAAAGCTGGCACCGCAGCGCCCTTATTTCCCCAACCTTCTGCTAATTCACGTCGCGGCACCTCATTAACGAAGGAACGCTGGCGCCGTAGCGCCAATAGCGAATTTTTGTTGGTTAAGGCCGAGATTTCTCGGCAATCCCCCAAAACCTCATGCCTTGTTCTCCCGCACTATAACAGTAAAAGAGAGCCGCTTAGCAGCCATTGCAAAGAACATAACAATTGCAGATTCTAATCACCCAATCCTTCAATTAGCAATTCCAATTCATCGATTCAGCATCAAATTCATCAGTTCATCTTGGAATTCATCAAGGATTGCCCAAATCCCTAAGTTTTTCACTAGTTTTTCCAACAAAAGGTATTACTTCCAAATCTCCATACTTCATTGCTTAGGGCTGCCTTTGGATTGAATTCTTTGCAGAGATATCTTAGCTCCCATAGCAAAGTTTTGTGGAGGGTTAGGCTAGATAGCAACTCTATATTTAACTGAGGTTTGGAACAATGCACGTTAGGTGCTCGATAAATTACCCAAGTGAATTTTTGGTTTGGTTTTGGCTCGTGCTTGGTCATATGTGCTTAGTTTTTGCTGAAGTTTCTGATATGGCTCCTAAGAGACCACGAGTGGGTACTTCTCAAGCCGAGCCACAATGGGACACCACAAGGTTTGTTAGCATGGAGGCATCAGACAAATACCACAAGGTGTTAACTAACAAGAGCCTAGTGTCAAAAAGGGGCCTCAGGCCGGATTTGAGGCAAGATGGAGAGATGACCTCTATGATAGCCATTGTCCGCGGTTATTTCTCTTGTTCGGGAATTCTATGCCAACGCCTCTGCTGAGGACAAGTTGGTGGGGCAAGTTAGGGGTCAGGCGGTTCTTTTTGATAAAAAAGACCATCAATGCCTATTTCTAGATGTCGGACTACGACTGCCTAGCAGACGGCATTCGATGCTATGACTTGGAAGACATCATCAAATGGCTATGTAAGCCCGGTACTGCTTGAAAGACCAATGAATACATGGGTGAAAAGTCCAATTTCTCGCACACATAACTCTCACGCTACGGGAAAGCTTGGTATAGCTTCATCTGCTCCAACCTGATACCGACCCGACATATTAGTGACGTGACCAAGGAGCGGGCGGTGTTGCTATTCGCGATTGTGACTGGGTTGAAGATTGATGTTGGATCGCTCATCCAGGAATCAATTTTGAAGACTTTGAGGGGCAGTACTTCGGGAGGACTCCCACACCCATCTCTCATCACAGCTCTATGCAAGTTAGCGAATGTGCAAGTGAAAGCAAATGAGATACTCCTACCCCCGATGGCAGCTATTGATCACGCAACCATCAACCTCTACAAAGTATGGGAGGGAGCTGTTTCTCATGCCCGCAGTGAGGGCTATCTGCCTGTATCTCAGCCTCCACCTGCTTCAGGGGTCAGGCCTTCTACTCAAGCATCTGGAGCTTGACTCTTCCTCAGCTGGGCCCATGGCTTGTGTTACTCGGACTCGTCATTTTTGGCGGAGTACCCATGTCGGCACGATACTGGTACGGGTGCGGGATCCATACGGGATCCGGTCACAAAAATCCGGATACGGCAGTTTTTGCAGGTGGTTCATCGGAGAAGAAGAAGAGACGAGGAAGGAGGAAAGACCGAAGAAAAAGGAGTGAGAAACTTACCATCGTCGTCTTTTTCTTCTTCTTCTTCTTCTTCTCCAACGAGTTTGTCTGCCCGGTCAGATTGGGATTAAAAATATCCTTGAAAAATTACAGTTAGGTACCTCATTGTTTTTATAATTTTTTAATTTAGGCCCTCAAGATTTCTGAAAGCTCAAAATAGCCCTTGAAAATTTATATATCAGTCCCTATACTTTTGTTTTCTTTCATTTTAACCCCTAAAGTTTCAGTAGTTTCAATTCTGCCCATGTTTCTTTATATTTTTGCATTTCAACCCCTGAAGTTTCATGATAAATGCATGTCTATAAGAATTTGGACAGTATAAACATTATTATTAAAAAATCATAACATACCTTATCCCCGCACCCGTGTCCAAATTTGGATCCATATCCGCGTATCCTCTATTTTTTGACTTCACGTGTCCGACACTTAGATTTGTACCCGCACCCGAGTCCAAGTAACACAGCTCATAGCAGATATTTTAGCCTCACCAACTCTCTTGCACCAGAAGGTTGATGCAATTGCCCAGAGGGTTGACATGCAATCGAGGCAGATCGATGTAGTTGCTTAGAGGCAGGACCTTATGATGCAGTACCAAACAGAGTTCGCCACCACTGTGGCCAATATCTACTCATCTGGTGGAGATGAAGCTGAGCCTATGATTTTCCAGTTCCCGGCACCTCCTGTTTTCCCACTGTATCCACCACTTCTCCCACCATGGATGAGGGCCACGACGATGAAGGGATAGACTGATCATACTTCAGGGAAGCCCTCTATTTTTGATTTCTGCATGTTTTGCCAATGAGGGCATTGCCCATCTCAAGTTTGGGGGTGTTTGTCAGTCTTATCTATCTTTTGTCAGAAAAACTATAGGATACCATTAGTATGCTATCTTTTATCTTTATGTTGTCATTTAGTAGACTATGTTAATAATTGTGATTGCAATGGATTGTATAAGCTAGTATGTTTTTGGGTATGTTTGGATTGTAGCCATGGATGCTAATTATCTTTTGGGCTTATGATATGGCTTTAATAGACTGCAATGAATTGTTATATTAATTGCGATGGGTTATATAGTTTTATATTTATTTATTTTTTAGTGGCCAATGACGAGTAATTGGTTATTTCTAATTCGAAGAAAAGTGATATGTTATGTTGTTGCAGTCTTTCTTTTAACTTAGTTGTTAGTTTGAGACTGCTTGTTGATCCTTTCTTTCTTATTGAGCACATACCAGCTGTTGTAGCTAGTTAGAATTCAGAAAAAGCTTATATGCTTAAGTGCTTTTGAATTTTTGCGTCAACTCTATTTATCTTAAGTGAGTCAATGATAGTATGATTTATACACTTATGCAAGTTCAGGGGAAATCTTGGTTAATTGGCATGCCTATATATTACTCACTCCGTCCCAGCCTCCCAGGATAAAAGTACCGGTGGACTTTTCACGCATATTAAGAAAAGAAATGAAATGACAAAAATTGCCTATAATAATATTTCATTAATCATTTCCAATGTAGGTAAGAGAGTGACTTATTAATTAAATATGGAGAGAGAATTAGAATAAGGAAAGTACAAGATATTTAATGCTAAGGGTATAAAAGGAAAAATTGTGTAAAAGTTTGGTTATTAAAAGAAAGTGGACATTTAACATGGGACTATCCAAAATAGTAATAAGGACTTTTATCCTGGGATGGAGGGAGTATTATATATATATATATATATATATATATATAACAATCTTAGTTTGACTAAGTTTAATTACGTGGCCTTTGTTACTCAAGTTAATAGATCCTTAGGGGTGTTCTACACCTAGTTCCCTAAAGCTTTCTGGCTTGGGAGTTATTGATCAAACACTTGTTACATGAGTAGCTCTGAATAGCCTAATGTAATTAGGCATTGCTCAGTCAAGCTTGAGATTAAGTCAATTAACGAATAAAGAATAATGACTCTAGTTAAGTTTAATTATGTGACCTTTGTTACTCGAGTTAATAGATTCTTAGGGTGTTCTACACCTAGTGCCCTAAAGCTATCTGGCTTGGGAGTCATTGATTAACGCTCGTTACATAGGTAACTCTGAATAGCCTAATGTAATTAGGCATTGCACAAGTCAAGCTTTAGGTGTTTGCATGCTAGTACCCTTTGGGTCCGTTCTTGCATTTGTTGCCTTGTTATGAAAACATGGTGTATTATGAGTTTAAAGAGTTAGCATTTTCATTATGCGTTTGATTATGTGAATTTATTTGGGTTATAACTAGTTAGAGTAGTTGATACACACAGAACTGGATCAGAAGCAATTTTAAGCTAGCAATTAAATTGAAGCCCTACTCATGACAGTGTTTGGCTTCTTCTTTGAGTTAGTGTTCTGAGCTTAGAAGTCATAATAAGGGTAAATATTGATTCATTGTTTGAGTCATAAGTTGTAATTAAATTTTTGATGTTTTTGTTCAGATATTTTGCTTAAGGACAAGCAAAGGCTTAAGTTTGAGGGTATTTGATGAGTGGATTTTATACCCGCAAATTGGATACTTTAATTCCTGAGAAATTGTATGTCCGTCATGTTTTATGTTACTTTTATAGTGTTGTGTTATTATTTTGCTTAAAATTGCATTGCAAGGGCTTTTAGGTAATTTCCAGCTGTAAAAGGGCAAAAAAGTCATTTTCTCCTTACCGGCACCGCAACGCCGGTTCCTAGTACATTTCTGGCGCCGCAGCGCCATTTAACTGTAGCCCAGCCTTATCGCAGCGCCGGATTCCCTTTGTCCTGTGGCGCCGCAACGCCTTCTATTAAATCAATTCGGTCGCCCAGGCATCGCTGCGCTGAAACAAGGCCAAAATGAGGCGTCGCAGCGCCGGTGCCGGTTCTCAGACAGACAACAAGGTTAATCCAGCTAACCTAATGAAGGAGCCTTGTCTCATATATCAGCCTCCATCCTACAAGGATAGACCACTTTTGGAAAAGCCAAGAGCATAGTTTTTAAAACACAAGGAAAGAGAAGAACAAATTCTTACAACAAAGCTTGAATTTACACTTGGAAGAGAAGAGTTAAGAGTTTGAATATTGCTTCAAGGGGTTTTCTTTCTCTAAATCTTCCATTCACTTTGTGTAATCTGAACATGTTGAGCTTATTGTTAATGAAGTTTATGTCTATAGTTATGAACTAAACTTCTATTCTAAGGTTGCAATGTAACCCGATGTATAGTTTAATCGAATTTCTCTCCTTATTGTTATAATGAATCACATGTGAATGAGTTATTATATTCCATGCTTCATGTATTAATGTGGGCATTTATATGATATTGAAAAATGGACTATAAAGCTTAGACCTAAGTATGATAACACATGTTATGACCATTCTTCTTAGGATTGAATTGTCATGTGTAGCTTGTGAGAATCTAATCTTAATGACTCCTAGCCTAATGTATTTCACCATAGGAATATAATGACTCTTTTGCCCTTTTACAACTGTAAATGACCAAAAAGCCCTTGCAATGCAATTTTAAGTAAAATAATAACAAAACACTATAAAAGCAACATAAAACATGACGAACATACAATTTCTAATTAAAGTATCTGATTTGCGGGCATAAAACTCATTCATCATCCTCATCCATCCAACGCATATCCCACCATTCATTTCTGTGATTCAAAAGCTATAATTATTCTCATTCGCAAAACTGTTATACAGATGGTGGACTCTATCTGCACAATACTTATGCGGATGAGATATACCATCCGCACAACTATTGTGTGGATGGGGTACAATTTCTGAGTTTCCATTCACATAATAATTGTGCGGATGGTATACGTCATCTGCACAACTATTGTGCGGACAAGGTAAATTTTAGGCCATTCGATATTTTGTTAAACGGTCAAAGATGAGTTGGATAATAGGGGCTCCTATCTAACTTCGGATATGGATCATTATGAATATATATATATATATATATATATGTGTGTGTGTGTGTGTCTGTCTGTCTGTGTGCGCGCGCGCGTCTATGTATATTCAACACTAATATAGTAAGACACTTCTTGGAAAGCTCTGTAATAGCTTCAACATTTAAATTCACGAGATCAGGCAATGTGAAATAGCAGTGTTCTAAAATTCGGCCTAGTCGGCGACTAGGTCGGGGTCGGAGACTCGCCAAGTCGACCAGGCTCTAGGCGTTTGAATTAGTCGCTGACCAACTTAGTCGGGATCAAGTCGGCCACTAGTCGGTCAAGTCGGGCAAATCGGTAAAAATCGACACATATCAGGTCATTTTTTTTATAATGTTAAAATTTAAACCCTACCTTCCTTCGACCGAGTGCCGACTGCTGCTGCTTCTTCGAAACATGCCGACTCTTCTCCCTCTGCCGACGCCGACGACGGGATCGTCTCCCTCTGCCGACGCCGACGAAGCCGGCTGGATCTTCAACCACCGACGACTGGATCCTCGACGCCGACGACTAGATCTCTCTCTCTCTCGACTCACAGGTTCCTGTTTCTCTCGACTGGTAGGTTTCTCTCTCTTGACTCTCAGTGGCCTTTTTCTCTCGACTGCTGTTCTTAACAATAATGAATGACCAGTTTGAGTCTTATTGCTAACAAAGTTAATTTTTACTTTTTTAGTTAATTTTTATTATAACATTGCTAACAAAGTCTTAATTTTTAGTTAATGTTAGTTAATTTTTATTATAACATTAACTAAAAATTCTATTATAACATCATAATGAATGACCAGTTTGAGCATTCTATTAGTTAATTTTTTTAGTTAATTGCAATATTTTATTTTAAATTTTAAATTTTTTCAACTTCAGTTATAAATTAAATTATTAAAATCTGACTGTGGGGTTTGGAGAAATTACTGATGTTATATTTTTATGCATAGGTATAATATCACTATCAATGGCTCAATCACCATCTTTGTCTTCGGCAGCCTCTAATGCTTCTAAGTGTTCAGTATTAAAAAGAGCTTCAGATGATATTGGATGGGAATATGGCTTCCTTGTAAATCCTAACAACAAGGATCGTTGGAGATGCAAATTGTGTGACAAAGAGTATGGTGGAGGAGTTTATAGATTGAAATAACACATAGCAAATATCAAGGGAAATGTAGCATCATGCCCCAAGTCAACCAAGGAAGATAAAGAAAAGTGTAAGATGGCACTTGACAAGACAACAACTAAAAAGAGAGACAAGAGGATAGATGACGTGAATGTTAGAGCGGAAGTGGAAGTGGAGGCAATTCCAGAAGGAAATGAAGCCGAAGAAGTTGAAGTTTTAGGGTCAAGGAAAAGGCCCCATTATCTTGGTGCCATGGATAGATATGCAAGGGCCATCAATCCGGATTTGAGTACAAGTAAGAAGATGCGACAACAAAACATGAATGATGCACTTTGGAAAGAAAGAACTCATGATGTGAATAGATACTTGGCTCGATGGATGTATGAAGCCGGTATTCCATTTCATGCTATTGACAATGATAGCTTTAAATGGTTTGTTGAGGCGGTGGGTATATTTGGCCAAGGCTTCCAACCCCCAAGTCAATACCAATTAAGGGAGCCGATATTGAAGGAGGAGGTGGAGAGAACCAAACAATCACTCAAGAAACAAGAAGAAGAGTGGGCTTCAACGGGATGCTCTATCATGACCGATGCTTGGACAGACCGAAAAAGAAGAAGCATCATGAATTTATGTGTTAATTGTAGGACTGGGACTTGTTTTCTTTCTTCCAAGGAAGATTCGGAGGTGTCGCACACGGGTGAATATATATTTGGCTATGTTGACAAGTGCATTGATGAAGTTGGCGCACAAATGTAATCCAAGTAGTCACAGACAATGCCTCTAATAATATGGCAGCGGCGACATTGTTGAAGGCCAAGAGACCACACATGTTTTGGACCTCATGTGCAACCCACACAATAAACCTCATGCTTGAAGGGATTGGAAAGCAACAAAAATTCAAAGACACTATTGAAAGGGCAAAGAAGTTCACTATATTTATTTATGGTCATCATAGAACATTGTCATTGATGAGAAAACATACAAAAAAGAGAGACATAGTGAGACCGGGTGTTACTAGATTTGCAACCGCTTTCTTGACAATGCAAAGTATGATGGAAAAGAAAAAAGAGTTGAAAATGATGTGTACTACCAATGAATGGGGAACTCTTCCATGGGTGAAGACCGCAAAGGGGAAAGCCGCATTTGCTACGGTGATGAGTACGACGTTTTGGAATAGTGTAACTCTTTGCTTGAAAGTGTTTGCTCCATTAGTGATGGTTCTTCGTCTTGTTGATGGGGATTGGAAGCCCTCAATGGGCTTTGTGTATGGAGAGCTCAAGAAAGCGAAAGAAGATATCAAAGATGCATACAAACAAAATGAGGGTAACTACCGGCCAATAGTACAAGTCATTGACACAAAAAGCTTAGGTCGGCTTGACACAAAAAGGTGGTGGTCTTTCTCCAAAATCATCCTCCACATCATCATCATTTGGAATTCTCTCTTCTTCATCAACTTCATTATTGGAGTCGGAATCTATCAACCTTGATTCCCTTGAAGTTGAACCACCACCACGTCGAGAGTATGTCATTAGATTATTACTAGCATCTTTATTCTTGTACAAACTCTGCAAGGTGAGGAAAGCTGTAGCAAATCTAGTAACTGTGGGTCTCACAAGATCCCTCCCATTCGTTTTCTCCGCATCGCACTAAGACGACGACCATGTCTATAAATGAATGTTGTAATTCTCCTTGCATTTGTGATTGTGGGCTGAAATTGCTTCAACTTGTTTATGTTCTCTAACATAATGTCAAGGTAGTGAGCGGCACAAGGTGTCCAAAACAGTGTAGGTCTCCTCTCCATTAGTATATGCTCCGTTGCCTTGTAATTAGAGGAATTACCTGTGACCACCTGAATAGCATACTCGGGACCAATTTCCTCGATCTTGCTATCAAGTAGATTTGCCAACATTGTGGCATCTTGAAACTGACTGGAGGCATCAACAGAACCCATGAAATAAGTCCCCTCCGGACTATTAACAAGGAAATTCAACAAGTGTCTTCCCCTCTTATCTGTTCAACCATCCGACATGAGTGAGCAACCGTATTCCTTCCAAGCCACTTCATGTTTCTTCTTTAAGTCATCGGTTTTCTTCTGTGTCTTCTTAAGTAAGGGAACTCTCAACTCGTGATATGTTGGAGGCTTGAAACCCAGCCCATATTGCCCTATGGACTCGACCATTACTTCAAATCTCCTTGAATTTGCAGCATTGAATGGTATGCCACATTCGTAAAAAAAGTCGGCAACGTGCATTTGGACTCTCCTTTTTCTCCCGTGTCCTCAAACGACTTTCAATACTCGTTTGGCTCAAACGCTTGCTATGCCTCTCCTATACAACTTCGGGAATCTTCCTTAGAAGTGCTTCAACCGTCTTAACTTTTGGTTGTGAATTTTGGAATTGAAATACAACATTCTTCCTTTTAGAAGTCATCCCAGAACTTGGGATAGTGTTAGAAGAAGTATTGGAAGCCATTGTTAGACGAGCAGATGATTGTTCTTCTTGCACTTCTACTATATCATCATCATCATCATCTAGCTCAAGTGGCTTATTCCTCTTTCTACTATTCAAAGCTGCTTGCATCTCCCTCATAATTTCTGTTGTTGTTTTGGGACACTTAGCTACATCTCCATAATTTTCGGCTAGATGTTGTTTGAGCTTTTTGATACCCGAATGACATTTCTTCCCACAAAGTATACATTGCACGACATCCTTATTACTTAAATCCGGCCAATATCCATATTTCTAACCCGAATTGTTCGATTTAGCTTTTCTTTTGGGGTCTTTCGTTATATCATAATTATCGGCCTCCGAACTTTCCGCCATTTTACTATCTACACAATACAATCAAATAAAAAAATTTAAGACAAACATATAATATAATATTTATATAGAATTCACAATCTCATAATGCACCCACATATATATAGTGATATCAAATAACTAATAATAGTTCAAAATAATAGTAGTAATAACTAATAATAGTTCAAAATAATAGTTAAGGTCAAAATTATTACTAACAGTCATGCATTATAATAATTAGTAGTACTAATTTACATATAATTAATAGTAGTACTAACAGTCATGCATTATAATTAATATGTTCCTGCAAAAACTAAAAAAAAGGATATGATATAATTAATAGAAATGAATGATATGGAAAAAAATAAAGCCAAAAAGTTTACATAACAAGTTAAGAACCAGTCTGCCAAAGGGTACTCAACAGAAATGAATGATTAGAAAGAGAAAAAAAACCCAAACAAGTATACAGTTGAAGCCAAACTGGTATTAGTATTACAATTTACAGTCAATATTCAATACTCAATGCTCAAGAGAAATGAATGATAACTGATAAGGTAAAAAACAAAAGCCAAACAGGTATATCTAATATTCTAATTATATATGTGTAATATTATAATTATACATATATATGTATAATTATAATATTACAGAGACCCAACAGCAAATATTATATATATGTATAACTATAATATATAGAGAGAGACCGAACAGAATGCAAAGCATAAAAGCTTAAAAAAACACAATGCGTATGTTTTAGTAAGAGGCACCAGAAAAAGAAAAAGAGAAGAGGAAAGAAGATCGGAAAAGGGGAAGGCTGCGAATTACCTACCGACTGCCAACTGCCGACCAACTCGCTTCCTTCAATCTCGCTGCTATGTCATGTCGCTCGCTCGCTCGTTGATGAGTCATGCTCGCTCGCTCGCTCTCGGTATTCGGTAAGCAAAATAGGTGCAATCTCTGTCTTAGCTCTCGCCTCTCGGTCAGTCGATCAATGTTTTGACTTCTAATCGATCGATCGACTTTCCCAGGGTTTGTTTTATTATTTATGTTCCTTTTAGTTTGCGACGTCGTTTTTTTTAGACCCAATTCAGATTTGGCCATTTGGGTCGACCCATAGAGGCCAAGTCATCGTCGTTCGGTCCAAGTCAACGCCTTTTTTCTCTAGGCGCTCGCCTTTCCGTCATCGTCCAAGTCGTCGCTCGGCTTACATGTTCACCACCGACTTATCGACCAGGCGTCGCCTAGGCGACGACTTAACAACTATGATGATAGTATGGATCCTTCCTTGAAACAATCGAAATAATAATTAATATAATTCAAGAAATATAGAATTCATTATAAATATATTAAAATCATTACAAAATATTTTTTTGCAGTTCAATTTCTTGAATTTTCTTTCAATCGCTTTGTTTTCAATTGTATCAAATACATCCTTTTCAATGTAAGCCACCATTTATCGGCTCTTGAGTAGACCCGAATTGAGGACGTTTACTAGTTTAAAGATTCGTAAAATAATTGCAAATACTTTTTTGCATCCTATTAAAAATGAAAGACAGACGTAAATACACACATACAAAATACAATCGAGTACAATTAAAAAAAGAGAGAGCCCTACTCCTAAAAAAAATACTCCATATATAATACATATATATTATAAGCGTTAAAATAATTTAAGACAAATATGTTCAATTTCATATCAATTATTCATAGCATATTTAATTTTATATGTAAATCAATAAATAGAATCAATTTAAAACAAAATGCTAGACAAATTAGAAGAGGAGAATATCCTAAAATTTAGTGAAAATTAAAATTTAAAGAAACATATCATAGAAATTGAGAAAAATTGAATATCATAGAGAAAAAACATCAACATAGTTACAATTTACAATTTAATCGAAAATGAAGATAGGATATACCTAATTTTTTGAATTGAGATTGCAATTGATTTTTTGCACAAATTTTAAGTATTGTAACTTGTACAAGTTGTAAATACTTGTATATTTTTTTTAGGGTGGTCACACTTTACTATACCCTTACTAATTAAAGTTTTTAAGAATTTAAGGGTCGTCACTTGACCACCCTTGCCCCCTACTAGATCCGCCCCTGACATTATAGAAAAGCACAAATAATCATTTATATAGAGAGAGAAAAAGAGTGTAAACCAGGGAATATATTTGATGGGAAATCCATCAGCTTCAGTACGAACTCTGACAAGGGAATCGGGAACTCTCTTGTTGATCTCTTTTAGGATTTCTGAAAGTGGCCGGCTGATTCCCGACGTCGGAACGGCGTCGTATTCGTCCGGTATGTCGTTCACTATCTCTTCTTTTTTCTCCCTTCTAACGGCGAATGTTCGGTGTGAAGAGTTGCGTAACGCCGTTAATGTTCTCAACGCCGGCGTTGATTTCATCAGCGCAAACGCCATTTTTTTCGGCCGTTTGTCTCTCTTTAATGTAAAACCCCGCCTACCGCTTTTGAGGGTTTAAGACACTGGTATTTTATTTAAGATGTGTTTGGATGTAGGGATATGGGGTGACAACTTACTAAACTAATGGATTTTAACCATTCCCAACAATAAAATTATCAAATCTAATTTTTTTAAAAAATAAAGTTTTATTTTATGCAGAAATTAAAATCCTATTTAAATAAAATCATAAAGGGACAAGGACGAGGGAATGAATAAATAGTTCTGTTTTAGAGGGAGAGAAATAAAACATAAAGTTCAATTCATAGAATGAAAATATATTCATAAGACTCTTGTTATGGTGATAAAAAAAATTTTATAAAAATTAGTTTAGAAAATGATGTGACAAAGTGTAATTAGTTAATGATCCATCAATACATAGGTAGGGAAGTGGTTAGTATGAAGTTTATTTTGAAATAAGTTGGTCAATTGACCAATAGAATACTGACACGTATGCGAGGTTATATATATGTGTGTTAATATTCTATTGAACAATTGACCAACTTATAAAAAAAATAATTTCATATTAACCGGATCCCATAGGTAGACTTAATAATAGTATCAACCACAACCACTGATATCATTTTGTAAGTAACTTGTTGTATGATTTTATAAAGGTGTTTTGGGACGAAAAGTAGGTCGTGCAAACCAAAAGAGAGAAAGAAATATATAAAAAAAATTATTAGTAAAAAGTGAAAAATATGTAGAATAAAGTAATTTTCAAATAATTAGCCATTTATAAGAAAAAGATAATAAAACATAACATGATGAAGGAGCATATTTTGTATCAAAGTAATTTAGTTAAAATAATTTTAAAAAATGGAATTAATTTAAAAGTACAATAGTGAAACCCGTATTAGCATCAACAATTTCATTATCACATGCGATGATGCGAACCATACTCTTTTTGGTTAATATCTAGCTGATGATCAGGATCTTTGTTTTGTTATAAAATTATTGTAATATTTATATTTTTTTTATATAATACTATACTAATATATTAATTCTATTAATAATAAATTAATATTGTGTATAATGATTTTTATATAAAGAAAATATTTTCTTCTGAAATATCCTATTCAAATAAGTTTAAAAATATATGATAAGCCAAGAAAATCACAAAGAGCATGAGAAGTCTGAAGCACAACTTCGTGGTGCAGTTTGGTGCTCTTTAGGAGCACGTACTAAGCTATAGAAGTGGAATGATATGCATAGGCTATTGCTGGCATAGTGCAGTAAGACTTGGTCTAGAATTGGTTAGCTATTTTCGTGTGTTAACGGCAAGATCTTTCAATGCGTCTCAATCACGTAAAAGCGCGTTCAATCATGCACAATAAACACGTCAATACTAGAAGTTTGACGGCTTAGACCGTCAGGGGATAGCTCCAGCCAGGGACGGAGCCAGGATTTGATCTTACGGGGCCAAAATCAAATTTTCAGTCTTCAGACTTTTCAAGATAAAAAGTTATGCCATTGAGCTTCCCAAGTCCTAACTCCAGAAAATAATTCCCAACAATCCTAATTTCTGGCATTATTTCTTCTAACCACATGTCCACAATCCCACGGTATTTATGAAACAGTCCATTATCTCCACCAATCCTAATTCCTAGCATTATTTGAGACTTGGGAGTGCATATAAATCTCAATAAAAGCAAATCTAACAACGCAAATACACAATGACAAGATTTTGTTTATTGGTGTGTATTGTGTAGTGGAGAATTGAAGATAATGAAATGAAATGAATTGCCACAAGGCCCACAAAGAACAAATTTAATCTCACAATTCAAGTGAGTGAGCCTTAGTACTTGGAAATTTTTAAAATCTGGGGGGGGTATGACCCCCTTCAAAAAAAGCTAGCTCCATCCATGGCTCCAGCATAAGAGTCAGTACAGGCAGACACAAGGATAACAATGGAGAGTATTTAGTTATAGTATTTGATAATGATAAAACATCAGTTACCTTCTTTTTGTGTTATCCTTGCTATCATATACTCCAACTTTGATTTTGCGTACCACCGACCCCCCTGACATCAACCCCACCCTGC
Source organism: Panax japonicus (assembly GCA_020205505.1). Lineage (NCBI taxonomy): Eukaryota > Viridiplantae > Streptophyta > Magnoliopsida > Apiales > Araliaceae > Panax > Panax japonicus. Next base: position 72,829,613 of record CM035096.1, on the reverse strand, counting down.
CGTGACCTTAGCCGACTGCATGCAACCCACCTGCTCCATCCCATCACTGTTTGCTACCGCCGGTCGATTCAGTCCAATCCTCATAAATGCAACGCAGAGATCACATGCAACTATTATCTTTGTCATCATTACCGATCAAAGCCCAAATAAAGATATTATTCACCTAATAGGTAAGTCCACTGGATCGGTCCAAAACTTTCAAGACCCAATAGATATAACCCAATGAGTCGACCCAAACAGTCTGGCCCACTACATAAAATATCATAGTCCAACATTTCCCCCCAGCCTTTTATTTAACAGAATGTTTAATAAAAAGACTATAAATGGCCCAAAACGAAAATGGAACCCAAATTAAACTGAACCGAGCCCAAGCTGGAATTCAACAAATAAAACCAAAGCCCAGTTCAATTAATACTTAAGACCAAAACCGGATGCTACCCCTTCAAATTCATCATCATTGCTAGCATGAAATGAGCCGCCCATGTTTGAGAAGATCTTCTTTCTTCTCTTGATAAACATTTCTTAGCATGTATGGCCTTTTCATCTTTCAGGCTGGAGGATGCTTGACTCTTTGTTGTTGATGTCTCTTGAGCTATCTCGTCTGATTTTTAGACTACAAGATTGACTGAAGGCAGGAATTGGTCTTGTTGATATAATACTTGAGAGTATGGACCAATCTAAGCAGTTTCAGGTTTATATACACATTTACCTGTACACAATACTTCTAACGTGTGAGCTCATCTGCATATAACAAGTGACTCACTATTAAACTAAGTTTAGAACAATGTTTGTGCCTGGGATCAGACTCAAAGCGATTAGCTTTTGAATATAACATGAGAACCTGCTCTGATACCAATTGTTAGTTCCCAATAGGCACAATAGATCTAAAAGGGGGGTTGAATAGATCCATTTAAGTTTCAAATACTTTTATCTTTTATTTTCTATTGCTATTAAATTAGCATATGACAAACATAAGAATCTTTTCAAGCACAACGGAATAAGTAAAAAATCCCCTTCATTGATATATTCATAATCATACATACATTGTTCGTAGAGTTAGTTCAGTAGTAAGCAGTTAGAACATAAATAGCAGTTATAGCAGTTAATAGACATAATGTAAATGACTTAAAATAAAAGACACAAGGGGTTTTAAGTTGTTCAGAGACTCAAGTTTCTAATCCACTCTTCTGCTTTCAACTAGCAGGATTTCCACTAAGGAAGGGCAGCACCCTGAATCACTAGATTCCTTCAAGGCCAACAGCCTTGGGACTTCAGTTCACTAATAACTCTTCAAGGCCAGCAGCCTTGGAACTCCTCTAGTTCCCTAGGAACTTTTCAAGCCCAACAGGCTTGGAACTTCATTTAGTCCCTCCAGACAAGGACCCCTCAGGCCCTGGCTTCTTGTTGAGTTGTTTATTTATTTGTTGGAGTTGGTGCTGAGCTGCTAAGATGTCTTTATGCTCTCAACATCTTTTGTACTTACCAGCTTGGCGTGATCATCCTTGAAGTGCAGTTGAGTGTTGTATTGTGCTCAACTTCTTCAGTTACTCAACCTCCTTTGATGATCCCTTAATGAACTGCCTTAAAGATCATTCCCCTTGATATGTGATGGCTGCACATGATGGATTTCTAGGATGACTGTAAGCTCTTCTGTTAGGTACTTAGAAACTTTCTCATGCTTGCCACCATGATGACGTTTGTGATCTCCCTTCTTGATACTTGATGCCTTCTCATGATGGACTTGCTAAGATGATTGTAAGCTCTTCTCTATGGTACTTAGAGTCGTCTCATGATAGACATCAAGGTGACATGACGCTCTTCTTTCTCTTAGCAGTTCAGAACACTCTTCATGTAGTAGAACTCTCACTTCTACATTATAGAACTCTCACTTCTACTTCTTTCTTTGTCTATCTCTAAGTGTTCTTGGTGGATCATAGAGTGAGCCTTCAGACTCACTATCTCACATGGTTTAGAACAGTCCACCGTTACTCCAAACTCGGCAACTCCAACATACGTAGATCTTTGAAGCTCTTGATAATTTATACTCCTTCCCGATCCTTCCGTTGGAAAGTAGCCGTTGAAGGCTATTCAAATATCTTCACAGATCTCGAGTTGACTGAGGTAGACTGCTGATGTGATAAGTCATACTTTCTCTGATACTGCAGTCTACTGTTTCACCTACCCATCAGAGATGTCACTTTAATGTCTTGGGCAGGTCGAAGACTTTATTTTATCCTTCTGATTTCTCGATCAGAGGTTGTCCTTTTGCATCGATGCTCTCAATAAGCTCTTGTCCGAATATTACTCTTCAGATTGAACCATTGCCAATGCTTCAGTCTTCAGCTATTCGAACTCTACGATTATGATGCATGTCTTCAAGGACCTGATCGTAATGTCGTGTTGACTGGTAGAGACAACACTACGATCTTGAAGAGTGTTGATTGGATCTTCAATGTAGAATACCTCTTCCTTCTTCTGTGAAGTGCTTCAACACTTCTGTTTGCCTCAACAGCTCTTAGATACTGATGACTTGACTTCTTTGTTCTGTCCCCTTCTGAATAGCAAGACACTTCAGATTTGTAGCGTGTCAAGCTCGCTTTCTCCTTGTGATCTCTCGTTCATTTATCATCAATGGACTGACCCAATGCTTAATCATTTTAGCCTTGTTCTTCAGAAGATGTCCAGTATCTCTGTATGCACTTCATCAGTTCTTTCTTTATTTGGCAAACACTACGATCCTGGTTGCTTCCAAGATCGTTGTCTTCTGTCTACTTGACAGCTACTGCACTTGCTGACTTTTCTTTGTCAGTTACGGAAGTCTTCTTCTGATCTCCTTGTGGAAGACTTCATCTCGAATGGCTTCATAACTCAATCTTGATGCTGATTGGGTTGGTGCTTAGATCTTCTGTTAGCTTACATGTCATTCATTGAGTGCTCTCTGGTTTCCTTTAGATGGGATGTATCTTTGCCGTGCCAACCAGAGACTTCATTCCTTTGGATATTCTGGGAGTGCTCATTTGTTGAGAATCATTTTTGCTCTACGATTTTGCCTTGGCATTTGTGAGCACAACTGTTGAGGTTTTAGTTCTGCACTCTATGATTCAGCTTTGGCTGTGCAGACACTACGACTCTGAGATCAGATCTTGACACTCAACGATTTCTGTCTTTATGCTCGATGTCTTGATCTTATCTTGCTCGACTACGATCTCTTCCTCTGGTATGGTCAGTAGACTCTACGACTCTGAGTGTAGTCTACGATTCTTGACTTGGCTTCGGCAAATACTCGGTCGGCTCGTAGGCAGGTTGTCTCTACAATTCTGAACATGACTTCCTCAGCAGACTTCGGCTCCGAGGAAGTTCTACTTAACACACTACGATTCTTCCTCGTCTCTCCTGGCAGTCTACGAACTCCGAGATCTACTATTTTGCAGACTACGATTCTACCTCGACAGTTCTCGAGTTTTCCTTGACTCTCCTGGCAGACTACGATTTTTGGGGCAGTGCTCGACGATCAGACAAGCCTATCTATTACATTATAAGATCAACCTAACATGCTTGATCTTTCTACGCTTATAGTCCTTGTACATCATTTCTTTTTAAGGACTTTACAAAGCTGTTTTGCTTATGTAGGATCAACCAAACATACTTGATCAATTCATTCTAAGTCCTTGTACACACGTTTCTATTATCTATCAAAGGATTTTACAGCTTTTCTTAATGCAAGATTACTTGCATATTCATTCATATATATCATAATCTAATCATATATAAATAGGAATAACATTCAAATGCTTATTCCTGACAATCTCCCCCTATTTGATTATGACAAAAATAATAAGTGCATATGCATGTTATGAATGAATCTTATATATAGTGAGCAACTGTATTTCTAAAACAGATAATCATGAATGTCATTTATAATGATGTGGAATTTAATACACTGGCATTTTACATCTTGGATTCAGAACATACCTAACTAGTTAGAGATGTACCTCTTTTGGCTCCATATATGTTTTCAGGATTCTGTTGATCAACTATTCATCTGTTTGGCCTTCTTGCTCCTGCTCCCCTTGAGATGATGACTTTCCTGCTTTGCTTTGCTCCCCCTCATATATATGCTTCTTTTCTCCTTCTGGTTCCCCCTCAGCTTCGGCATACATAGGCTCATCATTCCTTGGCTCCCCCTCGGATGATGACTCTGCCTCTTCTTCTGCTGTCTTCTTCTCTACTTTCCTTCTGCTCTTCTTGCCCTTCTTTGAATGCCTCTTGGTCTGCCTCTTTCTATGCCTCTTTTTCTCCCCCTTTTTGTCATTAATCATTTGGGAGAGCTGCTCCATGTTGGACATAAGCTACTCCATCAGGTAGGAGGAGTTAGCAACTTCAAACTTGAGTTCCTGTTGGCCTAGCTCAAGTTGCACTGAGAAAGACCGCTTTATGTTGTCAATTTTGTCAAAGAGTGCTTGGATCTGCTCTTCACTGGCCTTCTTCGCTTGTAGTGCATCTGCCTTCTAATCATTCATGACCTTCAGATAGATGTTATCTCTCTCTTTGAGTTTGAGAGATACATCAGCCATAGTAGCTTGAAGTATGTTCTGGAATGAATTATCTCATGCTGTTGTCGGCTTCTTTGACTCTTCAGTGAATAGAGATATTTTCTCAATCAGTTCATCAGAATTTTTCATCAGCTCCTTCTCCACAGATATTTGATCATCTAGTTGGGCAGCTCCTTGTTGAGTATCAGATTGGGCTCTACTATCCTATTCCTTGGACATATTTTTGAAGGTGTTGAGAATCTGAAGAATCGTTGAGTTCCAATCACTGGTTGAGGATGAAGGAATGTCTGTTAGTAGTGCTTGAGCAGATGGAGGCTTCTGGTATAGAACTTGAACACCATCAGTAGTGGAGTGAACATACTCTACGATCATCGCATTGGTCATGATCATTTTCTTCCTTGAGAGTCCACTCTACGATCGTGGGGGATATAGTGATTTCTGGCATGTCTGTAGACCTTGTAGTGAGGCTGGTTTGTGATCAATTTGGTAGCAAACTTCTTCACCCTTGGGAAGTTTTGTGCTACCAGCTCCATGCTTGGAAAATGAGAGTAGCACCGGCTTAAGTAACTTGCATCCTTTTCAGTATGTGCTTTTAGCCAAGGCATCCACTGGAAAAACCATCTCATAAGTAGATCATCAGGATTGCAGAGGATGGTCGTGCAGTCTAGCTCCGTGTTATTCTAGTTTTTAACTATATCAAAGGTAGTCATCCTTACCACCTTGAGCTGTTCATCTCCATAGTTCACCCATCTTTCTGGTGGTGTTTCTGATGGTTCATTCGAGACTTCTACCACTATTCTCCTGGTGAATTTTGCTGGAGAGAGGACAGGATAGAATTCTGGTTCCTCTGATTCCTGATTTTCAGAATTGGAATCATTCTCCATTTCTTCTCTTTCGGAGCCTGAACCATCTTGATCATTTCCAACAGTGAATCCTTCTTGCTGCATTTCCTTTCCAGAACATTCTTCAGCAAGATCTTCTTCTGATTTATCTTCTTCACTACTAGTTCCATCTTCAGCACTTTCATCCTTTGACATAGACTCATCATCACTTAGTTCAACGACAGCATTGGAGTGATCACTACTCTTTTTAAAGGCAAATTTGGCTTGTAGTCTGTAACTTGTCCTTCTTGTTGGAAGTTCAGTTACAAGAGTGTCAGACTCTTCTTCCTCTTCAGACTCTGATGCCTTTGAATCATCAGACGAACTTCCTTGAGGTTCAACACTGATAGGGGCATACCCTTCTTCTTTGGACTCATCACCTTTTGAGCTGTCATGGGGGCTTTTAGGATTGGAAGGGGCATGTTCTTCTTCTTTAGAAACAACATCATTTGACCTATCATTTGGGCTTGTTGGGGTAGTTGCATTTGGGGATTGAGTTTGGATATCTTGAATCTCTTCTTCATTAGCAGAGTGAATGCTCTTAGGATTAGTCACAGGGCTTGAGCACTCTTCTTTATCAGCAGATGCTGCATTTTCATTCATTAATCCAGCTTCACCTTCACTGCTGGATTTTGTCTTAGGGGACTCAGTCTTGAGATCATCGATTCCCTTTGCTTCTTCTGACTCTGCGATCTCCTCTCCATAATCTTTAGTTGTTGATCAAGCACCGTGCCGTGTGCAGTGTCCTTACATTGTATGCATTTTCCTACTATTTCATCAAGGAACTCAAATTCCTCAGGGAACTCCTTTTTCTTTATATCCTTTAGACTGGGGTTTCTTTGGTACCCCATAATCTCCTTTGCTTGCTCAGTGTTGATCTCATCAAGGTTTCTCAGTCCTAGGTCAGGGAAACCTAAGCATTGATTTATATCAGATGATTTTAGCTTAAGAGATTGACCTTTAACCTTGGTTGAAAGGGTTCTGGCATTTATGGATGCATTTGAGTAGAATTCCTTGACCAATTCAGTATATACTCGAGTGCTAGCCTCAAGACATTCTGAGAATCCAGATTTCTTCACAAGTTTGAGAATGTCTCTGAACTTCTTTTTGGATTTTTCAAACGTCTTGGTTCCGAGCTAAATGCCAGTGATTACTCGCCAGTTTTCCATTTGAGTAGTTCGAGGAATATGTGTATTTGATTCAGAGGAGTTTTTGAGAGATGGCTAATTGTGATTTGGGCAAGGCTCTGGAAGGTTAATTGATTTTGACTTTTGAGAGGATTCTAGGGTTTGATAATGGGAGGGAGAAAAGTTCGATGGTTTCTGATAACTGTTTGCAGATTTCGAATTTGTCTTAATGATTGTTCCTTCTAACTCTGCATAATCAGTGATGTGTCAACCAACCATTGGTTGTACGAAGTCCAGTAATGAGCTGTAACTCCCCATAACTTTTCAGTTAGATATTTCCTTTAGGAGAGTAGACGTTTAATTGACGTGGATTGATCGTTGACCTTTTTGGTTCGTAGAGTAGCATGGTAAGACTGCTATGGACTCTACGATTTTCTTTGTTGACTCAACGATCAACTTTTGAGAGATGCTGCAGTGGATGGTTTTGACATTAATCCTCATCTTGATGCTGCATAGCTTGATCACTGATATACCTCAAGCCAGCTTTTGGCACTTTAGACCTAATGTGCATTTGTACAGTATCTTTTCAACCTGTATTTGAACATCTCTATTCTTCATCTGAAAGGTTGAACAATTGTTCAGTTCTTTAGAGCTCCGTGTGAGTTGGATTATCCTGTGGTAGGACTGCGATCGTCGAGTATGTTTTTACGATCGCTGAGGTTGCACTACGATCGTGGAGTTCTCTTCAACTTCGATTCTACGATCGTTGACTAACTTGGTCCTTGAGATGAACTTAACTTAGCATTCCTTCTGGGTCAAGGTAGCTCAGGAAAGGCCAACCTCTTAGCATGAGCTAAGGGTCAAGTTTGTCCCTGAGGCGCTTTCTAAATGAAATAATTTAGAAGTGATTTACACTGATATCTCATTTGACCTTTTCTGGTGGGGAGGTCCTTTACCAACTTTTGACAATTGCATTTGCTGTACTCGTGGTGTCCTCCTGCTCTTACACTACGATCGGATGTTTGATCGTAATCACTCCACGATTTTGAGTTGGGTGGCTGATTGGTTATCAGTAGTACATTTTGTGAGGTTCCTACTGACTATGGATCTTCATTTGGTTCATCACCCACAAAGTTTTGAGACTCTGTAGCTGGTATATTGCTTTATAGTGTATCTCAGTGTTGTTATTTCTCAACAGAACACTGCTCCCCCATAGTAGATGCTGTCCTTCCAGATAGATGTGATTCCCTTTAATTTAGGTTCATTTGAAGGCAGCCTCACATATCTCCTTCTTACTGGAATCACAATTATCACTTAGATCTCCTTGTATCGTAGGCATGGATATTTTTAGGACTGATCACTCTACGATCATTTGACAGCACTACGAACATAGTCTTCTTTGACAGTCTTGTGCGTGTGAAGTTCTGCTCCTGTAATGAGTTCCTCTTGACTGATGCTCGATGATCCTCTAATGTGAGCTTCTTTGAGGATTCTTCTCATATAACATGTTTTGCCTGATTTGAGCATATAAGACCCTTTTCATCTTTGGTTGAATGGCCTGCTTCCATATATAGATTAGCAGCCATGTGAGCTTCATTTAGGTTAGCTCAGCGGGTCTTCAAGGGCAGGCTTGGACATATAGGAATTTTATCCGAATCATTTCTGAACAGTCCTTAGCCTTCTGCTGGTTGAGTCTTCTTGACTGAAGTCTTCTGCTTCAGCATTCCTTAGTGAGGTCAGACAGACCAAGTACCTGCAGGTTAGATACATTTCTATTTTTGGTACCCACAATTAAATGGGTCGTGCTAGGTTAGTTTTCTAAACCTTTGTTCCTCATATTTGGATAATCATCACATTTATCATCAACAATCATATTCATATATACAACTAGTTTTAGATAATACATTTTGAGATGCATGATGGTGAGTGTGTGTAAGATTCGTTATTTTAAAAACACCCTCTTTTTCTTTGATGGTTTCATCATTTGCATGGTTATGTTCACAAGGTTTAAGTGTTCACAGAGTGAGAATAAACTCTACGATTTAGGTGTATCTAGTTGATTCATGGAGGTGATCAGTTTCTATAAATCATCAAGATACTCTTGTAGAACTGATCATACTTTATGTGTTGTCAAACACTTAGAACATAGGTTTGTACATACATACTAACCCACCAGCAAGGATTACTTCACATAAAATTAATTTGTCTTGTGATGCTCTTATGACCCATTTCAGATTTCCTTCAAGAAGTCATCTTCAACCTAAAACTTAGATGGAGAGAAGGTTTATAAGCATTTGAGTTTCCACCCTCATGGTACTTTCTCTCTTCACCTTTTTAGGTAGATTATGACTCATTGATAGAATACTATTATAGTTTATAAGGAGGTGCATTCATGATGTATACATTTATAATAGTGAGGAACCGTACCTTTTTACTGTCAGTTTCTTAACAGTCATTTATCTTTAATATACTGAGTTTAGGCATTGATGTGCATAGCTTCACATTTTTTCCTGATAGCTTGTTACTCTTGTTGGCCTTTAATCAATCAGTCGTGGTCTTGAAGATGCAAGCTAGGAGAATCTCAGTTTCATTAGTTCTTTGACATCTTTCAATTCATAAAGTTTGCACCCAGCTGCTGGTTGGCCAGACACACGTTTGAGAAGATCTTCTTTCTTCTCTTGATAAGCATTTCTTAGCATGTATGGCCTTTTCATCTTTTATGCTGGAGGATGCTTGACTCTTTGTTGTTGATGTCTCTTGAGCTATCTCGTCTGATTTTCAGACTACAAGATTGACTGAAGGCAGGAATTGGTCTTGTTGATATAATACTTGAGACTATGGACCAATCTAAGCAGTTTCAGGTTTATATACACATTTACCTGTACACAATACTTCCAACGTGTGAGCTCATCTGCATATAACAAGTGACTTACTATTAAACTAAGTTTAGAACAATGTTTGTGCCTGGGATCAGACTCAAAGCGATTAACTTTTGAATATAACATGAGAACCTGCTCTGATACCAATTGTTAGTTCCCAATAGGCACAATAGATCTAGAAGGGGGGGGGGGGGGTTGAATAGATCCTTTTAAGTTTCAAATACTTTTTCTCTTTTATTTTGTATTGTTATTAAATTAGCATATGACAAACATAAGAATCTTTTCAAGCACATCGGAATAAGTAAAAGATTCCCTTCATTGATATATTCATAATCATACATACATTGTTCGCAGAGTTAGTTCGGTAGTAAGCAGTTAGAACATACGTAGCATTTATAGCAGTTAATAGACATAATGTAAATTACTTAAAATAAAAGACACTAGGGGTTTTAAGTGGTTCAGAGACTCAAGCTTCTAATCCAATCTTCTGCTTTCAACTAGCAGGATTTCCACTAAGGAAGGGCAGCACCCTGAATCACTAAGATTCTTTCAAGGCCAGCAGCCTTGGGACTTCAGTTCACTAATAAATCTTCAAGGCCAGCAGCCTTGGAACTCCTCTAGTTCGCTAGGAACTTTTCAAGCCCAACAGGCTTGGAACTTCATTTAGTCCCTCCGGACAAGGACCCCTCAGGCCCTAGCTTCTTGTTGAGTTGTTTGTTTGTTTGTTGGAGTTGGTGCTAAGCTGCTAAGATGTCTTTATGCTCTCAACATCTTCTGTACTTACCAGCTTGGCGTGATCATCCTTGAAGTGCAGTTGAGTGTTGCATGATGCTCAACTTCTTCAGTTACTCAACCTCCTTTGATGATCCCTTGATGAAATGCCTTGAAGATCATTCCCCTTGATATGTGTTGGCTGCACATGATGGGTTTCTTGGATGACTGTAAGATCTTCTGTTAGGTACTTAGAAATTTTCTCATGCTTGCCACCATTATAACGTTTATGATCTCCATTCTTGATAGTTGATGCCTTTTCATGATGGACTTGCTAAGATGACTGTAAGCTCTTCTCTATGGTACTTAGAGTCGTCCCATGATAGACATCAAGGTGACATGACGCTCTTCTTTCTCTTGGCAGTTCAGAACACTCTTTATGTAGTAGAACTCTCACTTCTACATTATAGAACTCTCATTTCTACTTCTTTTTTTGTCTATCTCTAAGTGTTCTTGGTGGATCGTAGAGTGAGCCTTCGGACTCACTATCTCAAATGGTTTAGAACAGTCCACCGTTACTCCAAACTCGGCAACTCTAGCACACGCAGATCTTTGAAGCTCTTGTTGATTTATACTCCTTCCCAATCCTTCCATTGGAAAGTAGCCGTTGAAGGATATTCGAATATCTTCACAGATCTCGAGTTTACTGAGGTAGACTGCTGATGTGACAAGTCATACTTTCTCTGACACTGCAGTCTACTGTTTCACCTACCCATCAGAGATGTCACTTTAATGTTTTGGGCAGGTCGAAGACTTTATTTCATCCTTCTGATTTCTCGATCAGAGGTTGTCCTTTTGCATCGATGCTCTCAATAAGCTCTTGTCCGAATATTACCCTTCAGATTGAACCGTTGCCAATGCTTCAGTCTTCAGCTATTCGAACTCTACGATTCTGATGCATGTATTCAAGGACCTGATCGTAGTGTCATGTTAACTGGTAGAGACAACACTACGATCTTGAAGAGTGTTGATCGGATCTTCAATGTAGAATACCTCTTCCTTCTTTTGTGCAGTGCTTCAAGACTTCCCTCTCTTGTAAAAGAAAACACTTTTCGGTTGACCAACCTGAACCAACTCCTGAATCCACGGCTACCCAACCTCCACCTCCTCCTGAACAACCCAAGTCTCCCCCCTGTTACGCCCCCAAAAATAGGTATACATCACCCATCTTGAGTCGCCAAATACATGGTACAAAATTCAAATAAAACTTAATTATACAACAGTCGTGTAAAATACGACAAAACATAATCTAAGAGTTTTAATAAGAATATTGTCATCTAGACAATATCCACACTCAACGGAGTCCTCATTACATTTATTATCACACTATTTTATAGAATAGTGAGGACTACTAAAACAACCATCTGGACCGTCAATCCGCTCCCCGACTCGTCCCAGCTATATTCTCATTTTCTGAAGAGAATAGTGAAAGAAAAGGTGAGCTCAACTAGTCCAGTAAGAAATATTATGACTAAGATAATGCAGAATAATTTATCGTTAACCTTCAACAGTGTTAAACTAGTAAAATATAACAACCATCAAGTTTAACTGCAACAGAACAAGCAATCCATTAGAAGAGTCAAGTAGAGAATAAAATCTACTATCTTCTATGATTTAAAAGGTTTTTCATCACTTTTATCGCTGAGACTCAGCTTAATAAATAAACCGCATCATCCCTGCACTACGACCAAGGATAATCATTAGTGTCACGACCACAACTTATCCATGCACTACGGGCCAAGGATATTCGTGTATTCATCAATGGTCATGATCATGCCAACAACTGTCCATCAATGCACTATGGCCAATGAGGACTTTTACCACATCATTTGTAACATTACGGTCATGATTATACCGAATAATCCCTGGTCATAATCATACCAAGTCCATCTATGCACTAAAGGCCACAGATGACTTTCAACATATTATAAACATGAGGATGATGACAATGATATAAGAATTCAATAAAAAAAGTTCAAGGATAAATTTTTAAAGATTTATAATTTAATTTATCCAGAAATCAATAACGTCCAAATTGTCAATATGATACTGATTTGTGGAGTAAAATTCAAGAATGCTCAGAAGAATATTTCCATAAAAAGATACTGGATGAAGCGCAAATATCAAGGATATTCCACTAATTTCATGGAGTATAGAAGCCAACACTTTAACCAACTAAGTATAATAGAATATATGAAACCACAAATGAATTTTTGCCCGCCATGCGGTAATCCACATAGACAGATCATTCCAACTGAATAATAAATAATGGAATAACAGAAGAACTCACCGGGAGTGCGTAATCTACACAGACAGGTTATTCCAACAGAATAATAAAGAATGGAACCAGGTCATGCGTAATCCGCACAAACAGGATATTCCAACAAAATAATAAAGAATGAAACCCGGTCATGCGTAATCCGCACATACAGGATATTCCAAGAGAATAATAAAGAATGGAACCAGGTCATGCGTAATCCACACTGACAGGATATTCCAATAGAATAATAAAGAATGGAATAACAACCCTTACGAGTATTGAAAGAAAATAACTCTCTTCATGAATACGAAAGAATAATACCCCTTACCTTAGTAGGAGATTGGATACTGCAATAGTGTAGTAACAGAATACTCTTCTTCTTTCTCTCTTATTCTCTCTATACTTTCTCTCTCAATAACTTGAATAAATTGGTGAAAAATAATGAAGAAATGAGCTTCTATTTATAGGCTTGGCAGAGTAAGGGTAAAATAGTCTTTTTACCATAATGTATGACAATATCGCTGACATCATTGATCATATTACATCATTGCTTTCCTCATCGTCCGATGACATCATCGCTTACCTCATCATCCGATGACATCATCGCTTGCATCATAGGAATTCAAATTCAATTTGTTCTCTTCCACCTCCTTTTACTTTTATACCATGAATTTACAATAATAATATTACCATTCAAATTATAAAAAACGTACTATTATATAATCATATCATACTACTATAATGTAATATTATAATAATATATTTGAATAAATTATTTTATCGAAAAAGATAAAATACCAACTTTTAACAAATGTCATATGTTAAAAATTCCACAATTTAAATCCACATTGAATAAATATTTTTTTATCACATATATCAACAATTAATTATTCACAAATAATATTACAAAATTACAATATCGACAACCAGGTCGTTCTCAGGAAAGAGGAGGCTTTCCAATAAGGATTTCTCCCTATTGGCGCGTAATTAGGTGACCAAACCCCTTTCATCGACAGAACTTTCTAGACATTGTCAATAATACAAATAATAATATTATTCAAATAATATGAATTATTGATTTGATAAATTGAAATACTGTGCAATGACAATTATTGAATCAATAATATAAAATATCAATGTAGAAATTATTGAATCAATAAAATAAAGTATTGAACAGTAATTACTATAAAAATTATTAAGTAGTGACTTCTTACGTAAGCATCAATAATCCAAGATATTGTACAATACCGTGTGCTAATATGCAACCAAGCGTATTACTGTACTTTTACCACCAGGTATTTCAATAGTTAACGGTAAAACTTTCGCCGTTATTTTTATAAAAAGATAATTTTGTCCTTTTCTAACTCCGATAATAATTCTGTTGTGGGGTCCACCAATGATTGTGTCATCGTACGAATATTCTAGACAAAAAAAATATTCCCCGAACAAACGAATATTTTATAGCAATTTGGTTACTTTGCAAAATTTATAAATATTACCCACAACTATAACATTATAACAAATTCATACCTTAATATTCAAAAATGATATTTATAGAAAATTCATCTTTATTCATAAAAGTTGGGGTCTTACAACCTCCCATTCTTATGAAATTTTGCCCTCGAAATTAGGGCACGTACCTGGTATGTTGAAGAGGTAAGGATACCTTGATTTCATTTCAGATTCTAACTCCCAGGTCATTTTCTTAACATCGTGGTTTCTCCACAAAACTTTTACTTGAGGTATAACCTTGGAGCGTAAAATATGCTCCTTCTTATCCAAGATTTTAACAAGAACCTCTTCATACGTTAAATCTTCTGCTATTTCATCCGGTTCAAACTCAATAATGTGGTGCGGGTCTTTCACATATTTACGTAACATACATATGTGAAAAACGTTATGAACACGAGACATACTTGGCGGTAAAGCGAGTCTATAGGCCACAGTTCCTACTCGATCTAGGATTAAAAATGGGCCAATGAATTGAGGATTAAGCTTTCCTCGCTTTCCAAATCTCGTAACTCCTTTCCATGGAGCAACACGTAACAACACATGATCTCTAATATCGAATTCTATGTCATTTCGATGAAGATCAGCATAACTCTTTTGTCGATCTTGTGAGGTTTTTATACGTTGTATGTGACGCCATCAAAATAGGTATACATCACCTATCTTGAGTCGCCAGATACATGGTACAAAATTCAAATACAACTTAATAATACAACTGTCATGTACAATACGGCAAAACATAAGCTGTGAGTTTGAATACAAATATTATCTACTAGAAATTATACAAACTCAAAAGGAGTCCTCATTACAATTGTTAACACACTGTTTCACAGAATAGTAAGCACTACTAATACTATCATTTGGCCCGTCACTCCATTCCCCGACTAGTCCTTGCTACGTTCTCATTTCCTGAAGAGAACAATGAAAGTAAAAGGGTGAGCTCAACTAGCCCAGTAGGAAATATTATGACTAAGATAATGCAGAATATATTATCGTTAGCCTTCAACAGTGTTAAACTGATACAATATAACAACCATCGAGTTTAACTATAGCAGAACAAGCAATCCATTAAAAGAGTCAAGTAGAGAATAAAATCTACTATCGTTTATGATTTAAAAGGTTTTTCATCACTTTTATCGTTGGGACTCATCTTAATAAAAAATCAACATCATCGAATCACCCATGCACTACGGCCAAGGATATTCTTTAGTATCACGACCACAATTATCCATGCACTACAGGCCAAGAATATTTGTGTATTCAATAATGGTCATGATCATGCCAACAACTGTCCATCAATGTTCTACGCGCCAATGAGGACTTTTTCCACATCATTTGTAACATTACGGTCATGATTACACCGAATAATCCCTGGTCATAATCATACCAAGTCCATCTATGCACTATAGGCCACATATGACTTTCAACAAAATATAAACATGAGGATGATGACATTGATATAAGAATTCAATAAAACAAGTTCAAGAATTAATTTATACAGGAACTAATAATGTCCAAATTGTCAACATGATACAGCTTTGTAGAGTAAAATTCAAGAATGCTCAGAAGAATATTTTCATGAAAAGATATTGGATGAAGCGCAAATATCAAGGATATTCCACTAATTTCATAGAGTATAGAAGTCAAAATGTTAACCAACTGAGTATAATAAGGAATGGAATAACAAAAGAAATCACCAGGCATGCGATAGACCGCACAGGCAGGTTATTCTAACATAATAGTAAATAATGGAATCAGGTCCGGCGTAAAACGCACAGACAGGATATTCCAACAGAATAATAAAGACGGAATCAGGTCCGGCGTAAAACGCACAGACAGGATATTCCAACAGAATAATAAAGACGGAATCAGGTCCGGCATAGAACGCACAGACAGGATATTCTAATAGAATAATAAAGACGGAACCAGGTCCGGCGTAGAACGTACAGACAGGATGTTCCAACAGAATGATAAAGAATGGAACAACATAAGAATTTCACCAAGTATAGGGTAGCCCGTGTATACAGGTTATTCCAACAGAATAATAAAGAATGAAATAACAGAAGTTCTCTTCATAGATAAGAAAGAAATAATACTCTCTACCTTTAGAAAAACTGGATACTGAAATAGTGAGGTAGCAGACTTCTCTTCTTCTTTCTATAATTTCTCTCTATAATAATCGCTCTAAAGCTTTTGTGAATTGGTGAGAAATAAAGGAAGAATGAGCTTCTATTTATAGAAAAATATAGTTTCGATAATTGCACGTTTTGGGGCTCGAAAAATTTCAGTACAATACCTCCAACTTTTTCTTTATTTTTAATTTAGTCATGGAAGTATTATAAAACTTGCACCGCCTCTCCTAATAGTAAATAATGTGATTCAATAGTAAATTATGTGAATCAATAGTTCTAGACATGTGAAAATACAATTTACAGTATAGTACCTCCATCTATACCTCTAATAGTAACAAGAATGTGAAACAATAGCATACACATGTGAACAAATAGTTATAATCATGTGAAATAATAGCAATCAATTGCTCATTTTTCCGGTTAAATACCCGATTGGTCAATATAACCTCCAGACATCAATTATTATCGAAATAATTGTAGATTTTCACTAACGCAAATAATTCCAACACAATGAAACCATTTTTATCAAAAATATAAATTTAGAAATTTCAAAGTTTGACTTTTCCCGAAAAAGTCAACTATTGACTTTTTGACCAAATAGTGAATTTCAGAAAATTTTGTGTTTATAGACTATTTTTACTAATTTCATCATTCCGGACTCAAATATCACGTCTACGTCTCCAAATTCAACTCCGAACACAACTTCAATTTTAATAACATTCATCATTAATAATATAACTCACAATATTTATCAACCAGGTCGTTCCCAGGAAAGAGGGGGCTTTCCAATAAGGATTTCTCCCTATTGCCGCGCAATTAGGTGACCAAACCTCTCTTTGACAGAACTTCTAGACATTGTAAATATTATAATTTAATAATATGAATAACTTTGTCGTATCAATTATTGATTTAATAAAATAACATATTATGCAGATGATACTATGACAATAATCGAATCAATAATATGAGAGATATGATGCAGCAATTACTGTAGCAATAATTGAGTATAACTGAGTGACTTCTCACGTAAGCATCAATAATCAATACCGTGTGCTACTATGCAACCACGCGTATTACTGTACTTTTACTATCGGGTAGTTCAACAGTTAACGGTAAAACTTCCGTCGTTATTTTCATAAAGTATTTTTGTCGTTTTCTCAATCCGACAATAATTCTGTTGTGGGGGGTCCACCAATGATTGTGCCATTGTACGAATATTCCCTGTTAAAACGAATATTCCCTGACCAATCGAATATTATATAACAACTTGCGTACTTTGCAAAATTTGTAAATATTACCCACAACTATAACATTATATCAAAACTACACCATAATATTCAAAAATATATTTTGAGAAAATTATTCTATGTTCATAAAAGTTGGGGTCTTACATTGTCGGATCTTTTGAATCTTTTCCATAGTCATACGTACTAACTCCGGTCCCAACAACGTTGCTTCACCCACCTCATCCTAACATAATGGAGAACGACACTTTCTTCCATACAACGCCTCGAATTGAGCCATGTCAATACTTGCTTGATAACTGTTGTTGTAGGAAAACTCCACTAATGGTAAGAACTTGTCCCAACTTCCCTTGAAGTTAAGGACACAGAGTCTTAATAGATCTTCAAGAGTTTGAATAGTCCTCTCTGACTTCCCGTCCGTCTGAGGATGATATACCGAGCTAAATCATAAATCCGTGCCCATAGCTTTTTGCAAACTAACCCAAAATCATAAAGTGAATCTTGGGTCTCGATCAGAAATTATGGATAATGGCATACCATGCAGTCTTACAATCTTATTTATGTACATACGAGTAAGACGTTCAAGTTTATAAGTTTCTCCTATAGGTAAGAAATGAGCCGACTTGGTCAATCTATCAACAATAACCCAAATCGCATCTATGCCGTGAGAAATCTTGGGAAGACCGGTAACAAAATCCATGGTAATGTGCTTTAACTTCCATTCTGGAATTTTAAGTGGTTGCAAGGGACCTTTTGGTACTTGATGCTCCTCCTTGACTAGTTGACAAGTTAGAAACCTTGAGATAAACTCCGCGATCTCTCTCTTCATATTGCTCCACCAAAATGTATGTCGAAGATCATGATACATTTTGGTACTCCCAGGATGGATTGCAAACGGTGTGTTGTGTGCCTCCATCATGATTTTATACTTTAAATCAGGGTCGTTAGGAACACAAAGTCTGGATTTGACTTGAAGTATTCCTTTTTCATCGATCCTTGCTTCCAGCATAGCACCTTCTTGCACTTTCTTCTTCATACGCATCAGCTCCAGGTCTGTAGCTTGAGCATCTTTAACTTTATTGATTAAAGTCGGTTCTACTCGTATATTCGTTATCATCACATGTGTCCATGGAGTCTTTAACTCTATTTTCATCCTTTGCAAGTCATATAAAATGGGCCTTTGCATTAACAATATCGCACTCGTACCCGCATATGATCTTCTACTCAATGCATCAGCTACTACGTTCGCTTTACTAGGATGGTATTGAATAGTATGATCATAATCATTCAGTAGTTCAAGCCAACGTCGTTGCCGCATGTTGAGTTCCTTTTGAGTGAAGAAATATTTGAGGCTTTTATGATCCATAAAGATCTCCACTTTCTCCCCATACAGGTAATGCCTCCAGATTTTAAGTGTAAAAACGACAGCTGCCAACTCTAGATCATGAGTAGGATAATTCCTCTCATATTCTTTGAGTTTTCGTGAGGCATATGCTATGACTTTCTCATTTTGCATGAGAACACATCCTAAACCCTTGCCTGAAGCATCACTGTAGATGACATATCCCTTCGTACCATATGGTATTGTCAGAACATGTGCTGAAATGAGTCTCCTGATGAGTTCTTGAAAACTCTTCTCATATTCCATGCTCCAACCGAATTTTGTATCTTTCCGAGTCAGCTGAGTTAATGGAGTAGAGATTCGAGAAAACCCTTCTACAAATCTCCGATAATAACCAGCTAAGCCGAGAAATCTACGTACTTCGATCACTGATTTAGGTTGCTCCCAACTTTGAATAGCTTTAATCTTTGTCGGGTCAACAGATATTCCATGACTTGATACTACGTGCCCAAGGAATGCTACTTGCTCAAGCCAGAACTCACATTTTTTCAACTTGGCATAAAACTTGTTTTCACGAAGCATTTGGAGTATCAGCCTCAAGTGTTGCTCATGATCTTCACGGCTTTTGGAATATATGATGATGTCATCAATAAAGACGACCACAAAGTGATCCAAATATTCCTTGAATACTTGGTTCATCATATCCATGTAGGCAGCAGGAGCATTAGTCAATCCAAAAGACATGACTAAGAATTTATAATGCCCGTACCAAGCTCTGGAGGCAGTCTTTGGAATACCCTCAGTTTTAACCTTTAGCTGATGATATCCAGAACGAAGATCGATCTTTGAAAAGAATTGTGCTCCTTGGAACTGGTCAAACAGGTCATCAATGTGAGGTAACAGATACCTATTCTTGATGGTGACATGATTCAATTCCTGGTAGTCAATACAAAGTCGCATACTCCCATCTTTCTTCTTCACGAATAGAACAGGAGCACCCCAAGGAGACGTACTAGGACGAATGAAACCAATGTCTAACAATTCCTGTAATTGGGTCTTTAACTCCTGAAGTTCAATAGGAGCCATTCAATATGGGGCTTTGGAAATGGGTTTTGTACCGGGTTTAAGGTCGATACAAAATTCAATTTCACGCTCTGAGGGTATACCAGGAAGTTCTTCAGGGAATACGTCAGGAAATTTATTAATAATAGAAATATCATTCAAATCTGATGTATTTTTGTTTAAATCTGTGACATGAGCTAAGAAAGCTTGACATCCGTTTTTTAATAAACGAATAACTTTATGGCTTAAGATGACAATGATTGATTTTAATGGTTTGGTTACTTGAATTCGAATAATAGGTTGGTTAAGAATATGAAAGCTAACAACCTTACGAAAATAATCAATTTTTGCATGATGAGTAGTTAACCAATCAATCCCTAGAATCACGTCAAAATGCAAGTATTTTCAATGAAATAAGATCGACATGTAATGTGAGGGTTTCGATTTGAACCAAACAAGACTTATAAACAGTGGATGTAATGAATATTTCTCCCAACGGAGTTTCCACAGATAAGTCAAAGTCTATTTTCTCAGGAGTCAAATTTAATCGTTGAGCGCAAGTAGGAAAAATAAAAGCATGGGTAGAACCGGTATCGAATAAGGTATAGACTTTGCTAGAATTTATGATAAGCTTTTTCGTGATGACCTCGTTCGGGTTCCTTGCTTTTTGGGAGGTCACAATAAACGCTCTCCCTTGAAGTACTGGTTTTGACTTGTATAGGACGGTATTTTGTGTCACCGTTCCAACTGGACTTGTCTTCGGTGCACGAAAAAATCAGGCTAGGTGACTTTCTCTTCCACAATTATAACACGCTTTGGATGCAATCGCGCAGTTTGGACTGATATGTCCCTCCCCTCCGCATTTGAAGCATATGATATGTGGTCGTTCTCCTTCCTTAACAATGTGTGCTGGTGATGACGTCTTTCCATCATTGTTGAATCTCCTCTTCTTGAAATATCCACTTTTATTGTCTTTGCCATGATAACCACCGAAGTGGTTACCATTTCTGGCATGTTGATTCCCTCCACGTTTGTTGTCACCGCTTCGATGACTGCTACCACTGGTATTATCATTTTGCCGGCTGCTTTCTCTTGGTTGGGTTGACTCGTTATCGCGCTCCAATAACTGAGTCCTATTTAACACATCTGAATACAAACACAATTTATGAGAAATTAGATATTGACGTATCTCGGGTTTCAAATCTCTTAGAAACATCCGCGTCATTCTTTCCTCATTATCAACCAAGTGAGATGCAAACTCGAACAACTCGGCAAACTTAGCTTGTACTGCGACACGATCATATTGTTCTGCTCCAACTTGATGAACTCTACCTCTTTCATGTGACGAATACTTTCGAAAAAGTAATTGTCGTTGAATGGTTCTTGGAACTTCTCCCAAGACATCTTCAATGCGGCAGGTTGAGTACGCTTTACCGATTCTCACTAGTAATCTACCTCTCCTCGCAACATGAAGGTGGAAAAGGGAACCTTTTGCTCCTCAGAGCATCCCAAGACATCAAATATCTTGGTGATCTGCTTTATCCATGCTTCCGCCTTAAGTGGTTTTGGCTTTCCAATAAACTCCAGTGGTCCCAGCTCCTTGAACTGTTTAGCGGTGATCGTCCAAGAGTTTCCAGTGTTTCCACCTATATTTTGGACAGGAGCTGCTTTCGCCTGTTGTTGCATGAATTGCATAACGCCTCTGAACATTCCATAGTTCATCATTTGATCGTTGTTGTTTACTTGAGGATTATTGTCTTCCTGTTGCACATTATCATGGGTAGTGATCTGTGATGACCGAACGGTCTCCTGTGCTCCATTGCTATTCTCAGTATTCTTGAATGTCATTTTCAAATATTGCCACAAAATAAGGGTTAAATGACATGCAACATATTATCCTTATAATCTGACCGACCAATTAAATACCAATTAAACTTAGGTAGGTCATACTAGGAAGGAATTCCCCGTCTCTACTGTGAGACCCCAAAATTTATGAAATAAAAGTATTAAATTTTTCTATTTTGGTAAATAGTTAAATTGATAAAAGTTTAAAGTTAATGGTAATATGTGAAAATTTTGCAAAGTAAGCAAGTTGATATAAAATATTCGTTGTGTCAGGGAATAGTCGATTAGTCGGGGAATATTCTTTTTGTTAGGGAATATCCGTACGACGGTACAATCATTGGTGGACCCCACAACAAAATTATTGTTGGATTGAGAAAATGACAAAAATATTTTTATGAAAATAACGGCGAAAGTTTTACCGTTAAAACTGTTGAACTACTCGGTAGTAAAAATACAGTAATGCGCGTGGTTGCATAGTAGCACACGGTATTGATTATTGATGCTTACGTGAGAAGTCACTCAGTTTTGTTCAATTATTGCTACAGTAATTGCTGCATAGTATCTCACGTTATTGATTCAATTATTGTTAATATTTTATATATTATTAAATCAATAATTGAGATGACAAAGTTATTAATATTATTATTTACAATATTAACGATGTCTAGAAGTTCTGTCAAGGAGAGGTTTGGTCACCTAATTGCGCGCCAATAGGAAGAAATCCTTATTGGAAAGCCCACTCTTTCCTAAGAACGACCTAGTCGATTAATATTGTGAATTATAATAAAGGTGATAAGTTTTGTTTTATTATTATTATAAATGTAATAAAACAGAAAACTTTTTATATAAAACAGAATACTTTTATAAAATTATTTATTTTATTAGACTATAAATAGAATATATGATATTCTATTCTGCATAGTGTTTGCATAGTAAAATCTTTTTATATAAAACAGAATATTTTTATAAAGTTATTTATTTTATTAGACTATAAATAGAATATATAATATTCTATTATGTATAGTATTTTGCATAGTGCCTACATAGTATTTGCATAGTAAAATCTTTTTATATAAAATAGAATACTTTTATAAAGTTATTCGTTTTATTAGATTATAAATAAAATATATTATATTTTATTTAAAAGATTTTGTTTTATTAGAATATTTTTTAATACTGCATAGTAAATCAATATGGACCGTCCGTTTAAAAGTAAATCAATCTGGACCGTTCATGAATTAGTTACTATTAAGTCCATTCTCCTATAAATAGAAGCTCATTCCTTCATTATTTCTTACGAATTCACTGAAATTCTAGAGAGAGAAATTATAGAAAGAAAGAAGAAAAGTATTCTGCTACTTCACTACTCATATATCCAGTTTCTTTTAAGGTAAGGGATATTATTTCTTTCGTATTCATGAAGAGAACTTCTGTTATTCCATTCTTTATTATTTTGTTGGAATAACCTGTGTACGCGGACTACCCTATACTTGGTGAAATTCTTCTGTTATTCCATTATTTATTATTTTATTGGAATATCATGTCTGTGCGTTTACGCATGACCTGGTTCCGTTATTTATTATTCTGTTGGAATATCCTGTTTGTGCGTTTACGCATGACTTGGTTTCATTTTTTTTTATTATTCTATTAAGAATAACCTGTATGTGCGGTCTATCGCATTCATGGTGAATTCTTCTGCTATTCCATTCTTTATTATTCTGTTGAAATAATCTGTCTACGTGGATTACCGCATAGCGGGCAAAAATCCATTTACAGTTTTCGTAATTTTTCTGACCGTCAAAAATTCTGGAAAATTTGAAATGATAATTTGACGAGTTTTCTATATTGTGTCCAAAAATGGCGATTTTTTGGATGTATAAATTAAGAGTTATGAATTTTACGGAAAAATACTATTTTAAAAGTAAACCCTTATAACTCCTTGTGGTTAACTCCAAAATTGGTGAAATTTTTATTGGGAGTACATGTATATAATAGGAGTATACCGTGTAAATTTCGGAATATTTGGGCAAAAATACAGTTTATAGAAAATTTCTAACTATTCGGTGGTTTTGGCTATATGAAAAATAGTAAATGAATTTTAAAAATTTTAAGAAAAATATATGTTTAATATGAGACTATATTCTGCTAAATCCTAGAAAAGAAATATTTTTGGAACTGATTTGGTATTTTTCATGAAAATAGACTAGTTATGAGTAAATGAATTAAATATGTTATGTAAAGTAACAAAATTGGAAAATGGGATTTTATGGCTTGGGAATCCTATATAAGGTATATGCAGATCTTTGTTAAGTGTTTTGGTTATTGATGATGAAATCTTATGAGTTTGAAATTTTAGGATGATTAAATGCATTATTTGGTAAAATGTAAACAATTAAAATAAATTATTTATAAGTTTATGAAATGATTAAAATATTGTTATAATATTAATGATATTAGATTATGAGATTATTAAGTGATTGATAACATTGGGATATTCTTGAACCCTGGATAAAATATATTATAAATGTTTAATATTTATCATTTATCTCATTTGATTGATTCTTTATATCATTGTCATGATCCTCATGCTTATATTGTGTTAAAAGTCATCTATGGCTTACATGCATAGATGTACTTGGTATGATTATGACCACGTATTATTCGGTACAATCATGACCGTAATGTTACAAATGATATGGTAAAAGTCATCTTTGGCCCGTAGTGCATAGATGGACTTGGTATGATTATAACCAGAGATTATTTGGTATAATCATGACCGTAATTGAAAACACGAATATCCTTGGCCCGTAGTGCATGAATAATTTGTGATTTTACAGTTGTATATCTTTAGCCTGTAGTGCAAAGATGGAAGGTTGGTTATTGGTTTTACAGTTGTATATCTTTGGCCTGTAGTGCAAAGATGAACTGTTGGCTATTGGTTTTACAGTTGTATATCTTTGGCATATAGTGCAAAGTTGGACTGTTGATTTACTTGATTATAAATATGAATTGTGATTTAATTATAATCTGTGGTGGTTCAGGTAAAGACAGGTGATGAAAATTATCTTCGTCCTGGGTGAGAAGAGGAATTTAGAATCACAATTATGATTATGAGTTATTCACTTGATTGTGGACGGGAATTGTTGATTGATGTTATAGGGATAAAACATTATTGGTGGACTTTTAACATAGAGAAGATAATAGACCTTATGGTCTATTTGACTCTTCTAATGGATTGCTCGTTCCGCTGCAACTATGGTTGAAAAGTTTTATCATCTACCATATGTTCTAAATCTCTGATTTATTATTGATGAAAGCTATTGATAATTTAATTATCTTTAAGTCATGATATTCTTTACTGGGCTAGTTGTGCTCACCCTTTTGCTTCACAATTCCTTTCAGGTAATAAAAGTGTAGCTGGGTCGAGCGAGGTATTAAGAGGATTAGAACGATGGTCTATAGCTGTTGAGGTTCTCCCTAAATAGTATGAAAATAATTTTATTGAGAACTTTAGATGAGTGTGTCGTATTGTATACGTCATTTGATATTTAATTTTGGTGAATTGAATAGGGTGAGGTGAACCCAACTTTGAAAGGATGTTTTGCCACTATCATACTAGATGTCTAATGACATACAACATCGTGTTATCATAAGACAGGGTTGTGCACATCCACTTACTGAGTATATCTACGAGCACTACCTATATGATCTTGGAGTTTATTTGAAATATAATCTTCATTTGGAGACAGTACAGATAGTCATATGTCAAGAGAAGACTCACCATTGTAAAGAAGATGATAGTAATCTTCTCGTTTTTCTTTGGGGTCTATTGGATCAACCAAGGATAATTCTGTGGACATATTATATCTATCATAACCTAGACGCATGGCCTCCCATGTACAAAGGTTTTCTTGAGCACTTCCCAAAGATTTTAATTTCTAAAATAGTTTTTGACTATACTTTTATGTAAAGTACCATTGTAAGGTTGTGGTCGAGGCACCATGAGAATTACATACATTTGTATTAAAACTCACAGTTAACTGTGGTCGTATTCTATACGACAGTTCAACAGTTGTATAAATGAAGTTTATATTTGATTTTTATAGTGTGATATCTGGCGACTCAGAATGGGTGATGTATACCTATTTTTGGGGCGTCACATCTCCCCTCCTAGTTCTTGTCTCACATCTCAGCCAGGGATCATATCCCTAAGCTTTGATACCAACTGTGACACCCCCAAAAATAGGTATACATCACCCATCTTGAGTCGCCAAATACATGGTACAAAATTCAAATACAACTTAATTATACAACAGTCGTGTAAAATACGACAAAACATAATCTAAGAGTTTTAATAAGAATATTGTCATCTAGACAATATCCACACTCAACGGAGTCCTCATTACATTTATTATCACACTATTTTATAGAATAGTGAGGACTACTAAAACAACCATCTGGACCGTCAATCCCCTCCCCGACTCGTCCCATCTATATTCTCATTTTCTGAAGAGAATAGTGAAAGAAAAGGTGAGCTCAACTAGTCCAGTAAGAAATATTATGACTAAGATAATGCAGAATAATTTATCGTTAGCCTTCAACAGTGTTAAACTAATAAAATATAACAACCATCAAGTTTAACTGCAACAGAACAAACAATCCATTAGAAGAGTCAAGTAGAGAATAAAATCTACTATCTTCTATGATTTAAAAGGTTTTTCATCACTTTTATCGCTGAGACTCAGCTTAATAAATAAACCACATCATCCCTGCACTACGACCAAGGGTAATCATTAGTGTCACGACCACAACTTATCCATGCACTACGGGCCAAGGATATTCGTGTATTCATCAATGGTCATGATCATGCCAACAACTGTCCATCAATGCACTATGGCTAATGAGGAATTTTACCACATCATTTGTAACATTACGGTCATGATTATACCGAATAATCCCTGGTCATAATCATACCAAGTCCATCTATGCACTAAAGGCCACAGATGACTTTCAACATATTATAAACATGAGGATGATGACAATGATATAAGAATTCAATAAAAAAAGTTCAAGGATAAATTTTTAAAGATTTATAATTTAATTTATCCAGAAATCAATAACGTCCAAATTGTCAACATGATACTGATTTGTGGAGTAAAATTCAAGAATGCTCAGAAGAATATTTCCATGAAAGGATACTGGATGAAGCGCAAATATTAAGGATATTCCACTAATTTCATGGAGTATAGAAGCCAAAACTTTAACCAACTGAGCATAATAGAATATATGAAACCACAAATGGATTTTTGTCCGCCATGCGGTAATCCACGTAGACAGATCATTCCAACTGAATAATAAAGAATGGAATAACAGAAAAATTCACCAGGCGTGCATAATCCGCACAGAAAGGTTATTCCAACAGAATAATAAAGAATAGAACTAGGTCATGCGTAATCCGCACAGACATGATATTCCAACAGAATAATAAAGAATGAAACTAGGTCATGCGTAATCCTCACAGACGGGATATTCCAACAGAATAATAAAGAATGGAACCAGGTCATGCGTAATCCGCACAGACAGGATATTCCAACAGAATAATAAAGAATGGAACCAGGTCATGCGTAATCCGCACAGACAGGATATTCAACAGAATAATAAAGAATGAAACCAGGTCATGCGTAATCCGCACAGATAGGATATTCCAATAGAATAATAAAGAATGGAATAACAACCCTTACAAGTATTGAAAAAAAATAACTCTCTTCTTGAATACGAAAGAATAATACCCCTTACCTTAGTAGGAGATTGTATACTGCAATAGTGTAGTAACAGAATACTCTTCTTCTTTCTCTATTATTCTCTCTATACTTTCTATCTCTATAGCTTGAATGAATTGGTGAAAAATAATGAAGAAATGAGCTTCTATTTATAGGCTTGGTAGAGTAAGGGTAAAATAGTCTTTTTGCATAATTTATGACAATATCGTTGACATCATCGATCATATTACATCATCGCTTACCTCATCGTCCGATGACATCATCGTTTACCTCATCGGTCGATGACATCATCACTTGCATCATAGGAATTCAAATTCAATTTGTTCTCTTTCACCTCTTTTTACTTTTATACCATGAATTTACTATAATAATGTTACCATTCAAATTATAAAAAATGTACTATTATATAATCACATCATACTACTATAATGTAATATTATAATAATATATTTGAATAAATTATTTTATCGAAAAAGATAAAATACCAACTTTCAACAAATGTCACATGTTAAAAATTCCTCAATTTAAATCCACATTGAATAAATATTTTCTTATCACATATATCAACAATTAATTATTCATAAATAATATTACAAAATTACAATATCGACAACCAGGTCGTTCCCAGGAAAGAGAGGGCTTTCTGATAAGGATTTCTCCCTATTGGCGCGCAATTAGGTGACCAAACCCCTTTCCTCGATAGAACTTTCTAGACATTGTCAATAATGCAAATAATAATATTATTCAAATAATATGAATTATTGATTTGATAATTTGAAATACTGTGCAATGACAATTATTGAATTAATAATATAAAATATCAACATAGCAATTATTGAATCAATAAAATAAAGTATTGAACAGTAATTACTGTAACTATTATTGAGTAGTGACTTCTTACGTAAACATCAATAATCCAAGATACTGTACAATACCGTGTGTTACTATGCAACCATGCGTATTACTGTACTTTAACCACCGGGTATTTCAACAGTTAACGGTAAAACTTTCGCCGTTATTTTTATAAAAAGATAATTTTGTCGTTTTCTAACTCCGACAGTAATTCTGTTGTGGGGTCCACCAATGATTGTGTCGTCGTACGAATATTCCTAGATAAAAAGAATATTTCCCGACCAAACGAATATTTTATAGCAACTTGCTTACATTGTAAAATTATAAATATTACCCACAACTATAACATTATAACAAATTCACACCTTAATATTCCAAAAAATGAAATTTATAGAAAATTCATCTTTATTCAAAAAAGTTGGGGTCTTACACCCCCAACGACTTTCTTCAACCGAAACCAGGCCTAAAGCTGTGTCATCTCCCACTTTATGGCATAAACTCAACGAGAATTTCCCCTTCCAACTATATGATTCTTTTGTTCGTGACACCGATTACCATAGGTTCAGCAATAACTCTATCACGGACTTAATCGATGAAGGAATGAAGTATCAAGCCAAGGTAATTTTGTCAGTAATTTATTCATTTACATCATTGCCCACATTTTGAAACTGTTTGACTAATACTGAACTTCTATAGGCAAATGCTGTCTTCGGGCGCTTCCGTCCCAGATATAAAGAAGTTGAAGCTGAAGAGGACGCTGCCCAAAGGGAAAACAACATTCTGAAGTCTGCTCTTGGCAAGGAAAGAAGTCAGCACGGAGATACTCTCTTCACTAATGAGGGTCTTTGAAAAGAACTTGCTCAAATTAAAGAGCAACTAGAAACAACCAAGGCCACTTAACGAGCTACAGTTGATATGAACATCGACTTAGTTTAGAAGAACGAAGTTTTGAGGAAGAAAAATGAAGATCTCGCCCAGGCGAACTTGAGCTTGGCGAAACAAGTCAATGACGTCCAAGCCAAGGATGAAAGACATCTTATTAAACGTCGTAAGCTTCAAGAGAAGCTACGAGCACTTAAGGAGCTGAGTCCACCCTTAACTGAAGACCTACGAAAGAAGATCCAGGAAGATTACCAAAAATTAGCTGAGCTGGATGAGGAAATCGTCCTGATGTACTCCGAATGTTATGAGGTATGCCGAAGCAAAGGCAAGGCCAAACTCATTGCCGCCAAGATAGACCCAACCTTGTTAGACTCTTTAGACGGCGAGGAAGATGATGAAATCTGAACAAGATCCTATTCTTCTTTTGATCTAAGAACTTATGTACAAATTTCCCATCTTTTTGAAAATAATATTATATTAATGAAATATCAACTTCGTTCCTTATTACTTCTTTGATCATTTCTTGTCAATAATTCACCATCAATCAACTTGAAAAATGTACAAGCTCTTTCTTAAACTTAACTTAAACTGTTAATCAATAATCAAGTAAATTATATAACAGATAAGATTAAGTAATAACACAATCCAAACTCAACATTTAAATAAAATCGGTTAATAAAGTAGTGCAATACTTATTCGTTACCGAAGTGTGAGACAGATCTACATCAATCCAATTCACCATCAAATGGCCAAGCGAGTTCAGTCGAACCTCCTTGCATCCTTTGGACTTTGTTTACCATGCAGAGCCTAATAAATTCTATAGAATAATTAAACTACCATTGAATGGTAGACGAGTCCACCAGAACCTCCTTACATCTTTTGGACTTTGTTTACCACGCAGGGCCTAACAAATTCCATCAAATAATTAGGCTACCATCGAATGGTAGGCGAGTCCACCCGAACCTCCTTACATCCTTTGGACTTTGTTTACCACGCAGGGCCTAACAAATTCCACCGAACAATTAGGCTACCATCGAATGGCAGGTGAGTCCACCCGAACCGCCTTACACCATCGAGCAGGACATCTTTAGACAGAACACCAATTGAAGAAAAGAATCTTTTATTGATAATGATTCAAATATTTACAAACTCCGGTAGACTGACACTGTCTCTACTGAAAATATTTCTGAAGCCTTCCAGTATGCCAAGTAGTCTTTATTTCTGATCCATCTAATGCTCTCAACCGATAAGTCCCTGGCTTCGGTACTTCAATAACTTCATAAGGTCCTTCCCAGTTCGACATCAGCTTTCCCAAATTCTAAGGCATGGACGATTCGACTTCTCTGAGGATGAAATCTCTCACTTCAAACCTTCGAAGCTTTACCCCCTTGTTGTAGTGCTTAGCTACTCGTCGCTGATAAGCTGCCAACTTAATCAAAGCTATTTCCCTAATTTCTTCAAGTAAATCCATGTTGACTTTCAGCCCTTCCTCATTGTATATCTCCTTAAACTGACTAACCCGATGACTTATAGATCCAATTTCCACCAGGACCAAGGCATCAGTACCGTAAGCCAACCTGAAAGGTGAATCTCCCGTTGTAGTCCTCGTAGTAGTCCAATAAGCCCATAACACGCTGAGCAGCTCCTCTAACCACCTTCCCTTAGCTTCATCCAGTCTACGCTTGATCCCATTCAGAAGCGTTCTGTTGTTTACCTCAACTTGTCCGTTAGACTGTGGATGAGCTATCGAAGTTCTTCTGTGTTGGATTCCCAGCTCCTTCAGAAATGCTTCAAACTTTGATCCCACAAACTGGCGTTCGTTATCTGAGATAACCACCTTAGGAATTCTGAAATGAAACACTATAGATTCCTTTAGAAACTTTAAACACTCCTGTTCCATTATTAACTTAAGTGGTTTTGCTTCTACTCATTTGGTCATATAATCAATTGCAACTATAACAAAACTGACCTGACCCTAGCTTTTGGCAATGGACCCAGTATATCTACCCCCAGACAACAAAATGTATATAGAAGATAAAATCAAGTATAGCTCTTCTGGTGGTTGATGTGGGATCGGACTGTTGAGCTGACACTTCTGACACTTCATTACATACTTAGTAACTTCCTTAAAAATTTTAGGCCAATAATACCCCTGTCAAAGTATTTTGTAGGCTAAAGACTTTGCAGCCATATGGTCGCCACAGATACCTTCGTGAACCTCTTGAAGAGCATATTTAGCCTCTGAAGGAACTAAACATTTCAATAACGGAGACGAAAAAGCTCTTCGATAAAGATCCCCATCAATAAACACAAAGTTAGCACTTTTGTACTTGACTTTCTTAGCCAGCATTTGATCCGAAGGAAGGATGCCATCTGCCAGGTATTCCAGATATGGAGTCATCCAGTAGTTTAAACGATTGACACACATTACAGATTCATGATGGATGCTAGGTTGTTATAAAATCTCCAAATACATGGATCCATCAAAAGTACTCGCATCAGTAGTAGCCAACTTTGACAACACATCGACAATAGAATTGTCATTGCGTTCAACCCCTTGAAACTCATAGAAAAGGAAATACTGAAGCCGATCCTTTAACTCTGCTAGGTATTTGATCATTCTTGATCCTTGAGCTTCATACTCCCCTAAAATCTGCTTGACGACTAACTGAGAGTCACTGTAAATGATTAACTTCTAAACTTCGAGACTCTTTGCCAGTCGTAATCCTGATAGTACCGCTTCATACTCTGCCTCATTGTTCGTTGCTCTGAACCCAAATCTGATAGCCTGTTGCACCTTGAATCCCTCCGGACTAGTTAAAATAATCCTGCTCCACTGATGTCCGAAGTAGAAGATCCATATGCGTACAACGTCCATGAATTCTGCTTCTGCTGAAGTACTGCAACTGCTTTGTCAGACTCTTCAACTTCTCCCAAATTATCATCAGCTTCAGAGAACGAACATTCGACCACAAAATCAGCCAAAACTTTCCCTTTAATAGCCGTCAGGGGATGATATTCTATGAAGAATTGAGACAACTCCATTGTCCAAGTAGAAAGTCTCCCCGAAACTTTAGGCTTGCTCAGAACCTTCTTCAGAGGCTAATCTGTGTAAACCACTAACAACCGACCTTGAAAATATTGCCTAAGCTTTCGACTAGCTATTATCAAAGCAAAGACAAACTTCTCAATGTTCGGGTACCTTGTTTCAGCATCCCTAAGGACATGGCTTACATAGTAAACTGGGTTCTGCTTACCCCCAACTTCATGCACAAATACTGCTCCTAATGCTAATGAACTAGATGCTAAATACAAGTACAATGGCTCAGCAGGAGTGGGCTTCACCAACAAAGGCACTGAAGACAGATATATCTTTATTCCTTGGAAGGCGTCTTCACATTCAGAAGTCCACTGAAACGTCTTCGCATTCTTTGGCCCTTTCAACGTATCAAAGAATGACAAACATCTCTCTGCTGACTTAGTCATGAACCTCCTCAAAGCTGCAATTCTTCCCGTTAGTCGTTGAACATCTTTAAAAGATTTAGGAGTCTTCATATTCATAATAGCCTGGATCTTCTCTGGATTGGCTTCGATACCCCGCTAGCTAACCAGGTAGCCTAGGAATTTACCTGCACCGAGACCGAAGGTATACTTGGTTGCATTTAGCCTCAGATTGTGGTAACGCACTGTCTGAAAACATTCCTCTAAATCATCCTAGTGCTTTTGTACAATCATGCTTTTTATGATCATGTCATCGACATATACCTCTCTTTCCCAGCTGCCTCCTAAACACAAAGTTCATCATCCGTTGATATGTAGCTCCCGCATTTATCAAACTAAACGTCATCTTCTTATAAGCATACACCGAACGATGCGTAATGAACGGCGTCTTCGGTATATCCTCTTTACACATAGAAATTTGATGATAACTAGAAAAAGCATCCATAAAGCTAAGCAAGGCATACCCTGAAGTCGCATCGATGAGCTGATCAATGTGAGGCAAGGGATAGAAGTCCTTCGGGTAAGCTTTATTCAAATCTATTTAATCAATGTAGACTCACCATTTCCTGTTCTGTTTATGGACTAGCACTACATTTACCATCCACTCCAGATAATCTATCTCGAAGATAAAGTCAGTAGCAAGGAGGTTTGCAATTTCCTCGTCAATGATTTTTTATCGCTCTGGTGCAAAAATCTGCCTTTTCTACCGAACCGGCTTCTTTGATGGGTCCACTTCCAATCGATGCTCCTCAACCTTTCTACTTACCCCTGGCATATCATTAGGCACCCATGCGAAGATATCTCCATAACACCGTAGCAGTTCTACAAGGTTCGTTCGAAGAGGTTCCGGCAGACCTAAACCTATCTTCACAGTCTTGTCCTTCTTACCTGGAATCAGCTCAAATTCCTCAGTCTCTCCAGCCGGCATGACCAATGGTTCTGAACTACTCTCAGTAAGGGGATAAATCTCTATAGCCATAGCCTACTTTTACTTGCTAACCCCTACACCCGAAGCAATCACAACATTCCGATAACACCACCTAGCCAAATCAAAATCTCCAGCCACTTCACCAACTCCATGTGTTGTTGGGAACTTGATTTTGAAATGAGGAATTGATGTTACTGCCTGAAGAGTAGTCAAGGTAGGTCCTCCCAATATGGCGTTGTAAGCCGAGTCTACATGCACAACATAAAATCTACACATTATTTCTACCTGTTGTGGAGCCATACCGAAGATAATTGGTAGCTCAATATTCCCTGCCATTTTTATTAGATCATTACTGAAGCCATATAAAGGAGCCTCTTGCCTAATCTCCATCTTTCGCACATCCAAATTCATCCTCTAATAAGCACGTACGTATAGAATATCAACAGAAGACCCATTATCAATCATCATCCGCTTCATATCCACCGATCCCACTTGTGCAGTAATTACCAACGCTCTTCATGGGGTTCGATGGGCTCTGAAGGGTAATCCTCATCAGTAAAGGAAATTACCGTTCATGGATACGGTCTGTCAGTCTTCGAGAGTTTACCCGCCACTGACATAACCGAATCCAAGTATCCACGTCTTTTCATCCCTAGAATCTTACCATTAGTTCCCCCATTGATAACATCAACCACATGTCTCGCTGGATGATCAGGAGTCGGTAACGCAGGTTGAACCGACTGAGCTACCTGAACAGGTCTCCTATCCCTCTACTGATCTTGTTGAGGTGCTCTTCCTACCACATATTGAACCAACGCACCACTTTGAACATTCTTTTCAATGAACTCCTTTAAACTACAGCAATCATTTGTATCATGACCAGACGCCTGATGGTAATCACAATACTTGCGAGCATTACCCGATCCAGGTTTAATATTGTCGCGAGGTGGTTCAAAGTATGGTTGGTCTTTGATCAGATCCAAAATAGCAGCCCTATCTGTATTCAATTGAGTGTATACCTTGTTCACCTTCTGGTCTGGAACAGGCGGACGACCTCCTCCCTAGCGCCAATTATTATTATACCTCTTAGAACCCCCCCTGACCGATTATTATTCCCTCCATTCTTCTTCTGACTGCCCTCAGCTTTATCCATGTCTGTTTCCTTCAGCCTGTCCGAAGAGGGACGTTTCAAGCTATTCATAGCTTCCTCTACCACAATATAGCCTTCAGCTTTATCAAAAGCTTCGGCTAAACTCTTAGGGTGGTTAAACATCAGCTTCTTCACCAGCTTCTCTGATTTCACCAAATTTAAACCGTTCTGAAATAACCCGACAGCCTGAAGATCATTGAGATCAGTTACTTGATCGACTGTTTCTCTGAAGCGCTTCACATACTGGCTCATAGAATCATTCAAATACTGTCAAACTTAAGTCGGTGAACCGGTAGGCTTTCCCCTCCTCCAATTGCTCCTAAAATGAGCATGGAATTTTACCACACAAATCCGTCCAAGACGAGACTGAATCCGAAGGCAGAGTCCCCATCCACTGCCTTTATCCTTCTTGACGTCTGACATTTGGCCGCATCAGTGAAATTATAATAATCCATCAGCCTGTTAAATGCCTGACTATAGTCATAGGGATCCCCGGATCCATCATAACTCTCCACGTGAGGAAGCTTTTTGGTAGGGACAGCCTTCTCCTTAAAATATCTGAGGAAAAAGGAGACACCTTTTTTCTCGAAGTATCTTTTACCTGTTAAACTTTGGCTAGCTGTTTTCGAAGCTCTTTTAATTCCTTTACCAAAAATTCAACTCCTTCCAGTTGTGAGGAGACTTCTTTCTCCGGAGAATAGTTCTTTTTCTGAGTAAACTGATCCTTATCATCCGAACTCGCTACTTTAGACGGACTTCCCCGATGTCGAGTATCCACAGGGCGGCGTGCCCTCGTCAGATTCTCAGGGGTGCGACTTTTGGATCTACTTTGGTGTGGAGCTCTGTCACTATAGTGATAATACTCGAGGCAAAATACCTTTTTTGTATTCTTAGGTGTGTACCCCCTAGGGGTTTATTGCAGTTAGCAATGAATGGTCAGGCTTCTTGCAATTGTAGCATAGATCATTTATCTACTCCTGGCTGTTGTAGTTGCTGACTTTCTTTGGCTTGCTGATTTTTCCTTGACGCATAAACCTTGTGAGTCTTTTCACCAGCATTGCAAAGTCCTCATCATCATCTTCATCATAGTCAAAGTCAATTTCAGTGTTGACTTTGGAGGTGTTTTCAATTTCTTTGAGAGCAACACCCTTATCCTTCTTTCTTCCTTCAGAGTTTCTGCTCGTTGAGTCAGCTCTAGTTCGTATGTAAGAAGGTTGTCATATAACTGTTGAACAGTCATTTCATGGAGATTCTTTGACTCTTTAATAGCAGTGGTTTTGGCATCCCACTTGCTTGGTAAGGCTCTCATAAACTTTATGATTAGATCTTTATTTGGATAGATCTTTTCATAGACTCGTAGAGAGCTGAGCAGTACATTGAATCTCTCATAGGTGGCAGTGACGTTTTCTCCTTGAACATGTGCAAACATCTCATACTACTGAGTCAGGAGAGATTGTTTATTTTCTCTGACTTCTTCTGTTCCTTCATGTATGATGAGCAGTGCTTCCCAAACCTCCTTTGCTATTTTGTTGTTAACCACATTTTCGAATAGATCATCTTCTAAGGATTGGAACAAAATGTTCTTGGCCTTTTTGTCAAGTTGAACAACTCTCTTTTCGTTGTCTGTCCATTCCTCCTTGACCTTGATCTGTATTCTATTTGGATCGTTTGTAGTTGGTGCAAGCTTTGTAGGAACGTAGGGCCTAGTTTGAATAATTTCAAATAGATCTTCATCTATTGAATCCATGTATGCTTGCATCCGAAATTTCCAGTTGGCGAATTTATCTTTATTGCACATAGGTGGCTTGCTGCCATCCTCCAGTCTTTGATTCGCTTGGTAGGTGTGCCATTGGATCTACTTAAGCATTGTAGGCTATATAATAGAACCTGCTCTGATACCAATTGTTAGTTCCCAGAGGCATAATAGTTATCTAGAAGGGGGGTTGAATAGATATTTAAAATTCTTTTTGTTTTACTTTGTTAGTTTTGATAATGATTCAAACACAGCAGAATTAAGATTTGTTTGATCTCCCTTTTTAGATATAGTGAATTAATGAGAGTGAGCCAGTTATAACAGTTATAACACTTATGACAAGAATGTAATAGGCACATCAATTTTAAGTGGTTCAGAGCACTTAAAGCTCCTAGTCCACTCTTCTACTCCTCAAGTAGAAAATCCACTAAGGATATCTTTTACACTTTTTGAATCTCACGGATTCCTTCTAGACCAGCAGTCTATGAACTTCTTAGTTCACTCTTGAACTCTTCAAGTCCAGTAGACTTGGTTCTTCACAGTTCACTTTAGAACTCTTCAAGTCCTTTTGACTTGGAACTTCTTACTTCACTTGATTGATAGTTGATGAGTTCTTGATTGGTGCTACTCAGTTGTCGTTTAGCTCTTGTTCGAAAGAACTGAGTAGTTGAGCAAGCTTTTTCTTTTTCTCAGATCTTAGAGTTGAGTGTTCTTCAGCATTTTGTTTAATGCTTTCTTTGTTAAATCATCTGCAGATGTTTTGCATATATGTGATCCTTGAAATCTATCCGTTGAAGCCATCCGTTGGAGCATTAAATACGTTTGACATTTTTGAATTTTGATGGATACTTTTCTGCA
Organism: Panax japonicus; assembly: GCA_020205505.1. Classification (NCBI taxonomy): domain Eukaryota; kingdom Viridiplantae; phylum Streptophyta; class Magnoliopsida; order Apiales; family Araliaceae; genus Panax; species Panax japonicus. Next base: position 72,792,304 of record CM035096.1, on the reverse strand, counting down.
TATCTTTTGAATTGCATTCTGGCCCACTGACACAACAGACTGCTTTCTCACCTAACACCTGAAAAGGTATTTTACTCTGACCCATTTTCCTTTCCTTAACTTCTTCAATATGTTTCTTTGTTGTATACTAAGGATATCTTTTATGCCATTGAGACTTGTGAGTACTTCAACGTTTATAACCCATTACACATTTGTTGAGATTTATCTTTAAACAAATAGTCAGGGCTCAGTGCTTTTGACACAGGCAGATGATACCTCTACGATTCAGATCGTGGTGTCTTGCCACCTTGGTGCTTGATCTAATGCTAGCAAACGAGAACACTACGATTTCTCTTAAGGACTGGCACACTACGATCTTCACTTGCTTGTCTTGCAGACTCTACGTTTCCAAGAGCACACTACGATCTCTGAGTTGGCTTCAACAAACGTCTGGACCACTCTACGATTTCTGGAGAGGCCCTTCAAGGCAGACATATTACGATCCTCGATGCTCTACGATTCTTCCTTGGCTTCTGCAAACTCTTGATCAGCTCAATAGAATACAATTTTATTGAAGCCTATCTATTACATTTCAAGACATAGATCAACCTAACATCTTTGATCTCTTTATCTATACATTCATTTACAGAATAATAAACATTAAAAGCTTAGATCAACCTAACAAATTTGATCTATCACTAAGTCCTTGTACATATATTTCTTGAAGGACTTTACATATAATCATGAGCATTTACTTTAAGCATCAAATCAAAATATGCACTCTCCCAATATAATATTTAGAGAAAATTAAATCTTTATTCATAAAAAGTTAGGGACTTACAAAAACAGTGCTAACAGTTGCTGGAATAGTTGATTGTATTGTTGTGAAATCAAAATTATGAAATACACACAAATAAACATACATACATCATTGTAAGAGATATAAAATATGAACACAAGAATTTACATAAAACTTCAACTCGGGAAAAATCACGGTGAGAGATAAGAAATCTATTATAAAATAATAATTGGAGTACAAATTGTTTATTTGTGTTATATTCCCAAAACTCGCTTATTGTTGTATTTATAAATCTCATGCCCACCCGAATCCAATTAGAAGTAGAAGTCTTTTTTAGAATCACCTTATAACTATAATTAATGGCTGATCGATTACTTTCCAAATAAGATCTCATTATCACACTAAATAAGGAAACACAATCTTATTTTAATAAGCACTCTTACACAATTTGAGCATGTTGTAAAAATATATATATATATAGGCCAATACCAAATCTGATCCATTAAATAAATTGGGTTACACATTAACTAGACCCAAATAATTACATTCTAACAAATAATATTGTAAAAAATTATACATCTTTTATATATAACATGAAAAATAGTATATTCAATTATACAAAATTACGTTGTATTTGTATGATAATTCAGCTAGGGGTGAGCATGCTGCGGTTTGGTGCGGTTTGAAGTCAAAACCGCACCCGAAACCGCTTAGGTGTGGTTTGACAAATTTAAAATCGCACACAAAACTGCTTGTGATTGGTGCGGTGCGGTTTTAAACTGTGCGGTGCGGTTTTAAACTGTGCGGTGCAGTTTCAGTTCCAAAACCAATTGAAACAACAAAAAAGTATAAGCCTTCAATAGAATTTAACACAGAGCTCACATCGAGCAATTAACTTAGTGACAGAGTCAGCAATGATAATTATATCAAGCATAAAATCAAAGTTCCTTTGCCAAACATGTCAAATTCACCATAAAATCATAGAACAATGAGACACATAAATAGTTTTAGTTTATAATAAAGGAATGATGCTTTAAAACTAAAACATACGCTATATAAAACAACAGAGACCATATATTCGATAACACGCAAGAAGGTTTATTTAGTTTCCCAAAAATTAAAAGTATATACTGGAGATAGAATCAGGGAAGACTTATAGAATATAATCATAATTGTACCTAATTTGAAAAATAATCTATTAGACTATTACTACTATAGCATAAACCTCAACCAATGCATCAAGTGCTCGAACTAACGAATTTGGCCCCTCGTGTAAGACCCCAACTTTTTATAAATAAAATTGACTTTCCTCTAATTATTATTTTGAATAATAAGATGTTAAATTGATATAATGTTTTGATTATGGGTGAAATGTGCAAATTTTGCAAAGTAAGCAAGTGGTTATAAAATATTCATTGTTCTCGATGAATATTCGTTTGGTCGTGGAATATTCTTGTTGTCGGGGAATATTCGTACGATGGCGCAACCATTTTTGGGCCCCATAACGGAAAATGGTCGGATGAAGAAAACGACAAGTTTAAGTTTTTATAAATAACGGCGTAGTTGTTACCGTTAACACTATTGGAATACCCGGTGGTTAAAGTACAGTAATACGTGTGGTTGCACAGTAGCACACGATATTGCACATTATTATTGGATTATTGATTCTTATGTAAGAAGACATTATTCAATAATTGTTACAGTAATTACTGTTCAATATTTTATTTTATTTTATTGATTCAATAATTGCTACGTTGATATTTATATTATTGTTGTTTCAATAATATCTGCACAGTATTTTCCATTATCATATCAATAATTTATATTATTTGAATAATATTATTAGTTAGCATTATTGGCAATGTCTAAGGAAGTTCTGTCTAGAAAAGGGGTCTAGTCACCTAATTGCGCGCCAATAAGGAGAAATTCTTATCGAAAAGTCCTCTCTTTCTTGGGAACGACCTGGTTGTCATAATTGTGATTATGTAATATTATTAGTGAATAATTAATTATTGATTTATATGATAAGGCGAAATATTTATTTTATGTGGATGGATATGGAAATATTTATATTGTGTGGATATAAATGAAGGAATTAATGCTGATGTATTTTATCAGTATTTTGTTGGAATGGAGGTATTAAAAATCATCCGCATATGGATTTTGGACATTTTTTGATTGGAATTTGAAAAAACTTTCTTCTACAAAGTTGGAGAGAATTTAATTTCCTATGGAATGAACATAAATATCATATTTTTTTTTTGATAAAAAGGGCTATTTATTATGAATTACTGAAGTTTCAAAATAAATATTTTTACTTAAAATATGGGTGGGCCCCACTTTTATTTTTGGTGGAAAAATGTGTTGAATTGGTTTTTCAAAATTTGGGTGCTGGTTAAGTGACGTGCTTGAAATTTGTTATGGAATATTATTATTTTATTAATTTAGTCTGCTTTGGCGTTCTAGCATTTTCTTATAAATAGGGTGCTTAGTTAGAATTGAAAATCACACCAGAAACAAGTTTTTCTCTCTATATATATTATCGAACGTGTGACGCCCCCAAAATAGGTATACATCACCCATCTTGAGTCGCCAAATACATGGTACAGAATTTAAATACAAACATCTTTGATACAGTACGACAAAACGTAGCTGAGAGTTTTAACACGGATAATGTCTCGTAGAGAGTATACAAACTCAAATAAAGTCTTCATTATAATTATTATCCACTATTTCACATAATAGTGAGGACACCTATAGCTACTTATCAGGACCGTCACTCCATTCCCCGACTAGTCCCAACTATATTCTCATTTTCTGAAGAGAACAATGAAAGCAAAGGGTGAGCTCAACTAGCCCAGTACAAAAATATTATGACTAAGATAATTCAGAATAAATATCGTTAGCCTTCAATAGTGTTAAACTGATAAAATATAATAAACATCAAGTTTAACTGCAGCAGAATAAGCAATCCATTAGAAGAGTCAAATAGAGCATGATATCAATTATCTTCTATGATTTAAAAAGTTTATCAATAGTTTTATCGTTGAGACTCAGCTTAATAAATAATCCACATCACCGAATCATCCTCTACACTACAAACCAAGGATATTCGTTAATATCACCAATGGTCATGATCATACCAACAACAATCCATCAATGCCTACGGGCCAATGATGACTTTTACCACATCATTTGTAACATTACGGGTCATGATTATACCGAATAATCTCATGGTCATAATCATACCAATCAACAGTCCATCTATGCACTACAGGCCAAAGATGACTTTCATCACAATATAAGCAATGAGGATGATGGACCAATGATATAAGATTTCAATTTAAAGAGAGCAAAGGATAATGTTAAAAGATTTATAATCTCCAAGTTTATTCCAGAGAATCTCATAAGTCCAAATTGTCAACATGATACTAGCTTAGGTGGAGTAAAGATTCACAGAATAATATTGATATCAAAAATAATTTAGACAGAAAAGAAATTAATTTTTATCGTGAATAGTACACTGTAAATAGTAACCGAGTGAATACCTCGTGAATAGTACTTCGAGAATAGTAACCCGTGAATAGTACCCCGACATGAAAAGATTAAAAATTAGTAAGAATGCTCAGAATAATATTTCTATGAAAAGATACTGGATGAAGTACAAATATCAAGGATATTCTACTAATTTCATGGAGTATAGAAGCAATACTTATCAACATAAGTGTAGAATTAGAAATATGAAACGAAATAATATTACTTACATACTACAGAGTATGGAAGAAAATAACATTTCTTGCGAATATTGAACAAGAATAATATACTTACGAATACGAAAGAAATAATACCTCTTACCTTAGTAGGAGATTGGATACTACAATAATGTAGTAACAAAATCTCTTCTTCTTTCTCTCTTATTCTCTCTATATTTTCTCTCTCTATAGCTTGAATGAATTGGTGAAAAATAATAAGAAATGAGCTTCTATTTATAGGCTTGGCAGAGTAAGGGTAAAATAGTCTTTTTGCCATAATTTATGACATCATCGATGACATCATCGATCGTATTACATCATTGTTTACCTCATCGTCCGATGACATTATTCCTTACCTCATCGTCTGATGACATCATCGCTTACATCATAGAAATTCAAATTCAACTTGTTCTCTTCCACCTCCTTTTACTTATATACCATGAATTTACTATATAATAATGTTACCATTCAAATTAAAAAAAGCGTACTATTATATAATCACATCATACTACTATAATGTAATATTATAATAATATATTTGAATAAATTATTTATCAGAAAAGACAAATACCAATTTTCGACAAATGTCGCATTGTAAAAATTCCTCAGTTTAAATCCACATTGAAAAAATATTTTCTTATCATATATCAATAATTAATTATTCACAAATATTATAAATTACAATATCGACAACCAGGTCGTTCCTAGGAAAGAGGGGGCTTTCCGATAAGGATTTCTCTCTATTGGCGCGCAATTAGGTGACCAAATCCCTTTTCTCTACAGAACTTTCTAGACATTATCCATAATACAAATAATAATTTTTAAATAATATGAATTATTTATTTGATAATTTGAAATACTGTGCAATGACAATTATTGAATCAATAATATAAAATATTAACGTAACAATTATTGAATCAATAAAATAAAATATTAAACAGTAATTACTGTAACAATTATTGAGTAGTGACTTCTTACGTAAGCATCAATAATCCAAGATATTATACAATACTGTGTGCTACTATACAATCACGCGTATTACTGTACTTTTACCATCGGGTATTTCAACAGTTAACGGTAAAACTTTCGCCGTTATTTTTATAAAAAGATAATTTTTTCATTTTCTAACTCCGACAATAATTCTTTTGTGGGGTCCACTAATGATTTTGTCGTCGTACGAATATTCCCAGATAAAAAGAATATTCCTCGACCAAACGAATATTTTCTAACAACTTGCTTACTTTGCAAAATTTATAAATATTACCCACAACTATAACATTATAACAAATTCACACCTTAATATTCAAAATATAATTCTAGAAAATTAATCTTTATTTATGAAAGTTGGGGTCTTACAACCTCCCCTTCTTATGAAATTTCATCCTCGAAATTAGGGTACATAACTGGTATATCGAAGAGGTGAGGATACCTTGACTTCATTTCAGATTCTAACTCCCAGGTCATTTCCTCAACATTGTGGTTTCTCCACAAAACTTTGACTCGAGGTATAACCTTGAAGCGTAGAATATATTCCTTCTTATCCAAGATTTTAACAGGTACCTCTTCATACGTTAAATCTTCCGCTATTTCATCTGGTTCTAACTTAATAACGTGGTTCGGGTCTTCCGCATATTTACGTAACATGGATATGTGAAAAACGTTATGAACACGAGACATACTTGGCGGTAAGGCAAGTCTATAAGCCACAGTTCCTACTCTATCAAGGATTTCAAATGGGCCAATGAATTGAGGATTGAGCTTTTCTCTCCTTCCAAATCTTGTAACTCCTTTCCATGGAGCAACACGTGACAACACATGTTCTCCAACATTGAATTCCACGTCCTTTCGATGAAGATCAACATAACTCTTTTGTCGATCTTGTGAGGTCTTTATACGTTGCCGGATCATTTGAATCTTTTCCGTAGTCATACGTACCAATTCCGGTCTCAACAACGTTGCTTCACCCACCTCATCCCAATATACTAGAGAACGACACTTCCTTCCATACAAGGCCTCGAACGGAGCCATTTTGATACTTGCTTGATAACTGTTGTTGTAGGAGAATTCTACCAATGGCAAGAACTTGTCCCAACTTCCTTTGAAGTCAAGGACACAGAGTCTTAATAGATCTTCTAGAGTTTGAATAGTCCTCTCCGACTGCTCATCCATCTGAGGATGATATGCCGAACTAAATCGTAAATCTGTGCCCATAGCTTTTTGCAAACTAACCCAAAACCGTGAAGTGAATCTTGGGCCTCGATCAGAAACTATGGATATTGGCATACCATGAAGTCTTACAATCTCATTTATGTACATACAAGTAAGACGTTCAAGTGTATAAGTTTGTAGTATAGGTAAAAAATGAGCAAACTTGGTCAATCTATCGACAACGACCCAAATTGCATCTATGCCTTGAGAAACCTTGAGAAGACCGGTAACGAAATCCATGGTAATGTGCTCCCCACTTCCATTCTGGAATTTCAAGCGGTTGTAATTGACCTTTTGGCACTTGATGCTTCGCCTTGACACGTTGACATGTTAAACACCTTGAGATAAACTCAACTATCTCTCTCTTCATATTGCTCCACCAAAATATATGTCGAATATCATGATACATTTTGGTACTCTCGGGATGGATTGAAAATGGTGTTGTGCGCCTCCATCATGATCATATACTTCAAATCAGAGTCATTAGGAACACAAAGTCTGGAGTTGACTCTAAGTATTCCTTCTTCATCGAATTTTGCTTCCGGAATAACACCTTCTAACACTTTCTTCTTCATACGCATCAGCTCCAGGTCTGTAGTTTGAGCAACTTTAACTTTATCGATTAAAGTCGCTTCTACTCGTATATTTGTCATCTCACGTGGGTCCCTGGAGTCTTTATCCACTATCTCCATCCTTTGCAAGTCATATAAAATGGGCCTTCGCGTTGATAATATCACACTCGTACCCGCATATGATCTTTTACTCAATGCGGCAGCTACCACGTTTGCTTTTCCAGGATGGTATTGAATAGTATGATCATAATCTTTCAGCAGTTCATGCCAACGTCGTTGCTACATGTTGAGTCTTTTGAGTGAAGAAATATTTGAGGCTTTTATGATCCCTAAAGATCTTCACTTTCTCCCCATACAGGTAATGCCTCCAGATTTTAAGTGCGAACAAGACAGCTGCCAACTCTAGATCATGAGTATGAATTCCTCTCATATTCTTTGAGTTGTCACAAGGCATAGGCTATGACTTTCCAATGTTGCATGAGAACACATCCTAAACCCTTGCCAGAAGTGTCACTGTAGATAACATATCCCTCCGAACTAGATGGTATTGTCAGAACAGGTGTTGAAATGAGTCTCTCGAGTTCTTGAAAACCTTCTTACATTCCACGCTCCAACCGAATTTTGTATCTTTTCGAGTCAGCTGAGTTAATGTAGTAGCGATTCGGGAAAATCCTTCCATAAATCTTCGATAATAACTAGCTAAGTCCAGAAAGCTACGTACTTCGGTAACTGACTTAGGTTGCTCCCAGCTTTGAATTGCTTCAATCTTTGTCGGGTCAACAGATATTCCATGATTTGATATCACGTGCCCAAGGAATGCTACTTCCTCAAGCCAGAACTCGTATTTCTTCAACTTGGCATATAGCTTGTTTTCACGAAGCTTTTGGAGTATTAGCCTCAAGTGTTGCACATGATCTTCACGACTTTTGGAGTATATGAGGATGTCATCAATAAGACAACAACAA